>JAJTWR010000109.1:87500-105000 GCA_021613335.1 Whitmania pigra
ATTTCCTGCATTTTATCGTGTTATAATAAATTCATTTTTATGTGTTTTATCGCGTTACAATATTGTAACTGTTAATTAAACAACTCAACGTCGTAAATTAATTTATTGATATTTGAATTATTAATTGCTAATGAAAATAATTACAGTGCAAGTTAATTATATTTGTTAATTATTTATTTATTAATTAAATTGTTATGAATTACCTCGCAATAATCAATGTACTCTGCTACAAGAAATTCAGACTTGGGTTTGTTTTCACAGTACTTGACGTACATGTGGAGGCGTCTCTCCTGAGAATTAATTAATTAATTAATACTATTATTATTATTACTATTATTAATACTATTATTATTATTACTATTATTACTATTAATTAATTAATTAATGATTAAGCATATCCTATTTAATAAATCATTATAATTAAGCATGATGTCTGCTTTACAAAATTGAATCTTAATGAATGACTTATAATAATGAGATATGCCGTATATATGTATAATGTCATGTAGGAAGATGATTGCACTTCATTTATATAGCGCCATCCACCTAGCGTCAAAGGCGCTTCTTGAAACCATTTATATAGCGCTCCTTCCCAAGGGAGCATGTGGAAGTGCAGGCTGGGTTTCGAACACGACACATTACGACTGTTGCCATTACCATTATCGTATGCAGGCACGTAACCTATTTGGCCAACCTGCACCTAATGATTGATTTAATTGAATGATTAATGTAATATTACATTATCTTATTAGTAAGTAATGATGTAATAATAATAGTAGTAATGTGATAAAATTAACATAATTCCATGATAAACTTAATAATGTGTTAATTAGTTATATGATTCGCTAATATAGTAATTATTTGATTAATCATTAATTGATTCAGTAATTAATTAATTTATTTATTTATTAATTCCTACTAACATATCTGATGAATATTGATCCCAATTTGTGTGGATCATCTTGACATTCCGATATTTCATGGAGGAATATTCTAAGGAAGAAAGTAAAATGAATTAATTACAATATTCTGAGAAATGATTTTAAACGAATTATAATTAATTAAATACAATATCGGAAGATTTGATTTAATTGAATTAATGTTTTAAATGCAGTATTCCAAGAAATGATTTAAATAATATTTATTTGTTTCTAAATTAACCACGACACAATTATCTGTAAAACAAAATACAGTATTTTTACTTTGAATAAATGCATTTAATTTATTTAACTGAAGTTAGCAAAGGCATTCAACCACATCCAAAAAGTAGACTTTGTCGAAATAGTAACGATATTATAATAATGCCATTAAACATAATTATAATAAATTAAGATAATTTTGCTGGAATTATAATAATACTATTAATCATGATTTATGATAAATTATGATAATTTTTCTGGAATTATAATAATACTATTAAACATAATTATGATAAATTAAGATAATTTTGCTGGAATTATTTACAAATATATCATCGGTGAGACCTTTTAAAGAAATGTCATATTTATATTTTATGAAGTGTAAAAATAATGTAATATAATATTTATAAATAAAAATAGTAATAATAATAATAATTTATTTTCGGAACCAAAATAAAAGAGAAAATGCCTATATTTTCTTTTTTAATTCCAAAATTTACTGGTGATGATGCTGATGATGATCATGGTCCCAGTGCAAGGATCAATTTTCATGATGTACTGATAAGTTAACATCTTTCATTTTGAAGACAAATCTTCTATTTAAAACTGTTTTTGCTATTTCTTTCACTTTTAATTAATATTAATATTATTATTTGTCAATGCTTGTTTACTTATTATCGACATGACAACGTCAGCGTCATCATTGTTGTCGATGTCGTCGTCATTGCCGTCGTCGTCGTCATCGTCACCATCACCAGCATCATCTCATAAATATTCATGAGGAGAATATAGCTTCTCCATTCTCCGACAAACTCCACGTGAATGCGAATTGCAAACAAATGAGCGATAATAAAAAAAATGAATAAAACTTCGGAATTAAAAATTAAATTTCCGAATATCCGAAAAATAATGCATTAAATAAGAATAAATATTATATAAAATGTACAGCTAGTAATTTATTATTTAAAATCTATTAATATAAATAATACATATTGATCAAAGTAATTTATTATATATTAATCAAAAATATTATTAAATTAATTTCTAACCTCTTGTGAAAATCGTAAATCTGCTGAATGTTGCCGAAAATTATTTTGTCTTTTCCTTCGAAGCCGCTAGGTGGCGGTACAACCTGGTTTTGCATCATATTGATGTAATCCTGAAATATTTAATAATTATATTATTTAATAATTACATTTAAAATAATAATTGAGAATTTTAAAATTATTTACAAACGACAGCAAGAACATTTAATTTTAATAATTTCTAAACATATTACATGGCTAATTTAGTTAATGCAATTTGTTATTATTATTATGAAATTAAAATTAAAATTATACTCATATGCAAAGTTATCATTAAAAATTATAAATTAATAAATTCAATTATTAACCTCTGCCATGATTCCCAAGTCTTTGACGTAATCACGTTCAGTTTCGATTAACTCAGTTATGACATACCTGGTGATGTTGACATTACATATGGTCATCTACATCATCAACACCATCATCATCTTCATCATCACCATCATCATCAACATCATCATCATACAAATCATCACTATCATCATCAACATCATCATCGTCATCGTCATCATCATCAACATCGTCATCGTCGTCATCATCAACATCATCATCATACAAATCATCACTATCATCATCAACATCACAATCATCGTCATCGTCATCGTAATAGTCTTCGACAGAAAATTAATCCGATTGAACACACAGGATATCAACCTGGACTTTAAATTATGTTTTTCAGAAAAAAAAATTAAAAAATAATTAATTTCTGCCTTGTTGATCATAAACAGACCTTCGCGGCTTCATTCATCTATTCCATGAATTTTTCCTTCACCTTATCCATCCATCCATCCATCCATCCATCCATCCATCCATCCATCCATCGATCCATCCATTCATCCATCCATCCATCCATCCATCCATCCATCCATCCACCATCCATCCATCCATCCATCCATCCATCCATCCATCCTCCATCCATCCATCCATCCATCCATCCATCCATCCATCCATCCATCCATCCATCCATCCATCCATCCATCCATCCATCCATCCATCCATCCATCCATCATCCATCCATCCATCCATCCATCCATCCATCCATCCATCCATCCATCCATCCATCCATCCTCCATCCATCCATCCATCCATCCATCCATCCATCCATCCATCCATCCATCCATCCATCCATCCCATCCATCCATCATCCATCCATCCATCCATCCTCCATCCATCCATCCTCCATCCATCCATCCATCCATCCATCCATCATGACTTACTTCCTCTTCTGAAGGTTCTTCGTCACTTCGTCGTCTTCATCGCTTGACTCATCTGGAGTTTGTTTCGTTGTTGTTGAGTTGATGTCGTCTGCCATGCCACCCGCCTTTTGAAACAACAACAATAACAATGATGATAATAATAATAATATCAATAATTTTGTACACTTTGAATACTAATAAAAACACTAATAAATAATAATAATAATTTATTAATAACATTGTAATGTTATTGTTTATATTGTTGAATAATAATAATAATAATAATAATAATAATAATAATAATAATAATAATAATAATAATAATAATATAATAATAATAATAATAATAATAATAATAATAATAATAATATAATAATAATAATAATAGTAGTAATAATAATAATAATAATAATAATATATTAATAATAATAATATATAATAATAATAATAATAATAATAATAATAATAATAATAATAATAATAATAATAATAATATTTTCTAAAGACGAAATTGATAACTTTGTTTGTCGAGCAAACACGGAAGTAATTAATTGCAGACGACGTCATTGTTTCCATGACAACGAACGCTTTGCCGAGGCACGAAACCGTGCGTGTTTAATTAATTATCATCAAATAATTAATAATATTAAATTAATTAATAAATAATAAAAATCAATTAATAGCAAAATTAATCAAATATTCCATACTAAAATTAATTAATTACTAATAAAATTAACTAACTATTTAATAATGAACAATAATATGTTATTCATCCACATCATCCTTATTATCCAGACTATCATATTATTCATAAATCATTATGAAGATGATGACGATGACGATCTCAATCAACAACAACGACAACAACAACAACGACAACAATAATAACTACAACAACGACGACGACGACGACGACGTTATTCAGGGGAGCTTAAACTTACGATGTCGTTTCGTTCTCCTTCCAGTGGTTGTTGTTGTTGTTGTTGTTGTTGCGAGTCGTTGGTGGCAATCTCGATGGCTTCGTTGATGCTGTTATTGTTGCTGTTATTGTTGCTGTTGTTGTTGTTGTTGTTGTTATTGACGTGGGCCAAAGATGTTGAATCGTTGTTGTCGTAGTTGTTGTCGTAGTTGTCGTCGCTGTTGTTGTGCTTGTCCTCTTCGCTTTGTTTGGCTTCGTCCGATTCGCTGGACTTTTTGCTGACGTTGTCGTAGGAGGAGCCGGATACCTGCTCCTGATTGCGACGACGACGACGACGACGAATATTTAATATTCATAAAAAGTGTTATTAATCATAAGCATGTTTCATATTCATAGGCGGGTTATAAATCATAAGCATGTTTAATATTCATAAACACTTTTAATATTCATAGGCATGTTACATATTCATGAAAATAAATAATATTCCACAACATATGACGATGACGATTTTGAGGGTGTTGAATAATAGTTATAGTAATAAGGAAGCATGCAATGTTGTCATTCGAAAGGATAAGACGGAGTTTCAAGAGAACTAGTCTCATCATCGTCTTCATCGTCGTCGTCGTCGTCGTCATCATCATCATCATCACCATCACCATCACCATCACCATCACCATCACCATCACCATCACCATCATCATCATCATCATCATCATCATCATCATCATCATCATCATCATCAGCATCATCATCATCATCATCAATCATCATCATCATCATCAGCATCATCATCATCATCATCATCATCATCATCATCATCATCATCATCATCATCATCATCATCATCATCATCATCATCATCATCATCATCATCATCATCATCATCATCATCATCATCATCATCATCATCATCATCATCATCATCATCATCATCATCATCATCATCATCATCATCACATCATCATCATCGCCATCATCATCACAACCAAGTTGATAATAAAGTATCCTGTGTTCACGAAATGTTTACCATCATGTGCTTCTTCGCTCTCTGACGTCAGCGCATGTTTTTCGCGCCATAATTTAACAAGATTAATAAAAAAGACAAAAAGTACTATAAACATCACTATAGCAACAACAGCAACAGTACCGGGGCGAACCAATTATTCCATTAATGTTCTTTTTAATACTTTGTATTTTTGAGCTATTAATAATTAATTTGCAATTAATATTTAATTATTATCATAGTATGATATAATATATAAATGTAATTAATTAGGTTAAAATAATTTTTATTTGCCAAATTGGGCAATACAGAATGACAGAGCACAAATCGTGCATCATTTTGGACTAATGAGTATAGGATTAACCGTTTTCCAAATTGTTAAATGACTGGATTACAACAGGTTAACCCTGAGCTTTAAGCAGCATTAATTAATATAATAATATATAATAATAATAATAATAATAATAATAATAATAATAATAATAATAACAATAATAATAATAATAATAATAATAAATAGTAATAATAATAATAAATGATAATAATAATAATAATAATAATAATAAATAGTAATAGTAATAATAATAATCATAATAATAATATTAGTAATAATTGTTTTATTATATATACGTAAAAACTTTCATTCGCAATAATGAAAATATTGTCAGGCATAATTATACATCGTGTAATTACGGGCTGTCAGTGGGTTAAAAACTGATTGCCTCAATTTGTCAATGTATGTGCCGTTGTTGAAAAACATGACATTGCCATAATGAATCTTTCACGTCACATTTCGTGATCGCAAGACGAGGCCAGTTAAGATGGTGAGAATAATTTTAAAATTATTTAGTAATAATAATATTAATAATAATAATAATAATAATAATAATAATAAAAATCACAGCAATACATTTTTTTACAGCACTTCTCTAGAAATCTCCAGCAAAAAAAATCGAAAGAATTGAAATTATTTATTCAGAATAAAAAACGTAAAAAAAATAAAAAATAAATAAAGAGAAACTCAAGGAAAATAAATTTTCCCGGAAAATTCTGATTTTTTTTTTGTGAATAAAGATTTGTAGAACATTTTTTATTAGCTTTTTCTGAAATAATTTTTCAATTCCCTGCCTCGGGCACATAGGTGCTTAAAATGTGGATAATCATAATCGAGGTTCAAATGATGAAATAAAAATAAATTAATAAAATAAATGCATGGTCACATAAGTGAATTAAAATGAAATAATAAACAAAATAGTATTTTTAATTACTTATTTTTATTTTTCATGTCTGCGGTTAGGTTGTTTTGTGTGGTTAATAATTAGTTTTAGATTTTTGGAAAGTGGTTTTTCGCGCGAACTATTTTTTCATTAAACTGCCATAAATAAATGTTAAGCAAAGTCAAATACAATAACGTTATGACTTGGAATATGAAATTATTTGACAGATAATGTAAATGAATGGTCATACTTTAGCATTCTCTATTTGATGAAACACAACGTAATTGGAACAATAAAATCATTCATAAATGTTTTTAAAAAGTTATTTATTTAGCAAAAAACACAAATAAAAAAAATGAAGCAACACAAATCTCAAGAAATACTAAATAATAATACATCAAAGTCAAGCTGCAAAAAACAAATATCTGGCAAAAACAACTACTGGCTATGAATACTCCTCCTTATCATCTTCTTATCCTCAGATACTTCCAACTTCTGACTCGACAGCACAGCTTCAAGGATGACGTTGAAATCTTTCGTCAGTCCCTGGAGTCTCCTGAAGGGCATGATCTCATTAATCTGCACCCAGCCTTGGCAATTGATGAGTTTCCTCATGAATACATCAGCAGACAAGTTTTCTTCTGATAAGTAGAACTCAAGCTGCTTCTTAACCCTGTCCAATAAGATGTGCCTCTCGTCTGCAGTGTTCCAGCCTAAGTTGAAGCAACTGGGGACAATGAATTCCTGTCCATATTTGTCCAATTTGACAAACTTGATGACTTGAAATCCACCGTTGGGAGTCTGAAAATAGTTCTGAGCTTTTGGCTCAAAATTGTCCAACAATGGTACGACGTTGCAAGAGGGCAAAACAAGGACATCGTTGCATACTTGTGGAGGAAACGAATTGCTACTTTGTGGCTCAACATGGGTGAGCTGTGATACATCAAGGTTAACTTGCGATACATCAACGTTAACTTGCGAAACAACTGATTCGTCTTGCTGAGCAACTTCGTTGATTTGTAGCGCAGTGATATCGAGTACCTCTTCCACGGCAATGTTGCTGTGGTTTTCTGGTACCTCATTCATTACTTTTGATTCTTTGGCAGCTTCAACACTTTGCACGCAATTTTTTCCAAGCAAAGCATTCCTGTAACTTGGTTTCACAACACTTTCAACTTGAACTTGTTGAGGTTCAATGATTATTTCTTCTGCTGGCAACACAACATCAGTTTTGGGTAATGGAGTGCTTGGAGCAGCATCTACATTATTCTGCACAAAGTTACGTCCATTTCCTCTGCGCTGATGTCCATAGTTGCGTCTCTGATAGTAGTTATTGTGACGGTAAGGTTGAACATTAGCGTCTCCATCTTCTGGCGTCAAATTGTATCCTTTCTTTGGCGCATAATTTTGTCTACTATGATGTCCTCTATACTGCCCATTATTTTGCCTGTGTTGTTGCGGAATGTCGTTGTTGGCCTGGCTTGTTTCGTTGCTGGTTTGGTGTACATTTTTGTTGTCCGTGTTCTTCACTCCTGGTGGGCCGTAGTTTCTGCGATGTTGGGGCGTGTAATGTCTTTGTTGACCAACATTGTTGCTGCCATGAGCAACATTTCCATTGCTTGGTCCTTCTCCATAGTTTCTGCGCTGTTGTCCAAAGTTGTTGCTGCGATTCGCTCCAACATTTTTGCTGTATTTGCCTTCTGTGATATTATTATGAGTATGCATTTCCAAATGTTTGTATTGCTATTTAATTTGAGTAATTGCTATTCTGTGTCTGTATTCAAAAGTCTAATAAGCTGTGTCCACTTTAAAGTCAACGATTCTGAATATGCTAACGATTAATTAATTTTAAAATTGTATATTAATATAATTTAAATTTTAAATTAAGTCTGTGGTTCTGATGAATATATTTTAAATATTTTTTGTAATTATTATTTATTTGCGCCGATGAATAATGAACAACAGAACATTTTTGAAATTATGAAAGCAATCTACTTTGAAGTCGATTTTAATCAATTAAAATTTTATTTAAGCAAAGAAATTGAACAAAGCAGATGAGATAAATTTATTGGAAATAAATTACGCAAATATAAAAAAAAGATGTCAAGTGAATTTCAAGTGCAGATTTTAAACAACAACGATGTTAAGAAGTTTTGTGTCACAGATTGGTACCAAATGTCTAGTGCAATACAGAGTTTAGAAGAGAATGGGATTATTCCATCATTATTATTAACTAGTATTACAAACATTAGTAAATTTGAATTTATTAATTCAATTTTCGACGCCTATTTTGAAGCAAAAGTCCGGGCTAAGTCATCCCCTGTTATTTCAACATGTTTTCGACAACAAGGTCACTAAGTAAACTGTTTGGGCACGTTTAGATCAAAAGATAATTTAGTTCCATAAATGATTATATTTTAGAAGGTATAACAAAAATAGGTTAATTCTTTAATAATAAAGTAATAATGCTCCATGTTCTTAGCGTCAAAGGCTTTAGATAAAGTTTGACGAGCCTCAGGCTCTCGTGTTCCTGCAAGGTGATATGGTATAGGAGTGTAGGAATGATCTGTGGACTAGTTTTATTTTACAAACAGTTACTTGGGTTCAATTTAGTTTTATTAAATTAAATAACAAACTGAGATTGGCTTTTGTAGATTCTTATGAATACGTATTATCAGTTTAAACACCGCCAAATGCAAATGGAGAAAACACACATCGACCAAGAAAACCCAGATAATGTTTTTTTAGCAAACATTTAGGAGAAGCAAAGAATGCATTTTAACATTTAGCTTTGTCATACTAGTTAAAAAAATATTTAATAAGAAAAACTAATATTCCCATTTAACGTATTTATTAACAAGCGTTTAAGAAAAATGTTTAGTAAAGTCCTCAAAAAAATATATTACATTAACAAGCATTAGTTTGATAAGATCCTCCTCCTTATCATCTTCTTATCCTCAGACACCTCCAACTTCTGACTCGACAGCACAGCTTCAAGGATGACGTTGAAATCTTTCGTCAGTCCCTGGAGTCTTCTGAAGGGCATGATCTCATTAATCTGCACCCAGCCTTGGCAATTGATGAGTTTCCTCATGAATACATCAGTAGACAGGTTTTCTTCTGATAAGTAGAACTCAAGTTGCTTCTTAACCCTGTCCAATAAGATGTGCCTCTCGTCTGCAGTGTTCCAGCCTAAGTTGAAGCAACTGGGGACAATGAATTCCTGTCCATATTTGTCCAATTTGATGAACTTGATGATTTGAAATCCACCGTTGGGAGTCTGAAAATAGTTCTGAGCTTTTGGCTCAAAATTGTCCAACAATGGTACGACGTTGCAAGATGGCGAAAGAAGGGCATCGTTGCATACTTGTGGAGGAGACGAATTGCAACTTTGTGGCTCAACATGGGTGAGCTGTGATACATCAAGATTAACTTGCGAAACGACTGATTCGTCCTGCTGAGCAACTTCGTTGATTTGTAGCGCAGTGATATCGAGTACCTCTTCCACGGCAATGTTGCTGTGGCTTTCTGGTACCTCATTCACTACTTTTGATTCTTTGACAGCTTCAACACTTTCTGGTACCTCATTCACTACTTTTGATTCTTTGACAGCTTCAACACTTTGCACGTGATTTTTTCCAAGCAAAGCATTCCTGTAACTTGGTTTTACAACATTTTCAACTTGAACTTGTTGAGGTTCAATGATTATTTCTTCTGCTGGCAACACAACATCAGTTTTGGGTAATGGAGTGCTTGGAGCAGAATCTATATTATTCTGCACAAAGTTGCGTCCATTTCCTCTGCGCTGATGTCCATAGTTGCGTCTCTGATAGTAGTTATTGTGACGGTAAGGTTGAACATTAGCGTCTCCATCTTCTGGCGTCAAATTGTATCCATTCTTTGGCGCATAATTTTGTCTACGGTGATGTCCTCTATATTGCCCATTATTCTGCCTGTGTTGTTGCGGAATAACATTGTTGCCCGGGTTAGTTTTGTTGCTGGTTTGGTGTTCATTTTTGTTGTCCGTGTTCTTCACTCCTGGTGGGCCGTAGTTTCTGCGATATTGTGGCGCGTAATGTCTTTGTTGACCAACATTGTTGCTGCCATGAGAAACATTTCCATTGCTTGGTCCTTCTCCATAGCTTCTGCGCTGTTGTCCAAAGTTGTTGCTGCGTCTCGATACAACATTCTTGTGGTATTTGCCTTCGGTGCAATTATCTTGAGCAGACATTTCAAGTGTATGAAGAGCTTAGTAAAGTAGATGAATTGTTTGCGATGTAGAAATTATAAGAAACGAATTACTTCATTAATTTGGAAGATTCTGATTATGTATTATATTGTTTAAATTTATTGCATTATTTTAATTAAATTTTAATCAAATAAATTTTAGCAGCTGCAATAAATTTATCTATAACATTATTTTTATTTTGCTTTAAATTTTTATTATAATTTATGTTTTATTTATAATATAAATTTTAACGTCCATCCAAAAGTATAATAAAAGTACATTTTAATAGCGAGTAATGACAACGATGAATTTTAAAAACGGAACCGATACTTTGAATCTAAATGGCAACGCTTTTAAGGAATTCAATTCATAAATAAGGAATAAAATAAAAATGTCTTTTTAGAAATATAAGCAATTTTCCACAGTTTTTTTTCGCAGTGGTGGAAAATTTAAATAGAATGGACAAAAGTATCTTTGAGGAATCTGGTAAATATATTCTATGGAGAATTATTCATAAATTAAGGGAAATAACTCTATATGTGACTTCTTTGTTTTCTGGAATCCTGAGAATTATAACCACGACTGCTTTGGTAAATAGCTGCTCTGGGGCAGTTAAATTGTTATAATCTCAATTATTGTTGAGTTTATTAAGATACTCTGCTTTTGTTAGTACGTAATATGAACCATTTCTTTTTATTTAATTGTATTTATTGGACTCAATTGAAGGACCCAGTTGGACTACTAACACAATCGGTGTTATTATATTAATATTATTAATATTGTGTCACTGGTTTAAATGTTATTAGGTTGAAATTAAGTATTTGCTCGTTGTTGCTGTTTGTAGTTCGTAGACAGCGTGGTTATCAAAAACACCTTTGTCAACATTTGTGGCAAATAAATGTATTAGAAGAAGCAGTTAAGCTTTCCTATAATATAATCAAATAAACAAACAAACATAAGCTTTCCAAAAGATATGCAACATTTTCACTTATTTTTGGAGACCGCGATTTTGGATGTGCAAGTTGAAAATGGAAACTCCCCATGAACTCAATTGAACCTTGAAGGTCAAAGATACCTGGTGACCTCAGAGTTCATAGCTTTTACAGAATCTGCTGCAAGATGTACATCATCACGTGAACAAGACACGGCATCTTGCGTCGATATTTTTGTCATTACGATTGTAATTATTACAATTACAATTACCTTGTGATTATTACAATTACAAT
Organism: Whitmania pigra; assembly: GCA_021613335.1. Taxonomy (NCBI): domain Eukaryota; kingdom Metazoa; phylum Annelida; class Clitellata; order Hirudinida; family Haemopidae; genus Whitmania; species Whitmania pigra. The sequence goes on from JAJTWR010000109.1 coordinate 99,514, forward strand.
TACCTTGTGATTATTACAATTACAATTACCTTGTGATTATTACAATTACAATTACCTTGTGATTATTACAATTACAATTACCTTGTGATTATTAAAATTACAATTACCTTGTGATTATTACAATTACTATTATGTATTTATTTTATTTATTTATGAGACACAATTGAAGGGCCCAGTTGGACCACTAATACAATTGCAAAAACAAAAGCATCGACCGGCGTGTATACAAAGGCAGCATACAAACTAAAAGTATTTTAAGCAACGACTAAAGTCAAGGTCACGTATTAGTGCGTTAAAACGGGAGGCCTTGATTGGTTCAACGACATCACCTGGAAATGCGTAACATGGCTTTACAATTCTATTGCAAAAGGCGAATTTAACACTCTCTGTGGAATAATTACTTTGTTTAAGTTTGAGACAGTGTCCTCTTGTTTCTGTACAGTTTTGAGCAATGAGGGAGTATATTAAGGAGGAGTTGGTAAAGCCATGTAAGGTTGGAAGCCTGTGCAGTCTTAGTCTCTCCATGTATGGATACGATGCCAGGAATGGAATTGACTTTGTGTATCACCTTTGAACTATTTCTATTTTGTCGATTAAATATTTGTGATGAGGATTCCAGACTATTGAGCCATACTCAAGTATTGGCCTAACGTAGGTACGGAACTTTAGCTTGCCTATAGAATATACCTTTAGAATATCCTGATCTTTGGAAGAAAAGGATGTTCGTATCATCCAGGAGATTGTAGCAGCTCTTTTAGTGATGGCTTCACGTGTGAATCAAACTTCAGGTATGGGTCCATCATAATCCCTAGATCTCGGATCTTATCGTCAAGCTGTAGGACATGCCAGGTCGATAAAATATTCATGAGATCCTACTGTCTGTTTGCTTCCTGTTACAGAGAAAACTTGACATGTGTCAGGCGCAAGTTGTAGTTGCCACACGTCACTCCGCTGTTGATATCGTGGTTTAAGCGATGGTTAAACATTTTGGTTTTTAAAACGAGGAATCTTTGTCGTGATCTCTTCAGATAAATTACTTATTATTTAAAATATGACTTACATTACTCAACAATTGTTGCCTATTAAATTTTTGGATTAAATACAGATTCATTGCAGACAAGACAATTTAAAAATTATCATATATTTTATTATTATGAGAAGTAACCAATAAATTTGTTTATAACAACATTTCGTATTGTTTTATAATTATTGAAAATTCTCAAAATTTTGAAGCTTATACAAAACAATCTATTTAAAATGGAAAAGGTTAAAAAATATTAAATCTAATCCCACTTGCAAATTACTTTATCACAGCTCAAGTAATTAAATAAAAATATATAAAAATAATTAAAAGAAAATTATAAAAAAAACATATTCATAATCTTTTTTGTCGATTGTGGTCGTCTTTTCTCGTCCATTAAATTCATCGAGCGACGCAACTAAGCCATAAAAGCATACTTAAAAAGAGACCAAAAAACTTCCAAAGATGTCAGCTGAAGGTATGCATTATTCATTTCTCAACAAATGCACGAATGTGAATGGTTCAACAGTTACAAGCACAGCCTTTAGGACAATCTGCAACAACATCGATGAACTGTGCGACAATCTAGTGCAACAGAATCCTTGCAACATTATGTTACAAAGTCACCCCAACAGCCAACATTTCTTAGTTTCGCAGAGCAACCACAGCATTGTTCCACAACAAGCCTATGCTGTTTCTCCACAGCTAAGTTACGTAAATGTTGGACAACAATTCGTAAATGTTGAGCCGAGGAACGACAATTATTACATTACTCCAAAGGGTGACTATCACTACATTTCTCAACTAAAAACGGACAAAATCGGTCGGGAATTTATTATTCCCAGTTGCTTCAACTTAGGCTGGAACACTGCAGACGAGAGGCACATTTTATTGGACAGGGTTAAGAAGCAACTTGAGTTCTACTTATCAGAAGAAAACCTGTCTACTGATGTATTCATGAGGAAACTCATCAACTGCCAAGGCTGGGTGCAGATTAAGGAGATCATGCCCTTCAGGAGACTCCAGGGACTGACGAAAGATTTCAATGTCATCCTTGAAGCTGTGCTGTCGAGTCAGAAGTTGGAAGTATCTGAGGATAAGAAGATGATAAGGAGGAGGAGGAGAATCTTGTCAAACTAAAGCCGCTTCTGAGTAAGGTATTAGATTTTCATTTATTTTTTCATGTTCATCATTTCTTTTTTTTTTACATGCTTGTTAATAAATAAGTTAAATATTGTAAAGAGGAGGTTTTTTTTTTAACTTTAACCATTTTAATTAAATTCATGTAAATTGCATTTGAGCTGGTATACAAAAGATACTTTGCTAAAAATAAATTAACTTTATTCACATCACATCCTCGAGTTTTTTAATATCAACATTCCGTTGTCTGGCTAGGTATATATAATTGATATGATGTATAAATTAAATATAAAGTATATTAAATGTAAAATATAATTTAGGTTCCACAATATCATTTGTATTCAAAATAAAACCGCTGCTTACATAATTTTTTTTCTTTGTTGTGAAATATAATGGTGATTAAAGTGATAAAAAACTTGAGATAAACTCGTCTTACTGTGATCATTTGATATCGTCCAAATAACTTTCTTTGGAACGCATCAATTTCTTTTCTAGGCAATGTTTAAATTATCGCCCACGGATTATTCTGAGAAATTCCACTTCTTGGAAATGGTAGCATCTTTCTAACGCGAATAATATCAGTCGTAATAATTTCTTTGAAATAGTTATAGTTTTGTGATAGTAATAATTCCGGTTTTACATTCTATGTTAACATAAATAATAATAATAATGATAATAATAACAATGATAGTAATAAAAAAATAATAATAACAATAAAAATAGTGACAGCATTTAATTATAATAATAATAGCAGGCAGGACAACGAACATTTATGATTGTTTTCCATTTTCTTGCAATTAAGCGACATTCGTCAGCATTTTTTATATCTGCACTTTCTTACATTTTTCTGCCAAGTATCCATTTAGCGGATAATAATTCGGTAATAAATGCAAATGAATAAAATCACGGTGGTCGAGTCGTTTGAATGCCGATGTGACAACATCTGCAACCGTGTGAGATAAAATAAACATCGTTTAGAAACAGGAGCAGACATAGAGACGGCTGCGTGTTGAAAATAATGAATGGATGGATGGATGAGTGGATGAATGGATGGGTGGATGGTGGATGGGTAGATGGATGGATAATGAATGAGTGGATGGGTGGGTGGATGGATGATGATGGAGGAATGGATGAGTGGATTTGGTTAGATGGTGGATGGATGGATAATGAATGAGTGGATGGGTGGGTGGATGGATGGATGATGGAGGAATGGATGAGTGGATTTGGTTAGATGGTGGATGGATGGATGGTGGAGGAATGGATGAGTGGATAGCTGGATGGATGGTTAGATGGGTGGATGGCTGGGTGGATGAAAAGAATAAAAAGTCGAAAATAAAAGAAATAAAATCCAGAGACTAATCACCGCCAATGAAGACGGCTTTCCGTTGTTTCTCGGAAAAAATAAGACATCAATAGTTTTTTGGAAGCGGATTGAAAGATTAAAAAAAAACTACATAAAGTAAAGTAATGAATGAATAATGCATCTTAGAAATGATGAATAATGCATCTTAGAAATGAATGGATGCTTACGATTAATTAAGCATAACATTGCAGATTACGTTTTATATTTTGTCTTTAAATATTTTCATGCGCATAATAAAATAAAATATGACTTAGATTTGGATTACTGCTGAATAAATGTAATTTTGAGTGTAACAGTAATAGTAACATAAATATATAAATCAGCGATATATAAATTTCGTCAATAATTTTTATTTATAATTAGTTGTTTAATACTACTACTACTAATAATAATAACAACAATAATATAAATACTACTATGGCGCTTTATAAATCTCATTAATAATTTGTATTTAATAATTTACTAAATTAATTAGCAAGAACGCGATTTAAACAAATGAGGCCAAACTATCATTGACGTTGGCATAAAAATAAATAATTTATTCGCTACATTTTTTTTCCGAAGCTCCACAATGAAACTTTTGGACCTCCGTTAATAGAAGCCATAATAATAAGGGTAATTACGCTATAATTATATTATGCCTATAATTAGGTTGTGTATTATTTTATGATTACAATCTTAGATATTGGTTACGTTTACCAGTGAATTATGTGAATTATGTTTTAAGAATTAATGCCTGAAATTAGTTTAAAAAACAAAACCGCAAAACTAGGGGCTCATCTGATGTATGAGCTGATTTGATTGTAATTTTTTAGCTTTAGACGATTACGATGACGATGATGATGATGTTGATGACGATGCTAGTGATGATGCTGATGACATCGCTAGTGATGACGACGATGACAACGCGTTGACCGCTATGATTACGATTATGATGACGATTGAAGTCCTAACCTCTTCAGGGAGATCTTCCTGCTGAGCGAGGGGGGGATTGGTCTGACCCTGTCGACCGCTGACGTCACCGGAAGCATGCAGAGGCTAGGTTGACAAAGAAAAAAAATGAGTTTTAAGATTAAATATTTTAAATATCCGAACGAAATCAAACATTGATTGACCCCGAGACCACTAGCCTCCCACAAGCAGGTACTATAAATAATTACGTAATATTATATATAATTAATATAATTATATATGAATATTTTAAATAATTAATAATAATTTTATATAATTATAATAAATATTATATATAATTAATATAAATATATATAATTGATATATAACATACTTCTGCATATTTATATTTATATTTGTAGATATATTTATATTTTTTCTAATGACAAATAACTTTTTATAAAAATGTTCTCAAATTCAAAGGAGGCCAAAAGTCAGACAAGAACGAAATTCCGTTTTTTTTTCCACCGGATGTTCGAAAATGACGTCATCTTGAATTTTTAACGACGTTTCTCTAATTTTTTTTTGTGACGTCACTTTCTGAATAACATGCATCAATAAGAGTCTACATGCACTAATCTCAGTCATCGTCGTCATCGTCGTTGTCATCGTCATCATCATCATCATCGTCATCGTCATCGTCATCGTCATCGTCATCATCATCGTCATTGCAATCATCATCGTCATCGTCATTGCAATCATCATCGTCATCGTCATTGCAATCATCATCGTCATCGTCATCGTCATCGTCATCATCATCATCATCGTCATCGTCATCGTCATCATCATCGTCATTGCAATCATCATCGTCATCGTCATTGCAATCATCATCGTCATCGTCATCGTCATCATCATCATCATCGTCATCGTCATCGTCATCGTCGTTGTCATCGTCATCGTCATCATCATCGTCATTGTAATCATCATCGTCATCGTCATCATCATCATCATCGTCATCGTCATCGTCATCGTCGTTGTCATCGTCATCGTCATCGTCGTTGTCATCGTCATC
>JAJTWR010000109.1:120000-165000 GCA_021613335.1 Whitmania pigra
ATGATGATGATGATAACTGTGCTAGCGATGATGATGATGATGATGATGATGATGATGATGATGATGATGATGATGATAACTGTTCTAGTGATGATGATGGTGGTGGTGATGATGATGATGGTTACGAGGTAAGCCAGTTAGGTTTGTCCAGTAATCTGTCGTGAAACAAATCTCATTATGATTATGATTATGATATTTTCAGTGCCAGAGAAGAAATTACATGAGAAGCATGATTTGCTTAAAGCGTTTCAAATAACATCATCGTCGTCGTCGTCACCATGTTCATCGTCATCATCATCACTGAATAAAGAATTAAAAAATATTATTTAACCTTATTATAGTCTCAAAACATCTCCTATAAAATGTTGCGAACGAAATTTTGCAAAAACGACCGTGTCACGGTTCGCCGATCGTGTTACGCATCATTGATTCGGCAGACTACACGTCACGCTTGGCTGACCTTTGAATGTAGTTTTGCGTCTGCTTTTTGATCGTTTACGTTTGAAATATTCTAAATATAATTATAATAATAATAACTATAATAATAAAGATCTTAATCATGATAATATTGTAATATATAATAATAAATATTGGATTTAACTCAATTAATGAATTATTTTTAAATGATAAACTTTTCTTTATATGTCTTAATAAAATTATGAAGTGATTGGTTATAATAAATCACTTGATAATTTGTAATATATCATAACGTGATTATAACATAAATATGTACAGCAATATTCTCCAGTAACACATAATGTTTATTTTAATTAATTAAAATAGTCATAAGTGTAATTATAATTATTTGTTATTTTAAATTTAAAACAATTCCTCAGAGGTAATAAATTCGTTCGTAAAATTTATTCCATTAATAACGCTAAAGATCCTTAAAATATTTATATTTTAAATATAAATTAAAAAAAAGGAAAATAATAATAATAATAATAATAATAACAATAATAACAATAATAATAATAATAATAATAATAATAATAATAATAATAATAATAATAATAATAATAATAATAATAATAATAATAATAATAATAATAATAATAATATAATAATAATAATAATAATAATAATAATAATAATAATAACTAATAATAATAATAATAATAATATAATAATAATAATAATAATAATAATACTAATAATAATAATAATAATAATAATAATAATAATATAATAATAATAATAATAATAATAATAATAATAATAATAATAATATAATAATAATAATAATAATAATAATAATAATAATAATAATAATAATAATAATAATAATAATATAATAATAATAATAATAATAAATAATAATAATAATAATAATATAATAATAATAATAATAATAATAATAATAATAATAATAATAATAAAATAATACACCCCGATTTCATGTAGGGCCTACTAAATATCAGGGGAACAATTCCATTTCGTGGGGTCAAAAGTTCAGCGGGGCAATTGTTTCCAAAGTTCAAAGTTCAAGAAGGGGAAGCATAAACTTAGCGATATCGTTTAATTTAAACTATGATTGAATAGATTGATCTTAAGCAAAATATTTTTGGTTGCATGCGATTTCAGTTGTAATAATAATAATTGTATTAGAAATATAATTACAGCGATTTCTTTATTAATAATATTGGTTTTATTATTATTTTGTTATTATTATTATTAATAATAATATTATTATTATACTAAAAATGAAAATACCAAAAGTAGTAATCCATTAGATTGAATAATTAAATTACCAATAAAAATGTTTTTTTTAAAGTAGTTTAGATTAAAGGACGGACGGATGGAAGATGGATGAATGGATGGATGGATGGATGGATTGATGGATGGATGGATGGATGGATGGATGGATGGATGAATGGATGGATGGATGGATTGATGGATGGATGGATGTATTGATGGATAGATGAATGGATTGATGAATGGATAGATGGATGGATGGATGTATGGACTGAAGGAAAAATGAATGGAATGATTGATAGTCTGAATGTCATCATATCCATCCATCCACTCAACACCTGTTAATTCAATGCAGGTGTTTGTGTTTAAGAATAAGCACAGCAATACATGTGCTGATCTTAAAAATTGGAAACTGAATAAAAATTCAAAAAATTAAAACTAAATATTAAATATTTATAATAAATGGTTAATAATTTAAATAATGTTTTCATCAAATGAAACTGTAAAGCAGGGGTACTCAAACTTTTTTTGTTTGGGTCCACAATAGATTATTTTCAGATAGGTGGAGGTCCACAAGGGTCAAAGTCATGCGAGCACTGAGTCTTTGGTAGCGTCGTAAGCATTTGGAAGAGTTTGTAAAAACTCAAGCCTGCGTTTGACCACCTGCAAGCCTGTGTTTTTTTGGATTTTGTCTCCATTTTGGAAAGACATTTTCCATATTTTGTTTCTTTTAATGAACAGTATATAAGTAATTTGTTTTATTTTTTATCATAAGATTTGTTAGATTTTTAATCTTAAGATTTGTTATTATTGTTGACTAGTCGATAATATTTTAAAATTTTTTGTATTTTAGTTATTTTAGTTAGTTTAATAAAAGTAATGAATTAATATTAAAATACTGTGTTAAATTCAGTTAAATTTAATTCTAATAGATGAACAATCTACAAAGTATTAAGTCAGACTTTTTATTTTATGCATGGAACTGCTTGTCTTCATGACTTCTTTGATATTTGGAGAATAGCTAGTAATTGCAATTTCTCAACACAATTTCCAAGATGTACATCAGTTAATTGACTTCGATTTTTAGACTTGATAATGTTCATAGTTGAAAATGATGATTCCACAGGTGTAAGTTGATCCAAATATTGTCAGAACTGATAAAGCCAATTTCTTGGAGCAAGGGTATTGACCTTCAATTACAAAGTTAGACCAGAATTCAGAATTTTTTAACTTTTAAAATTTTAAAATTTATTTTTTTGGAAATAATTGGAGGTCCACTTAAAAGCTATCGGCGGTCCGGATTGTGGACCGCGGTCCGCAGTTTGAGTACCCCTGCTGTAAAGGATATATTGCAATGCATCATTGTAGATTCAAGAGACAATTTAAACGTTTAAATCGAATTTAAATAAGATGAATTCAAATCAATTTCACTGAAATCAATTAATAACTTTTGAAATGTGCAACTATTGAACAATTAAGTAACGAATAAATAATTTTGAATATATTTGTTCTTGTTAAAAATGTTTGAAATACAAATTCAATTTTATTTTAAAATTCATTTCGAAAACCAGAAATCATTCGCGTTGAAGCAAACTCTTTGAAGTATTAGCATAATCAACGTCGTCAACCGTCATCGTCATCGGTGTCATCGTCGTCGTCATCATCATCATCATCTCATCAGCATCATCATCATCCTCATCATCATCAGATGTCAGAAGCATCAGGCTCATCATCCTCATCATCATCATCATCATCAGAATCATCATCATCATCAGTCATCATATCATTCATCATCAGCAGCATCATCATCATATCATCATCATCATCATCCTCATCATCATTCATCATCATCATCATCATCATCATCCTCATCATCATCCTCATCATCATCATCATCATCATACATCCTCATCATCTCATCATCGTCATCGTCATCATCATCATCATCCATCAGCATCATCATCATCATCCGCATCATCATCAGCATCATCATCATCATCATCATCATCATCCTCCTCCTCCTCATCATCATCATCATCATCATCATCATCATCATCATCATCATCATTCATCATCATCATCATCATTCATCATCATCACCTCATCATCATCATCATCATCATCGTCATCATTGTCGTCGTCGTCGTCCTCATCATCATCAGTACTGGCATCTACAAATGGTGTTGAACTAAGTTGATGAAAGCAGACGTGAATTTTTTTTTGGCGCGTCTTCGTGGAAATTGATTTCAAAAATAAGAAATTGAACCGGTACCTGCTTCTCTGTGAAATCGTTTGTTTCCAAAGGTCATTGGAGTGCACTTATTTTGGCTCAACTTTATGCTTATTTACATCTCAATAATAGTTACTAATGAATAATATTAGCAGCTCAATAATTTTTATAACTAAATAATATTTACTAATGAATACTATTTACAACTCAATAATATTAGCACAAGTTATATTTATATATTATATATTAATTCCCTTGGGATAGTTCATTAATGAATTTGTGAATCTTTTTTTGGTGTGATTTTTTTTTTGTCTATTTGAATATAGTTTTTTGAAAATAAACGAATTCAAACCTGAAAAAAAATATATATATCATTATTTTAATCATAAAATTGATTTAACGTGTATTAAGAATACTGAGTTGTAAATATGAAAAAGTATATTTAATAAGCGCAGACTGATATTGTTAATAATAAATTATCAATCCTTCATTTTATGAAGATGATTAAAAAATTAAATGTAATTATAATCGTTTCATTTAAACCAATTCAATTTTAGTTTCTTTCTAATCCATTATTACGGATATTAAGGATGATGACCTATAATTAGATGACACTTTCAGGCCATCCCATTAATGAATATTTAATTATTCAAAACAATTAATTATGGATTTATATAGCGCCCCTCACATCCACTCAGAGTCTGCCTACCCATTTAACTATTTATTTTGTCCAATTGGCCCACAGCGATAGACATGAACAGTCGAACTAAGTCACACCGGCACCCTTGGGAAAAGGCGCTACATAAATGGTCCAGCGCTTCCGACGCTTTGCGCAAGGCGCTAGATAATTCCAACTCTTCCTATGTTTTTATTCTATCTTTCTGGGATTTAATGGGTTTTGAACGTTACACCTCTGGGTTTTAATGGATTGTGAACGTTACATCTCTGGACCGTAGCTAGGCGGAATTGTTCTCTCAAGAAACTTATTTTTTATTATTTTTTGTTATTTGTTATTGTTTTGTGGGAAATTATGAGATTAATATGACGGCAGGTGAGATTATCGTGCAGTTGTTTGTGCTTCGAAATTTTACGGCACAAAAGAGCCTCATGATTTGCTATGGCAGACATAAAAACAATTTCATTAATATTATTATTTTTTTTCTTCTTCTTCTTCTTTTTCTTCTTCTTATTATTATTATTATTATTATTATCATCGCCATCATCATCATCACCATCAATTGCATCCTTCCGACCCATCTTCCTTGACCTGAAGCCATTAAGCTAATGAGAAATGCTTTGATTTTACAAAATTAAACGTGAAAAAAAGATTTAAATTCAGTTCAAGAAAATCCTCCTTTTCCTGTGGAAACGTCTTCGCTCAAAGCTTGATCCATTCATCAAGTTACCCATTCATACATTCATCCATTCATTCATTCATCCATTCATCAATTCATCCATCCCTTCATCTATTTATCCATTCATCCATTCATTCATCCATCCATCCAACTTCCATCCATTCATACATTCATGCATTTATCCATTCATCCATTCATCCATCCATTCATCCATTCATTCATCCATTCATTCATTCATTCATCCATTCATCTATTCATCATTTTATTCATCCATTCATTCACCCATTCATCAATTCATTTATTCATCCATTCATCCAATCATCCATTCATTCATTCATCCAGCGACACGTTCACCTATTAACCCATTCATTCATTCATCCATTCATCTATAAATGTGCCTCCGTGCATTTAACAATTTACGTTTGAAAAAGTTTAAAAAGAAAATCAATTCAATTTGTCATGACTTAATTTTCATTTTATTTGAATAATTCGAATTGAGTTTAATGTCGATGTGAGTTTAGAATTTTTCAGCTGCAGCAAAAAGAATCTAATTTGAGAACATTTAAAAAACTCAACTCACCTTCTCTACATTTTAGTCTTTCACCCAAATCCACCCATAGCTACTTAAATCTACCCAAATCCAGCCATAGCCACTTAAATCTACTCAAATCCACCCATATTCATTTAAATCTACCCAAATCCACCCATATCCACCCATATCAACTCAAATCTACCCAAATCCACTTACATTTCCATCCAATCGCTGTGAAAAAAGACACTTTGTCATATGAAACTTGATTCTTGCTTGAGAAAACTTTCAAGATTTGATTTTAATTGAAATTTTAAAAAATAACAACAAATAATTAAAAAATAATTTGAAGCATAATTAATAATTTAATAAGAAAACTTTAAAAAGTTAAAAATCGTTTTTAAGGTTTCAATTTTCGCTACGCGAAGCTTTAATAAAGAAATATGTGACAAAAATTGAATTTATTTTGAATGTAATATTTATTATATAATTTATAATTAAAAATAAAAATGTCATACAATTACAAATTATAATGCATTTTACTAAATAATAATTTAAATACAATCTTATTTCATGAGTAAGTTGTTTTATCATTGAAGTCAATTTAAAAATCCAAATAATCAACTTAATGAAATTATTTTATCAACATCGATATTATTATTATTATTTATAAATTATGAATTAAATTGGATGAAATTAACTTTATTTCAATTATTTAGAAAATATATTAATAGCACTGATATTTAAATTAAAATTATTTAAAAAGAATATTTCATCAGCACCGGTAATTAATTTAATTAACGAATATTTAGTAACAATTGACAACAAGTGGTAATTTAATTATTTGATATCTGATAATGATCGATACAAGCTAAACCACCATTGATGGGTCTCAACATTGAAGAATTCATTCATTCGAAAACATCTTAAAATACTATTTCTTTTTCAGTTTTTTTTTGTGCCCGCAAGAGGTGTTTGGAACAGAAACAAATACGTCATCATCATCGTCATCATCATCGTCATCATCATCGTCATCATCATCATCATCGTCATCATCATCATCATCGTCATCATCATCATCCTCATCTTCATCATCATCGTCATCATCATCGTCATCATCATCGTCATCATCATCATCGTCATCATCGTCGTCAACATCATCATCGTCATCATCATCATCCTCATCTTCATCATCATCGTCATCATCGTCGTCATCATCATCGTCATCATCATCATCGTCATCATCATCATCCTCATCTTCATCATCCTCATCTTCATCATCATCGTCATCATCATCATCATCGTCGTCGTCATCGTCATCCTCATCATCATCATCATCATCGTCGTCATCCTCATCGTCATCGTCATCACGAATTTAATAGGACTGAGATTGATGGTCATTTTCGTTTATTAAAAGTTTCACAACTGAATGGTTAGGATGTTGCAAATATATTTATAAGTTGAAATTCTATTTACCGTGACGACGACAATGATACTGATTATGACGATGACGACATTATAACTATTGTGCAACAATAATAATAATTAATTATAGTAATTGCAGTAAAATAATTAAGACATGATGATAATTATTATTGTAATTGCTTATGTAATTTATAATTTAACAATAAAACTAATTAATTACATTAGTAAATAAATAATATAATTAATAAAATAATATTCTTGTACATTCTGAAAATATTGTGAAAGAAACTGAAAGCGATTAATTCGTTCCAAATTCTCTTCCCGGAAAAACCAAAACTGGGATCTTTTTTAAACTTAAAAATATTCGTTGTTCTTTACGACAGGCCGATTTTGGAGTTGCCATAAATAATAATAATAATAATAACAGATAATAATAATAAGAATAATAATAGATAATAATAATAATAATAATAACAGTAATAAAACAAATAATAATAATAACTACAGATAATAATAATAATAACAGATAATAATAATAATAACAGTAATCAAACTAATAATAATAATATAATAATAATAATAATAACTACAGATAATAATAATAATAACAGTTTATTAGTTATCCCAGGAATGATAGGTGGCAGCAAATGGTGATTAATCATTTTCTTGTTTTTGGAGGTGGTTTAAAATTATGCCCCACATTCTATTTTTAACAATGTTTTCTCGTCCCTAATTGGACGTTGATGTGCTAACTGGAATTGTTTTCCATGATTATGATGATTCTGATTATGATAGTTTATATGGTTTGTTGCTTTGATAGTGATGACGAAGATGATGATGATTATTATGATAGTTATGATGGTTATTATGATAATGATAATGATTACAGTTGTGGTAGTGATGGAGGTTGAAATGCTGCTGGTGATGATAATGTTGACGACGATGATGATGATTGTGATGTGTTAATTAAAATTTAAATTAAATTTTCTAAAAATTATTTAAAACTAAAAATTGAGAAATGGTAATTTAATAAAAAAAATTGAAACTAAATAATAAATAAATAAAGTTAAGATTCCAACCTTTCTATGTACGACTGTCTCCCCGAAGGGTCAATCATGAATGGCAAACATCATCACATCTCCTGCACTTCTGACTTCAAATTTATTATGCACAATTATTATTATACGAATTACGTTTAAATATTATTATATTATTATTATTATTATTATTATTATGTGGTAATATATTTCTTAGATTCGAATAATTATGAATGCCATAAAAACCATCTTACAGTCAACAAGCAACAATTGTTCTGAAGCCTTTTGAACATCATAATAACCTCAACTCGTCTGCTGTAATTTCGCTGATTCACCACCAACAACTCCGAAAAATAAATGACACATTGAAAGCTGATAACCAAGTAATAATTTAATTAATTATTAAACTCATTAATAAATTCAATTTATGATTTTAGTTTATTTCGAAAATCGCGTAACTGACAAAAACAGTGAAGTAAAATTCTCTTTTATAAAGCATTGAGCCTGTGTTCAAGCGCATTGCACGTTTTATTACAATTTACAACCTCATTGATCACGATTTTATGTAATTTAACAATATTATTACTTCTTGTCATAATTTTTATATTATTTTATTCATATAGAATTTCTAAGTATTAATATTAATTTTTATATAATTATTAATGAGTATTTAATTAAATAGGATTATAATCAATGATTTATCTATTAAGCAGACGATATAATATTGTCTACATTAAGCCCTATAATATTATTTGCGCTTTAAAAAAGAAAAGATTAACTACGATATCAATTGATGGGCGAGCGAGTTAACGTTAATAACAGGTAAAGGTTAACGCCTCATTAAGGTTAAAAACAGTAATTAACAAACCTAATTAGGTTTAATAACAAGTTAAGGTTAACACCTGATTAGAGCAGGGTTAAAATCAAAAAACATTAGCGCTAACATCTCTGTATAAGAGAGGTTTAAAAATATACAATACCTCATTTCGTTATGAATTTGGTAATCATAACAATAATAACAATAATAGCAATAATGCAATAATAATAATAATACTATAATGTAATATAATAATTTTGTTAATTTGTTAATTTGTTAATTTGTTAATTTGTTAATTTGTTAATTTGTTAATTTGTTAATTTGTTAATTTGTTAATTTGTTAATTTGTTAATTTGTTAATTTGTTAATTTGTTAATTTGTAATTTGTTAATTTGTTAATTTGTTAATTTGTTAATTTGTTAATTTGTTATTTGTTAATTTGTTAATTTGTTAATTTGTTAATTTGTTAATTTGTTAATTTGTTAATTTGTTAATTTGTTAATTTGTTAATTTGTTAATTTGTTAATTTGTTAATTTGTTAATTTGTTAATTTGTTAATTTGTTAATTTGTTAATTTGTTAATTCTTCTCTTAGAAGATATTGATTCTGTCGCTCCTTTCCTGGAGGTGTTTTACTGACTTGAAGCCAAAGGTGAAAGGTTATCGAGTGGAGCATGGACATCGAAACAGAAATTGCTTTCATTTCAGTATCACCATCATCGCCACCACAGTCTCATTATTATCACCACTTCCCACCGATTGTTCACCATAATTTGGCATCATCATCCTCATCACCATCATCATCAGCAGCAGCATCATCATCATCATCATCATCCATTCTTGATAACCCGAAATCATTCGCTTGAATCAAACGCTCTTAAGATATTAGCGGAATCAGAGTCTTCCTCATTATCACCATCTTTGTCGTCATCATAACCATCACTATCGCATCATCATCATCATCATCACAAGGTCGATCTTCACCATAATTGAGACAATCGCTTCCCCCAATTTATCACCATCCTCATCTCGTCTGGTGTCTGCGTGGATGTTTGTGAAGTGTTTTGTTTTGCTGAGGATGTAATTAGTTAAAGAACACTTGAACATGAATTGCTGGAGAGGATTGGAAGATGTTTGTCTGATGATGACGACTATGAATATACCTGGATATACTTGGATATATTTACTTGGATATACTTGGATATATTTCGATATACTTAGATATACTTGTATTTACTTGGATATATTTGGAAATACGACGACGACGACGATGACGATAATGATGATGATGATGATTTTATTGATGACGATGATGATGACGCCATCGAAAACAACGATGTTGATGACATTTATGTCTTCAGCTTCCTCAACCTATATCACGGTCTCAAAAAAAAAAACTAAGTGAAAAACCAACTAGAATTAGCAATTTTTGTCGTTGCTGTTGTTATACTTACTCATCACAATAGTCGACAAAGGTGTTTTTAATAATCAGGTTGTCTACGACCAACAAAAAACCGCAACAACAACAACAATACCTTTAATTATTCCAGGTAATAATAATTTATTATCAACAAATTTTTAATTAGTTATAATTATCAGCAAAATTTTAAATTTGTTTTCCTCCCTCCATCAGTCGACTAAAAAGAAAACTTCAAGTAATTTGTAATTAGTAATTAATAAATTGGGTAAACGCGTTTTATCATTATGTTTTTAAATATAGAATTAAGAGTTTTTTTTTACCGAGGTGTTTTAGAGTTTCTTTCGTTTTTTAAAAATATTTAAAGCATTTTCAAGTTGATTGGAGATTAAAACAAGTAGGAATGTACAAAAACATACATTATTTTTTATCTTTACCGTCCTTAAGTCTTCTCACAGAAGTCCATTCATTTCTGTTGCCTGCCCAAGACGAGGGATTCAAAGAAATTCTAAACAAAATTTGTGTGGTAAATAAGCAATTACATTACTCGCTTAAGAATCTTTTCAGAATTTCCGCAGAGGTGTTTTCGAGTTTTTTTTTGTTTATTAAAATTATTTAAAAGATTTTTAAGTTATTTTAAGTCAAGTAGGATTATAATGGGAACACACCGGGGGAGGGGAAAAAAAAGAAATCCAACTTGCACCGAAAATCTATCAATAACCACGAAACGATACAACGACCAAGCCTAATGCTTCGCTAAACAAACCATTTAACTTGTTTTAAATGGTTGGCAGAAAAGATTTAGGTTAGAAGCTGTTTGTCTGATGATGACGATTATGAATATAACTGGATATATTTACTTGGATATACTTGGATATATTTCGATATACTTAGATATACTTGTATTTACGTGGATATTCGACGACGACGATGACGATGATGAAGCCATCGAAAACAACGATGTTGATGACATTTATGTCTTCAGCTTCCACAACCGATATCACGGTCTCCAAAAAGAACGACGAAAAGAAAATACTAGCAATTATTGTTGTTGTTGTTATACTTACTCATCACAATCGTCCACAAAGGTGTTTTTAATAGTCAGGTTGTCTACGACCAACAAAAGAAACAGCAACAACAACAACAAGACAGTTGATTATTGCAGATAATAACAATTAATTATCAACAATTTTAATTAATTACAATTATCAGCAAAATTTTAAATTTGTTTTCCTCCCTCCATCTGTCGACTAAAAAGAAAACCTCAAGTAATTAGTAATTAGTAATTAGTAACTAGTAATTAACAGTGATGTCGAGTACCTAAGTACATTTGTTGTACTTGAGTATTTATACTTAAGTCCTTTCAAAATTGTGTACTTAGTACTTAGTATTTAAATACATTTTTAATAATTATTAATAAGTACATTTTAAGTACTTTTAAATTTAAAAAAAAAATTTTTTTAAATGAAAGTCCAAATGTTTTGATTTTTAATCTTTGGTTTCCTTTACTATATGCTTGTCTGTTTGTTTCCTTTGTTCTCTTTGTATTGTCGTTTGTTTACATTTGTTGCAAGATGGCCGAACTATTTGAGCGTTCCGAAAGCAGTTGAAAGAAGTTGACATAGTTTACCCTTTAGTTGTTAAAACTTACTTCAATAAAATAGTATTGGATGATGGAGAAAATATTGAAGCTTTATGTAGTCTTTGCCTGCCTAAAAAGAAATGATCCATCACATGACATAAATCAGCTGAGCAGGTACGCATTGTAATTTTATAAACTATGTTATGAAAATAGTTGAGTTTCATAATTTATATAATTTGTTAATAACTCTGGCTGTTGCATGTAGGTATCCAGCAGTCAAAAAGTTTTTCTCAAGTTCAACACAACCATTCCATCATCTGCACCTGTTGAAAGGCTATTCAGTCAGGCTGGTCTTATATATACTGACTCCTCAGCGTAACAGACTCTGTGACCAATATTTTGAGAAATTGCTTTTTTTATAGAAAAATAAACGATTTTATTGATAAATGTAAATTCTGTTATTTGTGTTCTCTTGTGTTAACATTGTATTGAAGATAACGAATATTGTTTCTGTTCAATGAAGGAAAAGTACTTATACTTATACTTGTACTTATACTTAAGTACATTGGCTACAACGTACTTGTACTTGTACTTATAAATACATTCAGCCCCAAGTACTTGTACTTATACTTAAGTACATTTTTGGAGTACTTACGGCAACACTGGTAATTAATAAATTGGGTAAACGCGTTTTATCATTTTTAAATATAAAAAAATGCAGAGTTTTGTTTTCCAAGATGTTTTAGAGTTTCTTTCGTTTTTTAAAATTTTTTAAAAGATTTTCAAGTTGATGGGAGATTAAAACAAATAGGAACTTACAAAAACACACTTTATTTTTATCTTTACCGTCATGGAATCTATCCAGAGTCTATCTACTCATCCACATCAACCTGGAAAATAAATCGAACACATATTATTCTTCGTCAATATTTTATATCCATTCATCCACCCATATGCCCGCCTGCCAGTCAGTCCATCCATCCACCCAAGGCTGATTAACCGAAAGCCGAATAATGCCAAAAATTCCAGGAAATAACAGGATTCAGGCCGAGTAAGCTAATGCAAATGGTGAGCATTGGTAATGGTTATTTAAAGATCTTCATAGATTCTCCCCAGAGGTGTTTTCGAGTCTCGTTTGTTTATTAAAATTATTTGATCGATTGTTAAGCCCCTCGGTGGTCTGAACACGTAAAGGTATGGTGGTATAATCTATTAATGGGTTGCATATCATTATCTTTCCGTCCATCAAAACATAAACAAAGGTTATCTAGTGGAACATGTACGTCGTAAAAATCATCCTCTTTTGATATCATCCTCTCCTCCACCATCATCGTTTCGATCACTTTCGTCTTTTTGACTACTACGGCTTCATTTTGCATCGTAGTTAACATGATATCACTTTTATGAGCTTTTTTGAGGTGTTTTCAAATGGAATTGTTTTAAAATCTACCATTTGAAAAAGCACGATTACTAGTTACATTGTATAAAATACAATAATAATAATGACGATGATGATGATTATGTTAAAACGAGTTTATTTGGAATTTAAAACTTCAGTTTCCTCGACCATTGTCACAGTTTGGTCTCCAAAAATTATGTGGACAACATATCCAAGAGGCTTCCGATTGTTTATTTATTATATTTATTTATTTATTTGATTATAGTCCGTTGCATAACTGAGATGATTTGGATTAAGAGGTTTTGGATGTAGGATGTTTTATTAACGTCCGTTGCATATCTAGATGATTAGGACGGTGCTCCCGCAGCAGGGTTTGAACCCCGTGCTGCCATCGTGAGAGGCGCAGCCTTAACCGTTAGACCCTAAGAGGTTTCCGAGTTTAAAATACTTTTAAATACATGTACACACTCATTGACAAAGGTGTTTTTAATAATCTCATCGTCTACGTACAACAACACGACAACAAACAGCAGCATGAACAATAACAACAACGCGATGGTTGATGATTAAAGGTAAATATAATTAATTAACTATACATTTTTAAAATATGTTTTCCTCCCTCCATCTGGCGACTGAAAAGGAAACGAAAACTCCAAATAATTAGTCAATCATCAATAAATTGGGGATCAAATAAAAAAAAAAAGAAGAAAGTTTAATTTAGTTGAGTTTATCATCGGACAGCCAGGAGTTCTTCAGATTGTTTGTATTTAATTAACGTCCATTTCATGAGCTCATAAACAAACTGCTGGCTAGAAAATAAAAAAACTAAAACAAAACAAATCAAAACCAAAACTTTCTCTCTAAACAAACATACGTGCACCTTACGGCAGATTCTGTGAAAATTATGAACGAGGTCACCAGGTGGGTCTGACCTCTAAAGGTCATGTGAGTTCATGGGCAGATCTGATCTTCAGCTTCCACAACCATTACCATTACATATTGTTTTTTAGTGTGACATTCAGTTCGAATTTTTTTCCTAGTCCATATGAGCAGTCCCAGTGGGATTTTCCAGAGGTGTTTCGAGTTTCTTTCTTTTATTAAAAATATCTAAAAGATTTTTAAGTCGATTGGAAGTTAAATCAAGCAGGAAAATAAAAAGATCACCAATCCATCCATAAGCCCGTCCATTCATCCATCCATCCACCCGATGTTGATTAATCCAAAACCTAGTAATGCCAGAAAATTCAGGCATCCACAAATCATTAAATTTATTTCTAATTTTATGAATTTTATAAAACAATAAATGACTTAATATTTACAAAATAATTTCACTCCACTGAACCATATGTCTTTCTCTGAGTAGTTGTATAATTGGTCTAAGAGCTCCTGAAGATTTCGGTTAAGGAGCTATATAAATTCATTTATTATTATTATTATTATTACTATTATTATTATTATTATTATTATTATTATTATTATTATTATTATTATTATTATTATTATTATTATTATTATATTATTATTATTATTATTATTATTATATTATTATTATTTATTATTATTATTATTATTATTTATTATTATTATTATTATTATTATTATTATTATTATTATTATTATTATTATTTATTATTATTATTATTATTATTATTATTATTATTATGATTATTATTATTATTATATTATTATTATTATTATTCTATTATTATTATTATTATTATTATTATTATTATTATTATTATATTATTATTATTATTCTATTATTATTATTATATTATTATTATATTATTATTATTATATTATTATTATTATTATTATTATTATTATTATTATTAATGATGAAGTCAATGACGATGATGTTGATGACAACAACAAAATACTCACCTATTACAATTTATTAAAAAACCTTTGATAAATAAAATGTTGTAAATTGTGAGTGCAAATTAGCTCAGAGGGTTGCGTGCCTGCGATCGACTGTAAAAGCAACAGTCGTTACGAGTCGTGTTCGAAACCCAGCTTGCACCGCCACAAAGGTAAGGTTGAATAAGTTCATCCTCACGATGTAAGACTTGTCAAAACGTGGAACTTAAGAAATATGAAGAGAGACATGTCCAAAGTGAGACTCCAAAAATAGGACGATAAAATTTTAAAACTGTTTGAAATGTTTTAATTCCGAAATATATAAATGCTCTGCTGACTTTAGGTGGAGGTGTTTTCAAATGAAATTGTTTTTAAGTCAACGAAGTAGAGGAAGTACAATTCATGATTACTTTTTATCAAATAAACGGTGATGATGATGATGATGACGATGATGATGATGATGATGATGATGATGACGAAGACCACGACTATCTGTCGAGAGAGTCCCAACTCAGTCCTAATGTTGATTACTTTTATTTAAGGATCTTCAGAGATTTTACGCAGAGGTGTTTTCGAAATAATTTACATTATTTAAATGAATGTATTATCAAGTACCAGTTTAATAATCTTCCCATCTTTCCAAATGCCTAAGTTTCCAGGCATCAAAAAAAATAATTAATTGTATAAAACAAGACCTTCTTGTCATCAAAAACTATTTATTCATAAACTGTTCCACTCAGCAAAGGTGTTTTCAGACTCGAATTTCTTTCAGTCGACATTTTCACGTTGCAAATATAAACAGCTATTATGCAATTGACGAAGTTAAATTAATCAATTAACTAAAAGAAAACAAAAAAATGGATATGGAATAAATAACCAAGGATATAAATCTTAAGCTTCATATTTGTCGTGAATTACAAAAACCAATGGCCTTGAACGTCCCAATTTCAATTATTACTAATTATTTTTAATTATAATTAATTATTATTAATCGAATTTAATTAAAGGGGGAATCAAGTTCAAATCATTCGACCAAAAAGCGTCGATGATGATGATGATGACAGTCTTATTTAATTAAGAACCTTGAGGGATTCTCCGCAGTGGTGTTTTAGAGTTTTCTTTCGTCGAAAATTCTGAACGAGGTCACCAGTTTGGATCTGACCTCCAAAGGTCATGTGGGTTCATGGGAATTCCCAACTTCAGCTTCCGCAACCGACGTCACGGTCTCCAAAAAATTAAGGCTTGGCCACCTTAAACGAGTTTGAGTTTATAATTTCCTTCGTTTCTTTACTCACCACAATCGTTGACAATGGTGTTTTTAATAATCACGTCCTCTACGAGTAAGAAGTAATTACAACATTAGTTATGCAACAACTCTAATAAAATAAATAAATAAATAAATAAATAACAGTAACAACAAACAACAGAAATTTATCTCCTCCTACCATCCGTCGACTGAAAAGGAAACAAAAACTCCTAGTAAATAACCAAATAAATGAATCTCAACTTTACTGTTCAATGATGATGACGAAAACGATGATGATGATGATAACGACGATGATGATGACGACAATAATGTTGATGATGATGATGATGTGATGATGATGAGGGTGATTCTATCTATTCTATATTCAACTTCATTTCTGTTGCCTGCCCAAGACGAAGGCTTCAAAGAAATGATAAAACTTTACATTCTAAATAAGCAATTACATTACTCGCTTAAGAATCTTCTCGGAATTTCCGCAGAGGTGTTTTCGAGTTTCTTTTGTTTATTAAAATAATTTAAAAGATTTTTAAGTTACATTAAGTAAAGTAGGGTTATATCGGGAACACACCGAGGGGATGACGTCATACAAATTAAAAATTAAAAATTGAAATTGAAGCCTTAGTCTGGTTAATATAACTATTAAATTATTATAATATTATTTGTTATATTTTTAAAATAAGTTGTATACCCAATAACATTATTTGTTTGAAAATTGTTGATATTATAATTATTATTATTATATATTTTAAATTTAGAGAATTTGCATTCGCAAATACATTATTTGTGATATTATTCAGGAATCAACAAAAAAATTAATCAAGCAAGCAAACGAACATTATTATTATTATTATATTATTATTATTATTATTATTTATTATTATTATTATTATTATTATTATTATTATTATTATTATTATTATTATTATTATTATTATTATTATTATTATTATTATTATTATTATTATTATTATTATTATTATTATTATTATTATTGTTATTATTATTATTATATTATTATTATTATTATTATTATTATTATTTATTATTATTATTATTCTTATTATTATTATTATTATTATTATTATTACATATATTAAAAATTGGTTTGCTGAGGATGTAATTAGCAAAAGAACAGCAACAAACTGCATCAGTAACAGCAACAACAATTTGACATTGTATTTATAATATATATCTATATATTTTAAAATATGTTTCCCTCCCTCCATCTGTCGACTGAATATGAAAGGAAAACTTCAAGTAATTAGTCAAACGTCAATTAAGGAACCACGCTTTATCTTCAATGATGAAGATGATAATGATGATAATAATAATAATAACAACGATGAGATCAATCAGTCAACAACAAAGAGTAATTATTTTCTTAATCCAATTTGAATCATTTTCATGCACAAAAATTGGTATCCATCTTCGAACGATGCTTCTGTATTATCGATCAGTCTTATTTATTTATCTTGAGATTCTACGCAGCGGTGAATTTCATTCGATTTTCGAGTTTCCTTCGTTTATTAAAAATATTTTAGAGTTTTTCAAGTCGATTTGAGATTAAATCAACTACGAGCATATGTTGTTTTTTTTATCATTTTTTTCATCCATATATCCATCCATCCATCCATCCATCCATCCAAGGCTCATAATGACTATGTAACGAAAATTCCTAGTAAATAGCCAAATAAATGAATTTTAACTTTACTGTTCAATGACGATGATGATGTAGGCGAAAACTATGATGACATTGATGATGATGATGATGATGATGATGATGATGATGATGATGATGATGATGATGATGATGATGATGATGATGATGATGAATGATGATGATGATGATGATGATGATGATGATGATGATGATGAATGATGATGATGATGATGATGATGATGATGATGATGATGATGATGAATGATGATGATGATGGATGATGATGATGATGATGATGATGATGATGATGATGATGATGATGATGATGATGATGAGATGATGATGATGATGATGATGATGATGATGATGATGATGATGATGATGATGGATGATGATGATGAGATGATGATGATGATGATGATATGATGATGATGATGCTGATGCTGATGCTGATGATGATGATGATGATGATGATGATGATGACAAAGACGACGTGGCGCCACGTTTCATGGAGACCCATGATTCTATCGATTCAATTCCATTTCTTTTGCCTGCCCAAGTCGAGGGCTTCAAAGAAATTCTAAACAATGGTTATGTGGTAAATAAGCAATTACATTACTCGCTTAAGAATCTTCTCGGAATTTCCGCAGAGGTGTTTTCGAGTTTCTTTTGTTTATTAAAATTATTTAAAAGAATTGTAAGTTATTTCAAGTCAAGTAGGATTATAACGGGAACACACCGGGGGGGGGGGTGGGGTTGGTAAATCAATGACGTCATACTAATTAAATATTTAAAAAAAAATTTGAAATCCAACTTGCACCGAAAATCTATCAGTAACTACGAAACGATACAACGACCAAGTCTAATTCTTCGCTAAACAAACCATTTAACTTATTTTAAACATTAACCGATACGACGACGGCGCTGATGTTTTGTAACGCAGATAAGAGCAATGAAGTTGGCGTCCAGGATCTTTCGGTACGTTTTTAGGAGCAGTTTGGTTGCAAAAAAATATAATAATAATAATTATAAATAAAAATAAATAAATTAAGCCTTTAATTTTGCTTAATTAATTCGAAATTTAAATTACAGAGACATTCGGACAAAGAATATTTATTTGAGTATCACCATCATCTTAGTCATCATCGCCATCGTCGTCATCATAACCATCACTATCGCATCATCATCATCACAACATCGATCTTCACCATAATTGAGACACTCGCTTCCCCAATTTGTCACCATCCTCATCTCGTCTGGTGTCTGCGTCGATGTTTGTGAAGTGTTTTGTTTTGCTGAGGATGTAATTAGTTAAAAAACACTTGAACATGAACTGCTGGAGAGGATTGGAAGCTGTTTGTCTGGTGATGACGACTATGAATATAACTGGATATATTTACTTGGATATACTTGGATAAATTTCGATATACTTAGATATACAAGTATATCTATTGACGACGATGACGATAATGATGATGATGATGATGATGATTATATTGATGACGATGATGACGTCATCGAAAACAACGATGTTGATGACATTTATGTCTTCAGCTTCAACAACCGATATCACGGTCTCCAAAAAAACACGAAGTCAAAATAAAAGAACTAGCAATGTTTTTGTTTGTTTGTTATACTTACTCATCACAATCGTAGACAAAGGTGTTTTTAATAATCAGGTTGTCTACGACCAACAAAAGAAACAGCAACAACAACAACAAGACAGTTGATTATTACAAGTAATAATAATTAATTATCAACAAAATTTTAATTAATTATAATTACCAGCAAAGTTTTAAATTTGTTTTCCTCCCTCCATCTATCGACTAAAAAGAAAATTTCAAGTAATTAGTAATTAGTAATTAGTAATTAATAAATTGAGTAAACGCGTTTTATCATTACGTTTTTAAATACAAAATTTAGAGTTTATTTTACCGAGGTGTTTTAGAGTTTTATTCGTTTATTAAAAATATTTAAAGCATTTAAGCATTTTCAAGTTGATAAGAGATTAAAACAAGTAGGAACCTACAAATAAACACATTATTTTTTATCTTTACCCACATTTGCTTGAATGAATAATATCTACCAAGTCACTTTTATCGTGATAAGTCTTACAAACCTCTGCTTCCAAAAATCCAGTTACCAAGGGCAACCACATCTTGCAATTGGTCATGTTTCGCTCATTCAAGTGAAGCTACATTAATTAATAATTAATTAAACTAATCTGTTAAAAAATTAAAATTACATTTAAAAACAATAGACAGCGTAAGATTTACAAAGTAATTTCATTCCTCAGACATTCTCTGGACGACGGCGCAATATAAATGATCTAGCCTCTCATGTTTACGGTTAAGGCGCTATATAAAATCACTTGTTATTATTTTACGATGACGAAATACTATAATCAAATAAATAAATATAGTTGCATAACTGAGATGATTTGGACTTTGAATGGTGAGCATTTGTAATGGTTATTTAAAGATCTTCATAGATTCTCCGCAGAGGTGTTTTCAAGTCTCGTTTGTTCATTAACATTAACGAAGGTTATCTGTGTGGAACGTGTACGTAGCAACAACCACCCTCATTTGGTATCATCGTCCTTACCTCCACCATCATCATTTCGATCACTTTCGTCTTTTCCATGACTATTACCGTTTCATTTTGCATCGTAGTTAACATTACATCACTTTTATTAGCTTTTTTGAGGTGTTTTCAAGTGGAATTGTTTTAAAATCTACCATTTGAAAAAACACGATTCCTAGTTACATTGTATAAAATACAATTATAATAATGACGATGATGATGATGATGATGTTAAAACGAGTTTATTTAGAGTTGAAAACTTCAGTTTCCTCGACCATTGTCACAGTTTGGTTTCCAAAAATTATTTAGACAACATCGTTAAAAATTTCCGTGTTCAAAATTCTTTTAAATACATTTACACACTCATTGACAAAGGTGTTTTCAATAATCACATCGTCTATGTACAACAACACGACAACAAACAGCAGCATGAACAACAACAACAACGCGATAGTTGATGATTAAAGGTAAATATAATTAATTAACTATACATTTTTAAAATATGTTTTCCTCCCTCCATCTGTCGACTGAAAAGAAAACGAAAACTCTAAATAATTAGTCAATCATCAATAAATTGGTGATCAAATCAAGTAAAGAGAGCTTAGTTGATTTTATTTTTCAATTAAAACTGAACCATAAAAATGAACCTCGACGTCAATTTGCTTGTAAAATATTTTTTTCAAAATTTATTATAATTCAACATCATAGGTCATGATTTTATGCAATCTAAGGTATAATAAATGTTTATATTTATTTACTTTTATATTTTTTATTATATTAAATTGTTATTATAATAAATTTGTTTTGGGTGAGTATATCATCGGACAGTCAGGAGTCTTCAGATTGTTTGTATTTAATTAACGTCCATTTCATGAGCTCATAAACAAACTGCTGGCTAGAAATAAAAAAAACCAAAACAAAACAAATCAAAACCAAAACTTTCTCTCTAAACAAACATACGAGGTCAACAGGTGGGTCTGACCTCCAAAGGTCATGTGAGTTCATGGGCAGATCTCATTTTCAGCCTCCACAACCATTATCATGGTCTCCAAAAAATATTGTTTTTTTAAAGAGAATCATCCAGTTCGAATTTATTTATTTATTTATTTGATTATAGTCCAGTTCGAATTTTTTTTCCTAGTCCCAGTAGGATTTTCCAGAGGTGTTTCGAGTTTCTTTCGTTTATTAAAAATATCTAAAAAATTTTTAAATCGATTGGAAGTTAAATCAAGCAGGAGAATTAAAAGATCACCGATCCATCCATAAGCCCGTCCATTCATCCACCCATCCACCCGATATTGATTAATCCAAAACCGAGTAATGCCAAAAATTTCAGGCATCCACAAATCATTAAATTCTAATTTTATAAAAGAATAAATCACTTAATATTTACAAAATAATTTCACTCCACTGACCAATATGTCCTAATGATGAATAATTATTTTAAAGATCTTCAGGGATTCTCCGCAGAGGTGTTTTCGTGTTTCTTTTGTTTATAAAAATACTAAAATACTTTTTAAGCAAATTGGTGATCTAATCAAGTAAAGCACACTTTTTTTTTATAAAATTGTCAAACAATACAACAACGAGCAGTTGCCTAAATGTTCAGGCATCCATAAAATAATATCCCGTTAACATTCCTTGTTGTTTATATCAAAAACCATTTATTCACTGACTGCTCCACTAAGCAAAAATGTTTTCAGACTCGAATTTCTTTCAGTCGACATTTTCAAGTTGCAAATAAAAAACCAACTATTACGCAATCGACGAAGTCATCAGAAACATTCCAATTAAAATTTCTAAAATTAGTTAATAAGTAGAAAAGTAATTCAACCATAAACGTCAACTCAAACAAATTCATGGACGTGTGTTCATCAAAAATCAATGACCTGGATCATTCCATCTTCACGGGTCAATAAATTCAAGTTCAAATCAATCGACCAAACGTCTCCAAATATTTAGAAGTGTTGCTAACCTTAAGAGCTTTATCAAGCCTCACATTTATTTATCCAAGGTGTTTCATTGATTTGAATTATCAATGGTTTGAGAATGAAGATGATGACAATGAACCATGGAGATCAATGACCCTAACGCTCTTGTATGCTTATTTTTCCCGCTCAAAATGGGCACGGAAGACATTCCAATCCAATATTTGTTCAAACAGTCCTAGCATGTGTATGTGTATTTGATTTACATCCATTTCATGACTAGATTAGGAAGGAAAGTTGTCTTAATAGTGAACATTTATTTAAGGATAATCTGGGATTTTCAGCAGAGGTGTTTTCCAGTTTTTGTTTTGTTTATAAAAGTTATTTAAATATTTTTAAATTATTTAAAAATTTATTAAATAATTGAATATTTTTGACGACGAAACAAGGGATTCCAAAAATATGAAATTTCTACGAAAACCATCTGTTTGAAATGTTTTAAATCCGAATTATTTGCTCTGCTGACATAAGGCGGAGGTGTTCACAAATGAAATTGTTTTTAACTCAACGAGTGGAGGAAGAACGATTAATAAATACATTTTCTAAATGATGATGATGAAGATGAAGATGACTATGAAGATGACGTTGACGATGATTATGACGATGACTATGACGATAATTATCTGTCGAGAGAGCCCTCCTGTTTGCTTCACTTTCCTACCCTGGGCATCAATAAACTAGCAGTTTGTAATTATTCAGCCAGTCCATGGTTGGTAGTTTATTAACTATTAGTTTATTTCATAAGTATTACTTTATTCCATAACTATTAGTTTATTCTATAACTATTAGTTTAATCCATAACTATTAGTTTATTCAATAACTATTAGTTTATTCCATAACTATTAGTTTATTCCATAACTAGATAATTAAGATGATTAATTAGATGATTAGGAAGGAAAACGCTCAAAACTACCAGGTTTTATTGTCGAATACCTACTTAAGAGATTTTCCGCAAGGTGTTTTCGATTTGATTTCGTTTGTTAAAATTATTTAAAAGAACTAAAAATCAATTAGATATATTTTAATCAAGTGAAGGAAACGTACGCGATTCTTTATCATTCTTTCCAGCCATCCGTCCCTTCCTTTGTCTATTAAAGGTCATATAATCCAAAGGTAAGAAAATGCCTAAAATGCTGATGTTTAGTTAGGGTTAGTAATAATAATTGTCAATCAGCAGATCGATGCTATGAACCTATATTTATCTCGTCATAATTTGGTATTAATGTACTACTACTAATAATATTAATAATAATAATAATAACATTAATAATAATAACAATAATATTAATAATACTCATAAAAACGAGTTGACAAAGAATGATTCGTAATTATATTTTATGTAATAACGACGTCTATAATGATGCCGATGGTGATGATGATGCAAGATGGCTCAGGGATTTGTATTACTACGAGGGGCAATGAAAAAATAAACGACATCTTTTTTTTTTACATATTATAAAAAAAGTCACTACAGCAGTCTGTGGTAATATTCTTTGATCATCCGCTACCATGCGAACCAATTTCCTGCCCAAAACATGGGTATCGAGAAATTAATTGAGCTTATCTTGGTTATCTTGGTTTATACTAAAATCCTATTGGTAAATACTTATTATCATCTAGGATTCTCCGCAGAGGTGTTTTCAAATTTCTTTTGTTTATTAAAAAATATTAAAAATATTTTTATTATTGAAAAATATTAAAATCAAATTTCTTTTGTTTATTAAAAAATATTAAAAATATTTTTATTATTGAAAAATATTAAAAATATTTTTATTATTGAAAAATATTAAAAATATTTTTATTATTGAAAAATATTAAAATTATTTTTATTATTAAAAAATATTAAAATTATTTTTATTATTAAAAAATATTAAAATTATTTTTATTATTAAAAAATATTGAAAATATTAAAAAAATTATTATATTAAAAATATTTTTTAAGTCACTTAGTGGACTCGTTTAAAAGGTACACGTTTATTTATCTTTCCGTCCATTTAAAACAGGTCAATTAGGTCAAATTATCTAAAGTTGAGCAACTGCCTAATATTCCAGACATCGACAAAAATAATTGAACTTCAAATAAAGCTTGTTGTTATTTTTATAAAAAAAAAACTATTTGCTGTGCCGTGATAAAGTATTATATATTTATTATTCATAAACTGCTCCAGTTTTGAAGAAGTGTTTTCGGACTCGAATCTTTTCGGTCGACAATTTCTCGTTGCAAATAAAAACTACTATTACTTAACAGATGAATTTAAATTAATAAATTAAATGAAAAAACAATTAATAAAGGAAGTAAATCTTAAACTGCATGTAATTTATTCACTATTAATGGCCTCAAGAAGTCCCGACAAGCGGGAATCCAAAAAGCATAATTATTTACAGTAAAAACTGGACAGTTTATCATTGCAGCAAAAAATGACCACGTGAATGGTTAAGCCCTACATCAAGGTGTCTATGTCAAACCACAAGAAGTAATTAACCCATACAAATTGGTAAATACAAGACAATGTATCACATTTGTAGACAAAATTTTATTACAAAACTTAACAACAAAATACTCACCTATTACAATTTATTAAAAAACCTTTGATAAATAAAATGTTGTAAATTGTGAGTGCAAATTAGCTCAGAGGGTTGCGTGCCTGCGATCGACTGTAAAAGCAACAGTCGTTACGAGTCGTGTTCGAAACCCAGCTTGCACCGCCACAAAGGTAAGGTTGAATAAGTTCATCCTCACGATGTAAGACTTGTCCAAACGAGGAACTTAAGAAATATGAAGAGAGACAATGTCCAAAGTGAGACTCCAAAAATAGGACGATAAAATTTTAAAACTGTTTGAAATGTTTTAATTCCGAAATATTTAAATGCTCTGCTGACTTTAGGTGGAGGTGTTTTTCAAATGAAATTGTTTTTAAGTCAACGAAGTAGAGGAAGTACAATTCATGATTACTTTTTATCAAATAAACGGTGATGATGATGATGATGATGACGATGATGATGATGACGACGAAGATAACGACTATCTGTCGAGAGAGTCCCAACTCAGTCCTAATGTTGATTACTTTTATTTAAGGATCTTCAGAGATTTTACGCAGAGGTGTTTTCGAAATAATTTACATTATTTAAATGAATGTATTATCAAGTACCAGTTTAATAATCTTCCCATCTTTCCAAATGCCTAAGTTTCCAGGCATCAAAAAAAATAATTAATTGTATAAAACAAGACCTTCTTGTCATCAAAAACTATTTATTCATAAACTGTTCCACTCAGCAAAGGTTTTTTCAGACTCGAATTTCTTTCAGTGGACATTTTCACGTTTCAAAGAACTTCTTTTCTTATCATCCTGTGACGTTGTTATTAAGATTTGTTCAGATCTTCTAGAGAGGAAATTCTGCTGGGGTTTGTTATTTATTTATTTGAGTATAGTCCGTTGTTATAATTTGTCTTCTGGTAGGGTTTGTCTAATTTTGTGCGATTTATGTAAACGCATCCATTTCGTTTCCATCTGGAAGATATCTTTCTGTCTTTAAAGAGCCTTCTTACGGCCGCAAAAATCTCAGTCTTGTGTTAATTCATTTATGTAGTTGTTTGTTTGTTTGTTTATTTGATTATAGTCCTTTGCATAATTTATGTAGTAAAAAAGTTTATGTAGTCTTTTTTAGCTCCTTTTGTAATCTTCGTACTGCATCATTCCAAGGTGTTTCATGGATTTGAATATTCAATCGTTTGTGCTTAAACAAATTGTTGCCGTCAAGCATATTATAACTAAATTTATTAAATACAAACATATATTAAATGTATTTTTACGACTGTGTAGTTATTCAATCTTTTTTTTGTTGCCGCCAGATGTCATGAGCGAGTTAAAAATAAATAGGTAGCAGAATAAATTACACATCTAATAAAATTATTTGTTTGAAGAATGTTGCTATTATAATTATTATTATTATTATTATTATATATTTTAAATTTCAGGTTCTAGTTAATATGCATTCGCAAATACATTATAGTTGAAATAATTCAGCAATCATAAAACAAAAAAAAAATAATCAAGCAAGCAAACGTACATTATTGTTATTACTATTATTATTATTATTATTATTATTATATTATTATTATTATTTATTATTATTATTATTATTATTTATTATTATTATTATTATTATTATTATTATTATTATTATTATTATTATTATTATTATTATTATTATTATTATATTATTATTATTATTATTATTATTATTATTATTATTATTATTATTATTATTATTATTATTATTATATTATTATTAGTAGTAGTAGTAGTAGTAGTAGTAGTAGTAGTAGTAGCCGAACAAGGGGACTGCGGAGTCATCAAATCTCCGACAAGTGATTGCTGCGGAGCAACTCTATCAAACAGTGGATGGTTATGGCCTAAGGTCCTTCATGAGTGCTGTTGTTCCCAGCGAATGGCTGGTTGATGGCATTGACAGGATGCCAACCCAGAAGTTCATGCAATGCGTGAGGGTTCGTGCTGCGGTCCTTCATAACAAACTGCGATCGGCAAGAAAAAATCCAATGGCCAACACTACTTGCGATGCCGGCTGTGAAGAGGTCGAGTCTCTGGGCCACATTATTCAGAACTGCCACAGAACCAACGGTCCGCGCCACGCAAGG
Source organism: Whitmania pigra (assembly GCA_021613335.1). Classification (NCBI taxonomy): domain Eukaryota; kingdom Metazoa; phylum Annelida; class Clitellata; order Hirudinida; family Haemopidae; genus Whitmania; species Whitmania pigra. The sequence goes on from JAJTWR010000109.1 coordinate 147,501, forward strand.
CACGACGCCATAGTGAGAATGCTTGAGAGCAGATTGAAGGAGAAGGGATACGCAACGAAATTGGAACCCAGAATCCCAACGGTACTAGGAACGAGAATTCCAGATCTTTGCGCTTGGAATAAGACAGAATACATCGTTTGCGATGTGGCGATTATTAAGATACAATGGGACTAGACCGATGGCATGAATTCAAGGTGAACAAATATGACAAACCTGATATTCATAGATGGATGGAGCAAAACAATCCGATTGCCAATGTGGAGAAACAGAAAGGGCTGATCACAGCTCTCATATTGAATTGGAGGGGCGCGGTGTCTTTGAAGTCCTGGGAGTTTTGGAAAGCACATGGGGTCACAAGAAGACTTCTTATGTGGATATCCATTAAGGTGTTACAGGAGACATATAAGATCTGGAAATTTTTCAAGCATAGTACCTGGAGAAAACACATACGAAAGGGCCAAAGAGGACGCACAAAAAACACTTTCAATAATTCATGACAATATTTCGAAAAATTATTTAACTATTTCAATACTTCTATTCGAACTCAAAATATTTATATTATGGTCCTTGGGTGATCCCTGACCCGTATGAGGACTTTAAATATTCGGGTGATGTTTTTTTTTGATGATGGTTCTAGAAAGTGTCAGAGGGCTAAATAAAATCTTTGAAAAGTAGTACATATGTTAAAAATTGTTATTATTATTAATATTATAAAAAACTTAAAGTAATTAATCAAACGTCAATTATGGAACCATGCATTATTTTCAATGATGATGATAATGATATTGATGATAATGGTAACCATATTGAGATCAATCAGTCAACAACGGAAAATATTGATTTATATTAATCCAATAGGCATCGTTTTCACGCCCAAAAATTGGTTATGTCATTTTCTATATAATCGGTCAGTCTTATTTATTTAAGAATCTTGAGATTCTCCGCAGCGGTGTTTTCGAGTTTTCTTCGTTTATTAAAAATATTTTAAAGATTTTCAAGTCGATTTGAGATTAAATCAATTAAGAATATATGTTATTTTTTAATTCATTTTTTCCATCCATACATCAATCCATCCATCCATCCATTCAAGGTTAATTACGACAATATAATTATTTGCACTTTATTGTCGCAGCCAGGTGTTAGGAGCGAGTTAAGCGTTTACTACTTGTTGTTAATATTTGAGAATTATTTGAATGTAAGAAATAAATTATTTGTCTAATAAAATAATTATTTGTTTGAAGTTGTTTACGTCATTTAACCTATCATAAATTCTCGTCACATTTATTTATATCATTTTAACCAAATATTTACAAGTGTAATAGTTATTAATTTTATATGTAATATTTATTAAGTATTTATGTATTTCTAATTACAATTAGTTAATGATGTGATTAAAATTAATTATTTATCAATTAAGCTGGTGATAACTTAGTTTCATAATTCGATAAAGAAGTTAGATTACATTAGTTGGTCAGATTAACTCTGCGGGTTAATATCATCTGATGATGATGAATTACATTGTAATTACAATTATTAAAAATATCTATAAAACTGCTGTTTTATAAAAATCTATAAAATTTACTTAATTAAATTTTTCAATTAATTGAATTTTCTGGGTCAGCTTGCCAGCGGAAGTTTGTGCTTTCTTGAAGTTTATTATTAATATGCCTGTTGTTATTTTTTTGTTTGTTTGCTTTGTTTCAATCTGATGATTAATAATTGTGTTGATTAATAAATTCGCTCCAACAAAAAAAATTCATTATCACGAAACATAAACAAAACCAAAAATAAAAAAATTCTGAACGAGGTCATCAGTTGGATCTGACCCCCGAAGGTCATGTGGGTTCATGGGAATTTCCAACTTCAGTTTCCGCAACCAACATTATGGTCTCCAAAAAAAACTAACAACCCAATCCCATGAAAAATGTTTGAGTTTATAATTTCCTTTGTTTCTTTACTCACCACGGCGTCTACGAGTAAGATGTAATTACAACATTAGTTACGCAACGGACTCTAATTAAATAAATAAATAAATAAATAAATAAATAAATAAATAATAGAAACAACAACGAACAAACAACAGAAATTTGTCTTCCTCCCTCCATCTGTCGACTGAAAAGGAAACGCAAACTCCTAGTAAATAGCCAAATAAATAAATTACTGCTGAATGACTATGATGATGACGAAAACGATGATGATGATGATGATGATGATGATGATGATGATGATGATGATGATGATGATGATGATGACGATGACGATGACGATGACGATGATGATGATGATGACGATGACGATGACGATGATGATGATGATGATGATTCTATCGAAGTTTCATTTCTGTTGCCTGCCCAAGACGAGGGCTTCAAAGAAATGATAAATCTTTACATTCTAAATAAGCAATTACAGTACTCGCTTAAGAATCTTCTCGGAATTTCCGCAGAGGTGTTTTCGAGTTTCTTTTGTTTATTAAAATATTTTAAAAGATTTTTAAGTTATTTTAAGCCAAGTAGGATTATATCGGGAACACACAGGGGGGGAGGTAAACCTATGACGTCACACAAATTAAAAATTAAAAATTGGGGTGGTTCTATTTCGCTAAAAGCTTTGTTTCAATGACTAATTCGTTTATCGTCCATTAATTTGAAAAGTCTCTGAATTACAATCGATAGAGAAACTTTTTTTTTAAATGTGTTTTATGTAATTTTCACGACATTTATAGTTCGTTAATGTTAGAAATTAAACAAAAAATTGAAATCCAACTTGCATCGAAAATCTATCAATAACCACGAAACGATACAACGACCAAGTCTAATGCTTCGCTAAACAAACCATTTAACTTATTTTAAACATTAACCGATACGACGACGGCGCTGATGTTTTGTAACGCAGATAAGAGCAACGAAGTTGGCGTGCAGGATCTTTCCGTTCGTTTTTACGATCAGTTTGGTTAAAATAAAATATAATAATAATAATAATTATTATAATTAAAAATAAATAAAATAAAAGCCTTAATTTTGCCTTATTAATAAGAAATTTAAATTACAGAAGTATTCGAACAAAGAATATTGACAATGATATTCTGCTATTCATTGATGGTGGTGACGCTGAGTTCATTTCGCTTATTTGCTGAAGGTTTGATGAAGATTTGCATTTTACAACTGTTTCTATTTATTTTATGGTAGAGCTAACAATAATTAATTAATAATTAACCGGTAGTTAACAAACGTAAACATACTGACAATTATTTACACCGATCAACTAATAACTGGCAATCAACAAACATAGAACAACTAATCAACATTTACTTAACAGCAACAACAAGTATGTCTTCAGCTTCTACATCCAATATCACGGCCTCCAAAAAGAACACGAAGCTAAACTCAAAGCTAACTAGCAATTTTTGTTGTTATACTTACTCATCACAATCGTCGACAAAGGTGTTTTTAATAATCAGGTTGTCTACGACCAACAAAAAAAACAGCAACAACAACAACAACAAGACAGTTGATTATTGCAGATAATAATAATTAATTATCAACAAAATTTTAATTAATTATAATTACCAGCAAAATTTTAAATTTGTTTTCCTCCCTCCATATTTCGACTAAAAAGAAACCTTCAAGTAATTAGTAATTAATAAATTGGATAAACGCGTTTTATCATTATGTTTTTAAATATAAAAATACAGAGTTGTTAACCGATGTGTTTTAGAGTTTCTTTCGTTTTTAAAAATATTTAAAGCATTTTCAAGTTGATTGGAGATTAAAACAAGTAGGAACGCACAAAAACATACTTTATTCTTTATCTTTACCGTCTTCTCGTCTATCTACTCATCCACATCAACCTGAAAAATAAAACGAACACATATTGTTCTTCGTCAATATTTTATATCCATTCATCCACCCATATGCCCGCCTGCCTGTCAGTCCATCCATCCACCCAAGGCTGATTAACCGAAAACCGATTAATGCCAAAAATTCTAGAAGACAAATTCAAAATACCATCTTCCCTATCCCTTTATTCAATATAAATAAATGCTCTTAATCGTTTTTGAATAAACATTTTTTTCTACATTTCCTTGTTTGCAAATAAAATCAATTAAAATGAATTTTAAAGAGGTTGATATTTTTTGGTTCATCTTTAAACCGTAAATCATCCATTGCTTCCAAAAATCCAGTTACCAAGGGCAACCACATTTCGCAATTGGTCATGTATAGTTCATTTTAGTGAAGCTATATTAATTAAACTAATCTGTTAACAAATTAAAATTACATTTTAAAACAATAGACAGCGTAAGATTTACAAAGTAATTTCATTCCTCAGACCAGGGGTTCTCAACCTTTTCGTGCCCATGGCCCCCCTAGAGGTCAAAATGTGGTCCGCGGCCCCCCTATCAAAATTTTTTTTAGAAAAACACAGAGGAACAAGAATTTTCTGTTAAAAAAGAACCATACAATGTATCAATCCAAGAGTCAAGGTGATGTGCAAAGAAACACTACAAACCAGGTAGGATTATAACGGGAACAGACCGGGGGAGGGCGTAAACCTATGACGTCACACAAATTAAAAATTAAAAATTAAAATTAATTCATTTCAATTTTCAATAGATTGTCACTTGCTCTGACAAGCCAATAGTTAATATCGGATTTTATTTATGTCTTTTAGAATTTTTGGCATTATTCGGCTTTCGGTTAATCAGCCTTGGGTGAATGGATGGACTGACGGGCAGGCAAGCATATGGGTGGATGAATGGATATAAAATATTGATGAGGACAATGTGTGTTCGATTTATTTTCCAGGTTGATGTGAATGGGTAGATAGAGGAGAAGATTTAAAGACGGTAAATAATAAGAATAATGTATGTTTTTGTACGTTCCTACTCCAATCAACTTGAAAATCTTTAAAAAATTTTTTTAAAACGAAAGAAATTCTAAAACACCTCGGTAAAAAAAACTCTGTATTTTTATATTTAAAAACATAATGATAAAAAGCGTTTACCAAATTTATTAATTACTAATTACTAATTACTTGAAGCTTTCTATTTAGTCGACAGATGGAGCGAGGAAAACAAATTTTGCTGGTAATTATAATTAATTAAAATATTGTTGATAATTAATTGTTATTATCTGCAATAATCAACTGTCTTGTTGTTGTTGTTGCTGTTTCTTTTGTTGGTCGTAGACAACCTGACTATTAAAAACACCTTTGTCGACGATTGCGATGAATAAGTATAACAACAACAACAATATTAGTTAGTTATTCTTGGATTTTCTTTTCGTCTTTTTTTTTTGGAGACCGTGATATCGGTCGTGGAAGCTGAAGACATAAATGTCATCATCGTCATCATCATCATCATTATCGTCATCGTCGTCGTCGTATTTCTAAATATATATATACAAGTAAATACAAGTTTATCTAAGTATATCGAAATATATCCAAGTATATCCAAGTAAATATATCCAGGTATATTCATTGTCGTCATCATCAGACAAACAGCTTCCAATCCTCTCCAGAAATTCATGATCAAGTGTTCTTTAACTAATTAAAATACTTCCAGGAAAAGAATGACAGAATCAATATCTTCTAAGAGATGAATTAATAAATTACCAAAACTATTGTCATTTTTATTGTTATTGTTAATGTTATTGTTAACATTATCGTTATCGTTATAGTTATTGTTATTACTACTATTATTTTTGTTGCTATTATTATTATTATTATTATTATTATTATTATTATTATTATTATTATTATTATTATTTATTTACAATCACGGCCTTCCGCCGGAAAACAATGACTCCAGATCCCAACAAGGGATCATAGGCAGTCATAACAATATACATGGTAAATCAGAATTCAAACAAAAGTTAACTCAAGCTCAACTATTCTAGAGTCGTGGTCCAATATAAACGAACATAAGACAAATATAAGCAAAGCAACTGTACAAGCAATCATATACAAAGAATGATTCGTAATTATATTTTATGTAATAACGACGTCTATAATGATGCCGAAGATGATGATGATGATGCAAGATGGCTCATGATGTGTTACTGCGAGGGACAGTGAAAAAATACACTAAAAAAGTCTCTACAGCAGACTATGGTAATATCTTTTTGATCATCCGCTACCATTCGTACCAATTTCATGCTCAAAACATGGGCATCGAGAAATTAAAGAAGGATAATTTCTTTAATACTTAAATCCCATTGGTAAACACTTATTTATCAAGGATTCCCCGCAGAGGTGTTTTCGAATTTCTTTTGTTTTTAAAAAATGTTAAAAAGATTTTTAAGTTATTTAAGTGGACTCGTTTAAAAGGTACACGTTTATTTATCTTTCCGTCCATTTAAAACAGGTCAATAAGGTCAAATAATCTTAAGATGAGCAACTGTCTAAAATTCCGGGCATCCACAAATTATAATTGAACTTCAAAGCAAGCTTCTTGTTATTTGTATTAAAAAAAACTATTTGCTGTGTCGTGATTAAGTATTAATATATTTGTTATCCATAAAATGCTTACGTTTTGCAGAAATGTTTTCAGACTCGAATCTTTTTCAGTCGACAATTTCTCGTTGCAAATAAAAACTACTATTACGTAACAAATGAATTTAAATTAATAAATTAAATGAAAAAACAATTAATAAAGGAAGTAAATCTTAAACTGCATGTAATTTATTCACTATTAATGGCCTCAAAAAGTCCCGACAAGAGGGAATCCAAAAAGCATAATTATTTACAGTAAAAACTGGACAGTTTATTATTGCAGCAAAAAATGACCACGTGAATGGTTAAGCCCTACATCAAGGTGTCTATGTTTAACCACAGGAAGTAATAAACCCATACAAATTAATAAATACAAGATTATGTATCACATTTGTAGACATGATTTAATTACAAAATTTAAGAACAAAATACTCACCTATTACAATTTATTAAAAAACTTTGATAAATAAAATGTTGTAAATTGTGAGTGCAAATTAGCTCAGAGGGTAGCGTGCCTGCGATCGACTGTAAAGCAACAGTCGTTACGTATCGTGTTCGAAACCCAGCTTGCACCGCCACAAAGGTAAGGTTGAAACGATACTAGTACGAATAAGTTCATCCTCACGTTGTAAGACATGTCAAAACGAGGAACTTAAGAAATATGAAGAGAGACATGTCCAAAGTGAGACTCCAAAATAGGACGAAAAGATTTTAAAATTGTTTGAAATGTTTTAATTCCGAAATATCTAAATGCTCTGCTGACTTTAGGTGGTGATGTTTTCAAATGAAATTGTTTTTAAGTCAACGAAGTAGAGGAAGTACAATTCATGATTACTTTTTATCAAATAAACGGTGATGATGATGATGACGATGATGATGATGATGATGACGAAGACCACGACTATCTGTCGAGAGAGTCCCAACTCAGTCCTAATGTTGATTACTTTTATTTAAGGATCTTCAGAGATTTTACGCAGAGGTGTTTTCGAAATAATTTACATTATTTAAATGAATGTATTATCAAGTACCAGTTTAATAATCTTCCCATCTTTCCAAATGCCTAAGTTTCCAGGCATCAAAAAAAAAATTAATTGTATAAAACAAGACCTTCTTGTCATCAAAAACTATTTATTCATAAACTGTTCCACTCAGCAAAGGTGTTTTCAGACTCGAATTTCTTTCAGTCGACATTTTCACGTTGCAAATATAAACAGCTATTATGCAATTGACGAAGTTAAATTAATCAATTAACTAAAAGAAAACAAAAAAATGGATATGGAATAAATAACCAAGGATATAAATCTTAAGCTTCATATTTGTCGTGAATTACAAAAACCAATGGCCTTGAACGTCCCAATTTCAATTATTACTAATTATTTTTAATTATAATTAATTATTATTAATCGAATTTAATTAAAGGGGGAATCAAGTTCAAATCATTCGACCAAAAAGCGTCTCCAAAAATTAAAAAAAAATTAAATAAAAGTCCCTTTGGAGTGACCCAATTTGTCAATATTAAAAATTTGAATCAATTTATTAGTACTTTCAAAAATTACATAACATCACCATGAATAGGAAACATCCTAAATGGAAAAGCTCTCTCTGTCGGATGTCCAATTATAAACACATTACAAATAATTATAAAGTAATTTCAAAAAGCGGATGAAGTGATTGCTGAATTATACAGGTTAGGGCGATTCAATATAAATCAAATCCTCATGGAGTAACCACGGTAGCCTTTCAAAATCAGCAGGTATGGTGTACATGTCAGACACAATAGTTATCATAACAGTTCTCGCCTGGATCGATTCTGCAGAATAACCAAAAATTCTTCGTTAGAATCGAATTGAAATGCTTTCTTTTTCAAAGAACTTCTTTTCTTATCATCCTGTGACGTTGTTATTAAGATTTGTTCAGATCTTCTAGAGAGGAAATTCTGCTGGGGTTTGTTATTTATTTATTTATTTATTTGAGTATAGTCCGTTGTTATAATTTTTCTTCTGGTAGGGTTTGTCTAATTCTGTGCGATTTATGTAAACGTATCTTTTTCGTGTCCATCTGGAAGATATCTTTCTGTCTTTAAAGAGCCTTCTTACGGCCGCAAAAATCTCAGTCTTGTGTTAATTCTTTTATGTAGACTCCTTTTTTTAGCTCTTTTTGTAATCTTCGTACTGCATCATTCCAAGGTGTTTCATGGATTTGAATATTCAATAGTTTGTGCTTAAACAAATTGTTGCCGTCTAGCATATTATAACTAAATCGTCTACGAGTAAGAAGTAATTACAACATTGGTTACGCAACAACTCTAATCAAATAAATAAACAAATAAATAAATAAATAAATAACAGAAACAGCAACAACAACGAACAAACAAACAAGGAAAATTTGTCTTCCTTCCTCCATCTGTCGACTGAAAAGTAAACGAAAACTCTAAGTGAATAGCCAAATAAATAAATTTTTAACTTTACCGTTCAATGATGATGACGAAAACGATTATGACAATGATGATGATGATGATGATGACGAAAACGATGACGACAATGATGATGATGATGATGGTAATGATGATGATGATTGCAAAGACGACGCGGCGCCACGATTCATGGAGACCCATGATTCTATCGATTTACAGAAACTGATAAAACTTTATACTATAACTAAATTTATTAAATACAAACATATATTACCGTATTTTCACCCATATTACACGCGTGTTATGTTCGATTTTACTTACCACGCACCCCCCTATGCGTGCTATAATCGTATGCGTGTTATGCTAGATTAAATTTACATGAATTTGATTTCCGACCAACAAAAAATAAAAACATTTAAATGATAGCACAGACTGTTGATTGTTTTTGTTAAAGCTTTAGACTATATTTTTTATTATAAATAGTTGATTGGGCGTTAGTGCATTGCATAAAGAACTTTCGATATATGCTTACAGAAGCATGGGACAAAACGTTCATGCTAATCATTGCATTGTCCGACTCTCGAATTTATGATGTCAACTTGAGTTTAACATAAATTAATTGATGGTAACTATACGAAACTTGTAGGATGTTGTACTATTTTATGAATTTTCATCATAATTTTTCAACTCTTTGTTACTCATAATTATAATTGGAGCTAATGTTTTCAGTTTGTGTGACAATGTTTTTTTCAGCACTGGTGGTTCAGACAGCTTTGGTTGGTGCTGTTTAACATTTTAATAGTCAATCATAACATGCATGGACTTATTGTAGCAAATGTCTTCAATCTCTTAATGGTCTTGGTATAAAAACTCTTTGAATACTTCTCAAAAGCATGGCATCAAAATAGGTACAATCTTGGTAATAGTGTCAGTTATCATTCTTTTGCAGTCTTTATTGGAAAACAAAATGGAAGTCTTAGTCTCTTGGAACTCATTATGAAGATTCAAATTGGTAATTGTAATAAATTACCACCACAGCTTTGACTTTTTCTGGTGATGAGTCACTTGATTTTCTACATTGCTATAAGAGAAAATCATGAAACTCATTGGATGGTATAAATTATACGCAGCTTCTGGCCACACTTTTATGTTATAGTTGATGCACTGTTTGAACCTCAACAATGCCATATCTTCACAGTGAAGCTGTGTCCCAGAGCATGGTACAAATGCATAACTTCAGTATTTGCTTCAAGAATTGATCTCAATTTATTTAAAAAAAACCTTGTTTCTTTCAATCCAATTATAAAGGTTATTGTACATGAGCTGCATTTCATGCTCAGATCAATGATCCATTTATGGTTCTTGAAAGGGAGACTTTAACCTTGAAATCTCATGAAATTTCATGTTATAATTGATGTACGGTTTGGACCTCAACAATGCTATACTTTCCATTGAAGCTGTGTCTCACAGCATGATGCATCTGATTTACTTCATCATCTACTCCAAGAATTGATCTCAAATATTCAACAATGTCTCTTAAGATTTGTACATTTAAAATATGTGATTTCCATATTTAGGGAGTTATGGGACACAGAGACTCGTTAAGCGAAAACCTTTGCAGCACGGAATTGGTTAACGAGTTCGTTACCGTCCTTTGAAGTATTGCTTCACTTTTGTCTTACAAATTATTATGCCTGAACAGTCTGCATTCCAAAGTAGGAAGTTGATGCAAATCTTAAGATAAAAATAGTTTCGAAGAAGAATTGAAGAGAGAACGCAATATCGAAGGACTCGTGACCAATTTGGGTCAATTGCAGCGAGCTCATGAATCGTTAACCAGTTCTTTGAAGTTTTTAAACAATTTATTAACAGACATTCAAAAAATCAATCATAAGACCAATAATTATTCCTCATCATCAGCTAAGCCGTCAAAAGTCGAACAGTCTTCATATTCGTTTTCGGCTCTTGCCGGATCGCAGGCTAGTTCAAAGTCCGGGCGGTCACTTTACTCCTTTCCTGTAGACTTAATGCCAGCATTTCTAAAGCCACTCAGAATCAAATCAGGAGACACTTTGTCCCATGCAACCCACGTGCATACCTCGTAATACAAGGCCTTCCTGTCTCGTCCAGACGGTGTGTGAGTGTATGTGCCATTCTGCGTACATTCCTCCCTCTCACATCTGTCAATTTCTCAACGATTTATAGTTGCAGTTTGGATGATAGACCACCAGGGATGATTGCAATGTGACATCCGCTTAAGTTGAGCATCTTCTTAACTGACTCATCTTTATGAGCAGTCATTGCATTCATGATCAACCGCGAGCTCTTTGAAAAGAATCCCCTCTTTTGAGAACATTTCTGAATCCAGAGCTTCATGCTGAAAATTTTTCGCATTGTCTCTTGAAAATCAATATTGGTTTTGACTTGGTGCCAGCCGCAGAGCATCCTAGTATGACTGTGAAACATGTCCGTTCGTAACCACTTGTTATTGCCACAGTTCTGGCGCCAGATGCTTTCACTAGCGGGAATGTCAAAAGCTATCTCTTCCTTTGTTCCAAGATCCATAGCTTTAGATCAGACTCTAACTTTGGCCATTTCGCATTTTGACCACGGCATGCACGTTTTCTCAGGTTCAGTTTCTCAAGCAATCATTCCTTCTTTCTCCATTCGCTAACCGACACTTCATTAACGTTGAACTCCCGAGCAGCTGATCTGTTACCTTTGCCTTTTGCTCTAGAAATGACTTGAGGCTTGTAGGCAACAGTGCACGAGTTATGTTTATCAGCCACTTTCTTAACGACGTCGATATTTCAATCTATTTATTTATTTGATTATAGTCCGTTGCATGACTAAGATGATTTGACTTATATTTCAATAAGAGCACTTCTATCTATATCACTGTATTTATCACTTCAAGCATCGGCCGCTCAGCCAACGAAAGATTTTTTTACAACTTTTATATTTGATTGTTTTATATATTAAAAACTGCCTCAATTTAATATTTTAATATATATAATTTTAATTTAAATGTTAAATTATTTTAGCCAAAAGAAAAAAAGGCGTCTATTGGTGCGTGTTATAATCGTTTGCGTGTTTTATAAGTGATTTTTTACATAAATCGGAAAAATTGCGTGTTATATTCGTCCGCGTGTTAAATTCGTCTGCGTGTTTATTTCGTGAAAATACGGTAAATATATTCAGCTTCCGCAACCAACATTATGGTCTCCAAAAAAAACTAACAGCCAACCCCATGAAAATGTTTGAGTTTATATTTTCCTTGGTTTCTTTACTCACCACAATCCTTGACAATGGTGTCTTTAATAATTACGTCGTCTACGAGTAAGAAGTAATTACAACATAGTTACGCAACGGACTCTAATCAAATAATAAACAAATAATAAAATAAATAACAGTAACAACAACAACAACGAAAATTTGTCTTCCTGCCTCCAACTGTCGACTGAAAATTAAACAAAAACTCCTAGTAAATAGCCAAATAAATGAATTTTAACTTTACTGTTCAATGATGATGACGAAAACGATGATGACAACGACGATGATGATGACGGCGAAAACGAAGATGACATTGATGATAAAGTTGATGATGATGACAAAGACGACGTTGCGCCACGTTTCATGGAGACCCATGATTCTATCGATTCAATTCCATTTCTTTTGCCTGCCCAAGACGAGGGCTTCAAAGATATTCTAATCAAGTTTATGTCGTAAATAAACAATTACATTACTCGCTTAAGAATCTTCTCGGAATTTCCGCAGAGGTGTTTTCGAGTTTCTTTTGTTTATTAAAATTATTTAAAAGATGTTTAAGTTATTTTAAGTCAAGTAGGATTATAACGGGAACAGACCTGGGGAGGGCGTAAACCTATGACGTCACACAAATTAAAAATTAAAAATTAAAAATTAAAATTAATTCATTTCAATTTTCAATCGATTGTCACTTGCTCTGACAAGCCAATAGTTAATATCGGATTTTAATTAATAAAACCTGACTAATAATTTTAATCGCTTTTAACCATAACACCATTCAGACGTTGGAACCGTTAAATAAATAAATAAATAAACTAAATAATTAATGTATAATATGCAGTTTTATAAGCTTTGACCAAATACTTCAGCTCAGTATAACATATTGCACATCAATTCGGAACGTAATAAAAAATCTTTCGCTGATAAATCGCTTGCATCAAAGAATCGATATTATATCTCATTCGCTATGAAAATGAAATAATAATTTAAAATTAAATAATAATAATATTAACAATAATTTACAATTATATAATAATTTAAAATGAGTTATTTTTTTTTAAAGAATTTTTTTAAGCTCCGAAATGACCAATTTTATTTTTTCGTCGTTAATCAATCAAAAACAATTCAAAATATTTTCGTTCATTCGAATAAATTTTATTAAAGAATTTGTCGAATTTAATCAGAAAAAGCAATTAAGTGTCACGTTTATGATTGTTTTACCTGGACTGGTAGCCTGTCTGAATTTTGTTTTAAAAACTTAATCTTATGAAAATACTTAAGATATTTCAAATGGTTGGCGGAAAAGATTTAGGTTATGAACGGCCCCGATACCAGAAATAATAATAATAACAATAATAATAATAATAATAATAATAATAATAATAATAATAATAATAATAATAATAATAATAATAATAATAATAATAATAATAATAATAATAATAATAATATAATAATAATAATAATATAATAATAATAATAATAATAATAATAATAATAATAATAATATAATAATAATAATAATAATAATAATAATAATAATAATAATATAATAATAATAATATAATAATAATAATAATAATACCATTAGTAAAATTTTCTAGAATTATCTTTATACACCCAGCACGAACGCAGTGCGTGACCTCATCGATCCTTACATAAGACAAAGGTGTCACATTGCAGGATGATTAAAAGGAATTTCTTCCGATCAATTCATGTTTTCTACTTTTTTTATTTTTTAATCACGCAAATAAAGCCATGGCAACGGGATGTAAACAACGTCAATTATAAACCGGAGACATGATCAATGATTAAGATTTTATATATTTTAACATAATGAATGAATTCAACTGCACAAGTAATTCGATAAATACATCGAATGGAAACAGCCCCATCATCGTCGATGTCGTCAATTCCTTCACATTCATTAATCATTGTCAAATTACTCATTATTTATTAAATGATTAAATAATATTTATTAAATAATAATAAATTACTGATAGAGAATAAATTACTAAAAAAAGTAATAAATTGCAAACTAACAAGTGATGTATAATCAGTGCTATTATGGACTGTTAATTTTTTAAATTACTGAAATAATTTCTAATTTATAACTTTGGGCTTTATACAATTTTTTGAGGCAAAATTGCTTTAAAACAATGAGTAACTAAAGTAATTAAATATTTAATTAATAAATAAGTAATTAAATAATTAGATAAGTCCGATGACTAATTTTACAACAATCATAAACATCACCATCACCATCATCATCATCATTATCATCATCACCACGATAGTGCTAGATAGATCGAGAGAGATTAATTATTATTATTGTTATATAATACCAATGATAATAATAATATTAAACATAATAATAATATTAATAATAGTATTATTGTTATTATAATTACAATTAATAATAGTGTTATTGTTATTATAATTACAATTAATAATAGTGTTATTGTTATTATAATTAATATTAATATTATTATTATAATACTATTATTAATATTATTTTTAAATATTATTAAAAATTATTAAAATTTTCTTGAATTATATATCTTTTTACATTCAGCACGAACACAGTGCTTGACCCCATCAATCCTTATACAAGACAAAGGTGTCATATCGCAGGACGATTAAAAGAAATTTCGTCCGATCAATTCATGTTTTCTACTTTTTTTTATTTTTTAATCACGCAAATAAAGCCATGGCAACGGGATGTAAACATTAAGAGCTCATTAAGCATGCCATAATGATGAACGATGATTAAAATCTAAATTAATTTTACTTAATAATACAACATCAGGTCATTAAGAGAAGAACCCACTTTATTACAATCAAAGACATATTTTGCAATATTTAAACGCTTGGCCCTATCAAAGGAACATCCGCAATCATTATGCCAATCATCTGCCGATTCCAAGAGGCATTCCTCACAAACGAATAACCATTCATCATCTCGAAGTTCCTCGATAATGCATCAAGTGCATTAAGGCACATGATTCGAGAAAATAAAACAAAAGAGTGGAAAATGTCCACCATAGAGTGCCCTATTGTTGCCAATTTCTGTCCTTCATTATCAGGTGTAATATAATATTTTAAACAGAAAGTAATTTTAAATCTGCTGTTCTTTCTCTCCTCTGAATATTGGTCTGTATTTTTTATGTTTCCAACTGTGTCTCATTTGCGATTGACCATTGCTCGGTGGTCGGTTACTTATGGCGTTATTTACTTCCTGTTGCCAAGTGTTTATTATCTATTTAAGAATATAAATCAAGATTAATCGATTGAATGTCCATCTCGTAATTTGGAAAATATAAAAAAAAATTAATCGAATAGATTTTAATTTAAAATTTGTTTCTATTAATATTTCAATTAATTATTTTTTAAAACTATTTCAATAATTTACCATTTTGGGCAAGGGTTAGGCTTTATTCACCATTCGGCGAAATTAATAAAATCCAATTCACTATTCAGTTGATAGAGGAAGTCTTCTCTAATTTTGGTTTTTCAAATATTTTGCTCTCGTATGACGATCTTTACGTCTCATGAGTTCCAAAACTGGCGCAAAGAAAGAGCAATTACTCATTTGTTATCTGCAATCTGGCGGAATTGAGGAGAAATTTAAGTGCCTCTGACGTTATATGGCGCTATATAAATAAAGTAAAACAAATTGGTGCAGACAATGAAGTAATCACTGATAAAATCTTCCAACCCATCGCGTCAAGCTCTTCAAGAGTTTTTGATTCAGGCCAGAACCCCTCTTAACAACGGTTACTTATCAAGAGAAATTTTTAATGGAAGACAAATATGCTTAAACGACATATTGATCAACAATAAAGAATAACTTCTGCGGAAAGAGAGGAGATTTAGGAGGACTCAAAAAAAGGTTCAAAGAAACAGAGTCCAGGCAGCCAGATATTTCAGTCTGCCAAAAGATTTCCTAAATATTATCGCAATTGCAACCCGTCTGATATACTAATTGTAAACTCTAAACATAGAAGAAATTATAGGGATATATCCCGATATAAAGGTAACTATTTAAAGGGAGAGAACGCTATATTTTAACTAGTATTTGCTATTAGTTGAAGAGTTCATTGAGATTCTTGCGGTTTAACGGCATGATAATGATGTTGATCTCATCTAAATCGATAAAAACATGACAATTATAATAATAATCTGAGCATTCTAAAGAAAATAAAATGTGTTCACTATTCATCTCGAAGATAAATGCATGTGATTCTAAAAAACAAAAAAGGAAAAAAAAATTGTTCATCAAGAGCAAAATAATAGTTGTCTAAATTTCTGTCCGTCCTGGTATATAATGCGAATGATTTCCAACGATGCAATGCAACATGGCGATGCCCTCTGCTTTTTTCGTGTTTGTGATGATGATGATCCATCAATGTTTATCAGTTGCAATGACTCGATTTAGGTTAAGTGAGCCACCAAATGTGGATGCTATGAACCTCCACTATGAATTCCTTGCCTCCAAATCCGGCCAAGTTAACCTAACAGAGACTGTCTTTGGAATTAAAAGTTTAGCTCAATGTTCCCTCATGTGCTTAGTCAACACCAACTTTAAATGCGTTGCTTTTGCTTACGAATCAAGAGAAAGATCGTGTCACATGTTTTCCATGCCGACCACAGGAAATAGAATTTTCAAAAAGACATTCAAAAGGATACCAGGTTCAGTATTTCAATATCAACCTAGAAATTGTGGCCATTTTATAATTTCATCTAAGCAAACTGAATTTTGTAATTAGTTATTTGTTCATTTGCATTTAATCTCAGATTGTCCAGCTGGTTTCGTATATCTTAAAGATTACAACAAATGTTACCTCTTGGCAAAAAGCAATTATAATTGGTCTGCTGCACGCAAGAAATGCAACGAAATCAACTCACATTCTCTCATTATAGATGATTACAATGAATTTAAAGCTTTGGATTATTTCATTTCCTTACCAGGTAACATATTAATTATCAAATTCATAATGGCATAAGCACATATATAATTATATAACATAACTTAATTATTTTACTACATTACATATTATATACCTTTTTATATATTGCATAATATAGCAATAAAAATAACAAATATTATAAGAACAATATCTCAACGAGAGGATAAAGGGCGGTGCAAGCTGGGTTGCGAACACGACGCTTAACGACTGTTGCTTTCGCCATTGTTCGCAGGAACGCAACCCTCTGAATGAAATGCTAAGAAAACTATTCAGTACATACGGAGCACAAAAAATTGTTACTATTAATTTTATTTGTTATTAAAATTATAATAAGCAGGTTTAGTTTTTAGGTAACAAATTT
>JAJTWR010000109.1:167500-212702 GCA_021613335.1 Whitmania pigra
TTACCTAATAAAATAATCATTTATTTAAAAATTATTACTAATATTAATTAATATTATTTTCAAATTTTCATCTCAAGTTATACAGTATTTGCAAACGCCATCTCATAATTCAGCACTCAACAAACAAAACAAACTGCCAGAGAGCATAATATGCATAAACATAAATCAACATTAACGTATCTTTATTGCCGCGTAATTTCTCACAGAATACTTTCAATTTAGATGTATTATTAATCTTACGATGACTGACAATCTACTTAATTAAATTCAAAATTATAAAATAACCGTAACTTTATTCTACATGCACCTTCACATAAAAGACGATGACAATAGTGACGATGATGATGGTGATGATGATGACGATAATGAAGATGATAACGATGACGATAATGAAGATAATGACGATGAAAACGACAACGAACCATGGAGATCAATGACCCTAATGCTCTTGTATGCTTACTTTTCTCGCTCAAAACGTGGGCATGGAAGACATTCCAATCCAACATTTGTTCAAGCAGTCCTAGCATGTGTATGTGTATTTGATTCCATTTCATGACTAGATTAGGAAAGAAAGCAGACTTAATAGTGAACATTTATTTAAGGATCGTCTGGGATTTTCAGCAGAGGTGTTTTCCAGTTTTTGTTTTGTTTATAAAAATTATGTAAATATTTTAAAATTATTTAAAAATTTATTAAATAATTGAATATTTTTAACAAGGGATTCCAAAAATATGGAATTACCATGACAATCATCTGTTTGAAATGTTTTAACTCCGGAATATTTGTTCTGCTGACATAAGGCGGAGGTGTTTACAAATGAAATTGTTTTTAAGTCAGCGAGTGGAGGGAGAACGATTAATAAATACATTTTCTAAATGATGACGATGAAGATGAAGATGACTATGAAGATGAAGATGACGATGAAGATGACGATGACGATGATTATGACGTCGACGATAACTAAGTGTCGAGAGAGACCTCCTGTTTGCTTCACTTTCCTGCCCTGGGCATCAAGAAACTAGCAGTTTGTTATTATTCAGCCAGTCCCAGGTTGGTTTGTTGGTAGTTTATTAACTATTAGTTAATTCCATAACTATTAGTTTATTCCATAACTATTAGTTTATTCCATAACTATTAGTTTATTCCATAACTATTAGTTTATTCCATAACTATTAGTTTATTCCATAACTATTAGTTTATTCCATAACTATTAGTTTATTCCATAACTATTAGTTTATTCCATAACTATTAGTTTATTCCATATAACTATTAGTTGATTCCATAACTATTAGTTTAATTCATACATTAGTTAATATCCATAATATGAGTTTATTCCATAACTAGTAGTTTATTCCATAACTATTAGTTTATTCCATAACTATTAGTTTATTCCATAACTATTAGTTTATTCCATAACTATTAGTTTATTCCATAACTATTAGTTTATTCCATAACTAGATGATTAAGATGATTAACTAGATGTTTAGGAAGGAAACCTCTCAAAACTACCAGGTTCTAAAAAAAAAAACGTTTTATTAACGTCCGTTGCATATCTAGATGATTAGGACGGTGCACCCGAAGCGGGGTTTGAACCCACTACCAGCTTCTATTGTTGAATACCTACTTAAGGATCTTCAAAGATTTTCCGCAAGGTGTTTTTGATTTGATTTCGTTTGTTAACATTATTTAAAAAAAAACTAAAAGTCAATTGGATATGTTTTAATCAAGTAAAGGGAACGTATACGATTCTTTATCTTTATCGATTCTTATACTACTACTAATAATAACAATAATAATAATATTAACGAGTTAACGAAGAATGATTCATAATTATATTTTAAGTGATAACGACGTCTATATTGATGACGATGATGATGCAAGTTGGCTCAGGGGATTTGCGTTACTGCGAGGGACGGTGAAAAAATAAACGTCATCTTTTCTTTTTTTTACATATTATAAAAAAAAAGTCACTACAGCAGTCTGTGGTAATATCTTTTGATCATCCGTTACCATTCGTTCCAATTTCCTGCCCAAAACATGGGCATCGAGAAATTAATTGAAGATATGTCTTGCCTTCTCCTTTAATCCTATTGGTAAACACTTATTTATAAGATCATCAAGGATTCTTCGCAGAGGTGTTTTCGAATTTCTTTTGTTTATTAAAAATTACTTAAAAAAATTTTTATGTCATTTAAGTGGACTCGTTTAAAAGGTACACATTTATTTATCTTTCCGTCTATTTGGAACAGGTCAATAAGGTCAAATTATCTAAAGTTGAGCAACTGTCTAAAATTCCAGGCATCCACAAAATAATAATAATTGAACTTCAAATGAAGCTTCTTGTTATTTTTATAAAAAAAAAAAAATCTATTTGCTGTGCCGTGATTAAGTATTAATATATTTACTATCCATAAAATGCTTCAGTTTTGCAGAAGTGTTTTCAGACTCGAATCTTTTTCAGTCGACAATTTTTTGTTGCAAATAAAAACTAATTTTACATAACAGATGAATTTAAATTAATAAATTAAATGAAAAAACAATTAATAAAGGAAGTAAATGTTAAACTTCATGTAATTTATTCACTATTAATGGCCTCAAGAAGTCCCGACAAGCGGGAATCCAAAAAGCATAATTATTTACAGAAAAACTGGACAGTTTATCATTGCATCAAAAAATGACCACGTGAATGGTTAAGCCTTACATCAAGGTGTCTATGTTAAACCACAAGAAGTAATTAACCCATACAAATTGATAAATACAAGACAATGTATCATATTTGTAGACAGAATTTTATTACAAAATTTAAAAACAAAATATAACTAAATTTATTAAATACAAACATATACTAAATATATTTTTACGACTGTATAGTTATTCAATCTTTTTTGTTGCTGCCAGATGTCAGGAGCGAGTTAAAAATAAATAGGTTGCAGAATAAATTGTACACCTAATAACATTATTTGTTTGAAGATTGTTGCTATTATAATAATAATAATAATTATATATTTTAAATTTAAGGTTCTAGACAATATGCATTCGCAAATACATTAGAGTTGAAATAATTCAGCAACCATCCAAGAAAATAATCAAACAAACGAACATTATTGTTATTACTATTATTATTATTATTATTATTATTATTATTATTATTATTATTATTATTATTATTATTATTATTATTATTATTATTATTATTATTATTATTATTATTATTATTATTATTATTATTATTATTATTATTATTATTATTATTATTATTATTATTATTATTATTATTTATATTATTATAAATTAAAAATTGTTTTGCTGAGGATGTAATTAGCAAAAGAACAGCAACAAACTGCATCAGTAACAGCAACAACAGTTGGAAATTGTATTTATTATCTATACATTTTAAAATATGTTTCTCTCCCTCCATCTGTCGACTAAATATGAAACGAAAACTTCAAGTAACTAGTCAAACGTCAATTAAGGAACCACGCTTTATTTTAAATGATGATGATGATAATGATGATGATAATAATGACAACGACGATGAGATCAATCAGTCAACAACAAAGAGTATTTATTTGATTAATCCAATTTGCTTCGTTTTCATGCCAAAAAATTGGTAACATGTTTTGAAGGAAATTGTTATATAATCGGTCAGTTTTATTTATTTAAGAACCTTGTATTCTCCGCAGCGGTGTTTTGGAGTTTTCTTCGTTTATTAAAAATATTTTAAAGATTTTCAAGTCGATTTGAGATTAAATCAACTAAGAACATATGTTATTTTTTAATTCATTTTTTCCATCCATACATCCATCCATCCATCCACCTATCCATCCAAGGCTCATTACGACAATATAATTATTTGCACTTTATTGTCGCAGCCAGGTGTTAGGAACGAGTTAAGCGTTTTCTACTGATTGTTAATATTTGAGAATTATTTGAATGTAAGAAATAAATTATTTGTCTAATAAAATAATTATTTGTTTGAAGTTTTTTATTTAATTTAACCTATCATAAATTCTCGTCACATTTATTTATATCATTTTATATAAGTGTATTTACTTAGATATATTTGGATATACGAAGACGACGATGACGCTAACGATGATGAGGATTATATTGATGACGATGACGATGATGACGCCATCAAAAACAACGATGTTGATGACATTTATGTCTTCAGCTTCCATAACCGATATCATGGTCTCCAAAAATAAACCGAAACGAAAATCAGTGCAAGACTAAATTACAATTCTTTTGTTTGTTATACTTACTCATCACAATCGTCAACAAAGGTGTTTTTAATAATCAGGTTGTCTACGACCAACAAAAGACACAGCAACAACAACAACAACAAGACAGTTGCTTATTACAAGTAATAACAATTAATTATCAACAAAATTTTAATTAATTATAATTACCAGCAAAATTTAAATTTGTTTTCCAACCTAGTAATTTTAATCGCTTTTAACCATAACATCATTCAGACGATGGAACCGTTAAATAAATAAATAAATAAACTAAATAATTAATGTATAATATGAAGTTTCATAAGCTTTGACCAAATACTTCAGCTCAGTATAACATTGCACATCAATTCGGAACGTAATAAAACATCTTTCGCTGATAAATCGCTTGCATCAAAGAATCGATATTATATCTCATTCGCTATGTAGTTGAAGTAATAATTTAAAATTAAATAATAATAATAATAATAATAATAATAATAATTAATTTACAATTATATAATAATTTAAAATGAGTTTTTTTTTTAAAGAATTTTTTAAAACTCCGAAATGACCAATTTTATTTTTTTCGTCGTTAATCAATCAAAAACAATTCAAAATATTTTCGTTCATTCGAATAAATTGTATTCAAGAATTTGTCCAATTTAATCAGAAAAAAGCAATTTACTATCGCATCTATAATTGTTTTACCTGGACTGATAGCCTATCTGAATTTTTGTTTTGAAAACTTAATCTTATAAAAATCCTTAAGCTATTTTAAGTGGTTGGCAGAAAAGATTAAGGTTATAAAAGAGCCCGACACCAGAAATAAGAATAATAATAATAATAATAATAATAATAATAATAATAATAATAATAATAATAATAATATAATAATAATAATAATAATAATAATAATAATAATAATAATAATAATAAATAATTGATTATCGCTCGTTGGTGTGTGCTCGATATTCGATAACCTGCATTTAAAACACGTTTAAAACACGTTTAATATCGAATTTTGTCAAAAAGTTAATCGTTTGCAAGTTTGTAACAATCCTCCGAAGTTTTAGAAAGCGTTATGCCGAGACCGAGGAGTGCCAAAGACGCCATTTCCGAATTAAAAACGGCGGCCGAACTTCTCGGAATTCATCTATGTGAAAGTTGTTTGAAATCAAACGAGGCTTGTATTAAGAAGTTTGCAGACGAAAATGCCAAAGAACCAAAGGACCAGCTGAAAACCTTGACTGAGGAAGTCGCAGAATTGAAAGTGGTAATCAGAACAACTGACAAGTTGATAGAGGCCAATAGTGAGCAAAGAACACAAATTGAAGAACTTCAGGAGAGCCTAAAGGAGTTGAACAAAGTCTCAGTGAGAAAACTGGATGAAAGTAAGCAGGAAATCAAATTATGGTCAAGTTTATTTGAAAACATGGTTGAAACCTTGATCACAAAGGTTCAAGGCTCTGTCACAGACACAAAGGATAAAATAGAAATAAACAATGAGAGGCAAAGAAGACAGAATAATGTCATAGTCTACAACCTGACAGAAGATTCTGAAAAGTCCAAAAAAAAAGAACTTGTGTCCAAACTTCTGAAAGAAGTAACAGGGAAAAAAATTGATAAAAAAAAATCCTAGAAATGTATAGAATTGGAAAAAAAAGTTGAAGATGCCTCAAAGCCAAGGCCTGTGTTGATAAAATTTGACAACCTGTTGACCAAGAGCATGGTTTTGGAAATTGAAAGATAGTGAAGTCTTCAACAAAGTTATTCGAAGCCATGATTTGTCAAAAGAAGACAGGGAGATTTACAAGAAATTGTTTGAAGACAAATTAAAAGAGATCAACTTAAAGGGAGGAAGCAAGAAGTGGGTTGTGAGGATCAGAGAAGAACCTGGTGCCTTCCACACTTTTGCTTACAGAAGAAGAGTTGTCGACTGAAATCAACAGAACTAATTATTTACTTTGTATAATTTTCCTTTGTGTTGCTTTTGTTTTTTGATTTTAGCGTGCATGCACAGTTTCAGTGATTTATTTAAGTTAAATTCAACTTGTAGTCCCGTGGAGATCCCGAGCAATGATGGGGGAGTTTAAAAATTTTTCGGAGGGGTTTTTTCGGACTGATTATTTATCGAATGTTCATATGTTCGGGAAAATAAACTTCGTCAGAAGTCTTAAAAAAAAAAAATAATAATAATAATAATACTATTATTAAAATAGTCTTGAATTATCTTTTTACACCCAGCACGAACGCAGTGCGTGACCTCATCGATCCTTATATAAGACAAAGGTG
The DNA here is from genome assembly GCA_021613335.1 of Whitmania pigra. Taxonomy (NCBI): domain Eukaryota; kingdom Metazoa; phylum Annelida; class Clitellata; order Hirudinida; family Haemopidae; genus Whitmania; species Whitmania pigra. The sequence continues at coordinate 174,013 of JAJTWR010000109.1, forward strand.
TCACATTGCAGGACGATTAAAAGGATTTTCGTCCGATCAATTTATGTTTTCTACTTTTTTATTTTTTAATCACGAAAATAAAGCCATGGCAACGGGATGTAAACAACGTCAATTTTAAACCGGAGACAGGATCAATGATTAAGATTCTATTAACATATTTTAACATAATGAATGAATTCAACTGCACCAGTAATTCGATAAATACATGGAATGGAAACAGCCCCATCATCGTCAATGTCGTCAATTCCTTCACAGTCATTAATCATTGTCAAATTACTCATTATTTATTAAATGATTAAATAATATTTATTAAATAATAATAAATTACCGATAGAGAAATTACTAAAAAAAAGCAATAAATTGCAAACTAACAACTGATGTATAATCAGTGCTCTTATGGACTGTTAATTTTTTAAATTGCTGTAATAATTTCTAATTTATAACTTTGGGCTATATACAATTTTTTGAGGCAAGATGGCTTTAAAACAATAAGTAACTATTAAATAATTAGATTAGTCCGATGACTAATTTTACAACAATCATAAACATCACTATCACCATCATCATCATCATTATCATCATCACCACGATAGTGCTACATAGATCGAGAGAGATTAATTATTATTATTGTTATATAATACCATTGATAATAATAATATTAAAAATAATAATTATATTAATAATAGTATTATAATAATAATAATTTTTATTGAAATATTCTTGAATTATATATTTTTTTACATTCAGCACGAACACAGTGCTTGACCCCATTGATCCTTATACAAGACAAAGGTGTCATATCGCAGGACGATTAAAAGGAATTTCGTCCGATCAATTCATGTTTTCTACTTTTTAATTTTTAATCACGCAAATAAAGCCATCGCGACGGGATGTAAACATTAAGAGCTCATTAAGCATGCCATAATGACCAACGATTAATAGAAATGAATTTGGAAACTCCTCAGAAGATGTGTTCACCAGCTGAACATGAACAGCTCCAATCTGACTTACTACGACAAGACAACAATCAATTCATTGTTGTAAAAACTTCGGGATTTCAAAAATTCTATAAATTCTCATGATTAATTTTATGTATCCATTATTGCCACGCTTCCCCTCATCTCGAATAAATTTAATTTTCATCACAGAATTGTTTAATATTTAAATAAAATTTAAATTAATTTTACTAAATATTACAAAATCAGGTCATTAAGAGAAGATCCTACCTTATTAAAAACAAAGACAGATTTTGCAATGTTTGAACGCTTGGCCCTATCAAAGTAACATCCACAATCATTATGCTAATCATCTGCAGATTCTAAAAAGCATTCCTCAAAAATTAATCACCATTCATCATCTCGAAGTTTCTCGATAATGCATCGAGTGCATTAAGGCGCATGATTCGAGAAAAAAAACAAAATAGTGGAAAATGTCCACCATCGAGTGCCGTATTTATGCCAATTTCTGTCCTTCATTATCAGGTGTAATATAATATTTTAAACAGAAAGTAATTTTAAATCTGCTGTTCTTTCTCTTTTCTAAATATTGGTCTGTATTTTTTATGTTTCCAAGTGTGTCTCATTTGCGATTGACCATTGCTCGGTGGTCGGTTACTTATGGCGTTATTTACTTCCTGTTGCCAAGTGTTTATTATCTATTTAAATTATAATAGCTGCAACCGCTAGCTAGATAAGACCAATATTTCAATCCAGCCTCTAGGGTGATGGTGGCGGTGTATTTGAGGCAATGGGATCGCTCTGATTTATGTAGCACAACGTTCAGAAGCGCTGAACCATTTGTTAGACGCCTCTCATAAAGAGGCGAGTCACTCGCGGGGAGACTGCGTTGATATTGTAGATATTGGACTGCAATGGTGCAGTGAAATTAATGATCACGTAATGATTTAATGATAACTTTTAAAATATGCAATGTAATGTCAATTTAATAATCCAGCTCTACATTTTCTTATTATGCTTGGATAAGTTATTCTAATCCTAATAACAAACATGTAGATAATAACAACAATAATTTAGTAACAATAATAATAAAAATAATAATATTAATATTAATATAATAAAATAATAATAATAATAATAATAATAATAATAATAATAATATAATAATAATAATAATAATAATAATAATAATAATAATAATAATAATAATAATAATAATATAAGAATAATAATAATAATAATAATAATAATAATAATAATAATAATAATAATAATAATAATAATAATAATAATATAATAATAATACAAATAATAATAATAATAATAATAATAATAATACTATTAGTAAAATTTTCTTGAATTATCTTTATATACCCAGCACGAACGCAGTGCGTGACCTCATCGAACCTTACATAAGACAAAGGTGTCACATTGCAGGACGATTAAAAGATTTTCGTCCGATCAATTTATGTTTTCTACTTTTTTATTTTTTAATCACGAAAATAAAGCCATGGCAACGGGATGTAAACAACGTCAATTTTAAACCGGAGACAGGATCAATGATTAAGATTTTATATATTTTAACATAATGAATGAATTCAACTGCACCAGTAATTCGATAAATACATCGAATGGAAACAGCCCCATCATCGTCGATGTCGTCAATTCCTTCACAGTCATTAATCATTGTCAAATTACTCATTATTTATTAAATGATTAAATAATAATAAATTACCGATAGAGAATAAATTATTAAAAAAAAGTAATAAATTGCAAACTAACAACTGATGTATAATCAGTGCTATTATGGACTGTTAATTTTTTAAATTACTGAAATAATTTCTAATTTATAACTTTGGGCTTTATACAATTTTTTGAGGCAAAATGGCTTTAAAACAATAAGTAACTAAAGTAATTAAATATTTAATTAATAAATAAGTAATTAAATAATTAGATAAGTCAGATGACTAATTTTACAACAATCATCACCACCATCATCATCATTATCATCATCACCACGATACTGCTACATAGATCGAGAGAGATTAATTATTATTATTGTTATATAATACCAATGATAATAATAATATTAAACATAATAATAATATTAATAATAGTATTATTGTTACTATAATTAATATTAATAATAGTGTTATTGTTATTATAATTAATATTAATATTATTATTATAATACTATTATTGATATTATTTTTAAATATTATTAAAAATTATTAAAATTTTCTTGAATTATATATCTTTTTACATTCAGCACGAACACAGTGCTTGACCCCATCGATCCTTATACAAGACAAAGGTGTCATATCGCAGGACGATTAAAAGAAATTTCGTCCGATCAATTCATGTTTTCTACTTTTTTATTTTTTAATCACGCAAATAAAGCCATGGCAACGGGATGTAAACATTAAGAGCTCATTAAGCATGCCATAATGATGAACGATGATTAAAATCTAAATTAATTTTACTTAATAATACAACATCAGGTCATTAAGAGAAGAACCCACTTTATTACAATCAAAGACATATTTTGCAATATTTAAACGCTTGGCCCTATCAAAGGAACATCCGCAATCATTATGCCAATCATCTGCCGATTCCAAGAGGCATTCCTCACAAACGAATAACCATTCATCATCTCGAAGTTCCTCGATAATGCATCAAGTGCATTAAGGCACATGATTCGAGAAAATAAAACAAAAGAGTGGATAATGTCCACCATAGAGTGCCCTATTGTTGCCAATTTCTGTCCTTCATTATCAGGTGTAATATATATTTTAAACAGAAAGTAATTTTAAATCTGCTGTTCTTTCTCTCCTCTGAATATTGGTCTGTATTTTTTATGTTTCCAACTGTGTCTCATTTGCGATTGACCATTGCTCGGTGGTCGTTTACTTATGGCGTTATTTACTTCCTGTTGCCAAGTGTTTATTATCTATTTAAGAATATAAATCAAGATTAATCGATTGAATGTCCATCTCGTAATTTGGAAAATATAAAAATAAATTAATCGAATAGATTTTAATTTAAAATTTGTTTCTATTAATATTTCAATTAATTATGTTTTAAAACTATTTCAATAATTTACCACTTTGGGCAAGGGTTAGGCTTTATTCACCATTCGGCGAAATTAATAAAATCCAATTCACTATTCAGTTGATAGAGGAAGTCTTCTCTAATTTTGGTTTTTCAAATATTTTGCTCTCGTATGACGATCTTTACGTCTCATGAGTTCCAAAACTGGCGCAAAGAAAGAGATATTACTCATTTGTTATCTGCAATCTGGCGGAATTGAGGAGAAATTTAAGTGCCTCTGACGTTATATGGCGCTATATAAATAAAGTAAAACAAATTGGTGCAAACAATGAAGTAATCACTGATAAAATCTTCCAACCCATCGCGTCAAGCTCTTCAAGAGTTTTTGATGCAGGCCAGAACCCCTCTTAACAACGGTTACTTATCAAGAGAAATTTTTAATGGAAGACAAATATGCTTAAACGATATATTGATCAACAATAAAGAATAACTTCTGCGGAAAGAGAGGAGATTTAGGAGGACTCAAAAAAAGGTTCAAAGAAACAGAGTCCAGGCAGCCAGATATTTCACTGTGCCAAAAGATTTCCTAAATATTATCGCAATTGCAACCCGTCTGATAAACTAATTGTAAACTCTAAACATAGAAGAAATTATAGGGATATATCCCGATATAAAGGTAACTATTTAAAGGGAGAGAACGCTATATTTTAACTAGTATTTGCTATTAGTTGAAGAGTTCATTGAGATTCTTGCGGTTTAACGGCATGATAATGATGTTGATCTCATCTAAATCGATAAAAACATGACAATTATAATAATAATCTGAGCATTCTAAAGAAAATAAAATGTGTTCACTATTCATCTCGAAGATAAATGCATGTGATTCTAAAAAAACAAAAAAGGAAAAAAAAATTGTTCATCAAGAGCAAAATAATAGTTGTCTAAATTTCTGTCCGTCCTGGTATATAATGCGAATGATTTCCAACGATGCAATGCAACATGGCGATGCCCTCTGCTTTCTTCGTGTTTGTGATGATGATGATCCATCAATGTTTATCAGTTGCAATGACTCGATTTAGGTTAGGTGAGCCACCAAATGTGGATGCTATGAACCTCCACTATGAATTCCTTGCCTCCAAATCCGGCCAAGTTAACCTAACAGAGACTGTCTTTGGAATTAAAAGTTTGGCTCAATGTTCCCTCATGTGCTTAGTCAACACCAACTTTAAATGTGTTGCTTTTGCTTACGAATCAAGAGAAAGATCGTGTCACATGTTTTCCATGCTGACCTCAGGAAATAGAATCTTCAAAAAGAAATTCAAAAGGATACCAGGTTAAGTATATCAATACCAACCTAGAAATTGTGGCTATTTTATAATTTCATCTAAGCAAACAGAAATTTGTAATAATGTTAATTGTTCATTTGAATTTATTCTCAGAATGTCAAGCTGAATTCACGTATCTTAAAGATTACAACAAGTGTTACTTCCTGACACAAGGATCTTATAATTGGTCTATTGGACGCAAGAAATGCAACGAAATCAACTCACATCCTCTCATTATAGATGACTACAACGAATTTAAAGCTTTGGATTATTTCAGGTTCTTACCAGGTAACATAACAATTATTAAATTCATAATGGCATAAGCACATATATAATTATATAACATAACTTAATTATTTTACTATATTACATATTATATACCTTATTATATATTGCATAAAATAGCAATAAAAATAACAAATATTATAAGAACAATATCTCAACGACAGGATAAAGGGCGGTGCAAGCTGGGTTGCGAACACGACACGTAACGACTGTTGCTTTCACCGCCGTTCGCAACCCTCTGAATTAAATGCTAAGCAAACTATTCAGTACATACGGAGCACAAAAAATTGTTACTATTAATTTTATTTGTTATTAAAATTATAATAAGCAGGTTTAGTTTTTAGGTAACAAATTTTTATTCGTTTGGACATCTGGCATCATGATTGCACCCAAGCAACTTCCATGGGTATGGAAACCATATCAAATGAAAGATGGCAGGGAACCATACTTACCAATTAACTATTATCAATGGACGTCATATCGAAATAAGCCTCAGCCCACTGAACATTGCTTCGGCCTATTTTATGGATATGGACTAAGCTGTTATTTTTTTGATTGCAGTTATATATATAGAGTACTTTGTGAAGTTGATGTTTGAGAAGAACTGATCATTTATGTGTCAAGGATCTCGTGTGTCCAAACCATACGAAACATTACAATGATATCTGATATGTGGCCATTTTAAAATTAAAAATAAAACTTATTGTTAACATTAGCTTGTGTGAGACTCAAAATTTTCAGTTTAATAAATTATTTAAAAATTATAAATGATTCAATTTTACTTTGGTATTACTGATATTGATATTACGTAATTTAATACTATTGCCACTGTCCTTTTTTCAACCAAAAAATCAACAATTGTATTTACTACTTTGTATAGAATAATTCAGAAGTTGATGAGACTATGGATATTATTCCATAATAAAAAGACACAATTATCTTTAGAGAAATATTAAATGTAAGACACAAATGACAAGGTTGTCAAATTGTCAAAACTATCCACCAATGATTTTAGCACCCACCATTACAATGCTAAATGTCTTAACATTTTAAGTGGTTACAGTGCAGAAGAAGTTTGGAATAAGTTTTAAATTTTTCAATTCTTTTGAGAAGCTTTCATTTCAAAAGGCATTTTATATACTTTAGTGGTTAATTCAACAAATTAATCAACAAATTAATTAATTAAAGTCCATTGCATAACTAGGATGACTTGGACTATGGATTAGTTTTCACAACTTGTGAATATTAACAAGTAACTTGTGATTAAGTTGGTTATTATTATTAAATAATAATAATATTACATATATTAAAAATTGTTAGTATTATTAGTTTTATTATATATACTAAAAATTGTTTTGTTGAGGATGTAATTAGCAAAAGAACAGCAACAAACTGCATCAGTAACAGTAACAGCAGTTGGAAATTGTATTTAATTATCTTTATATTTTAAAATATGTTTCTCTCCCTCCATCTGTCGACTAAATATGAAACCAAAACTTCAAGTAATTAGTCAAACGTCAATTAAGAAACCACGCTTTATCTTCAATGATGATGATGATGATGATAATGATGATAATAATATAACAACGATGAGATCAATCAGTCAACAACAAAGAGCATTGATTTTATTAATCCAATTTGAATCGTTTTCATGCCCAAAAATTGGTCACGTCTTTTGAAGGAAACTGTTATATAATCGGTCAGACTTATTTATTTAAGAATCTTGAGATTCTCAGCATAATTTAACCTAATTTAACCTATCATAAATTCTCGTCACATTTATTTATATCATTTTAACCAAATATTCATATGAGTAGTAGTTATTTATTTTATATGTAATATTTATTAAGTATTTATGTAATTTTAATTACAATTAGTTAATTATGTGATTAAAATTAATTATTTATCAATTAAGCTGTTGATAACTTAATTTCATACTTCCATAAAGAAATTAGAGTAGATTAGTTAGTCAGATTAACACTATGAGTTAATACCATCATCAGATGATGATAAATTACATTGTAATTACAATTATTATAAATATCTATAAAACCGCTGACTTACAATCTACTTAATTAAATCTTTCAATTAAATGATATTTCTGGATCAGCTTGCTTAAAGTTCTTTATTAATCTGCCTGTTGTTATTTTTTTTTTTGAAACAAAAACAAAACAAAAAAATCAGTATTACGAAACATAAACAAAAACTACTTTACATCAGATTCTGTGAAAATTCTGAACGAGGTCACAAGTTAGATCTGACCTCCAAAGGTCATGTGGGTTCATGGGAATTTCCAACTTGAGCTTCCGCAACCAACGCCATGGTCTCAAAAATTAAGTAACACCAAACTTATTTGAGTTTATAATTTCCTTTTGTTTCCTTACTCACCGCAATCGTTGACAATGGTGTCTTTATTAATTACGTTGTCTACGACTAAGAAGTAATTACAACATTAGTTACGCAACGGACTCTAATCAAATAAACAAATAAATAAATAACAGAATCAACAACAACAACAACAACAACGAAAATTTGTCTTCCTGCCTCCATCTGTCGACTGAAAAGGAAACGAAAACTTCAAGTGAATAGCCAAATAAATGAATTTTTAACTTTACCGTTCAATGATGATGATGATGATGATGATGATGATGATGATGATGATGATGATGATGATGATGATGATGATGATGATGATGATGATGATGATGATGATGATGATGATGATGATGATGATGATGATATGATGATGATGATGATGATGGTGATGATGACGACGATGATGATGATGATGACGATGATGATGATGACGATGATGATGATGATGATGATGATGATGATGATGATGATGGATGATGATGATGATGATGATGATATGATGATGATGATGATGATGATGATGATGATGATGATGATGATGATGATGATGATGATGAGATGATGGTGATGATGATGAGATGATGATGATGATGACGATGATGATGAGACGATGATGATGATGATGATGATGATGATGATGATGATGATGATGATGATGATGATGATGATGATGATGATTGATGATGATGATGATGATGATGATGATGATGATGATGATGATGATGATGATGATGATGATGATGATGTGATGATGATGATGATGATGAGATGATGATGATGATGATGATGATGATGATGATGATGATGATGATGATGATGATGATGATGATGATGATGATGATGATGATGATGATGATGATGATGTGATGATGATGATGATGATGATGATGATGATGATGATGATGATGATGATGATGATGATGATGATGATGATATGATGATGATGATGATGATGATGATGAGATGATGATGATGATGATGATGATGATGATGATGATGATGATGATGATGATGATGATGATGATGATGATGATGATGATGATGATGATGATGATGATGATGATGATGATGATGATGATGATGATGATGATGATGATGATGATGTGATGACAAAGACGACGTTGCGCCACGTTTCATGGAGACCCATGATTCTATCGATTCAATTCCATTTCTTTTGCCTGCCCAAGACGAGGGCTTCAAAGAAATTCTAAACAATGGTTATGTGGTAAATAAGCAATTACATTACTCGCTTAAGAATCTTCTCGGAATTTCCGCAGAGGTGTTTTCGAGTTTCTTTTGTTTATTAAAATTATTTAAAAGATGTTTAAGTTATTTTAAGTCAAGTAGGATTATAACGGGAACAGACCTGGGGAGGGCGTAAACCTATGACGTCACACAAATTAAAAATTAAAAATTAAAATTAATTCATTTCAATTTTCAATCGATTGTCACTTGCTCTGACAAGCCAATAGTTAATATCGGATTTTAATTAATAAAACCTGACTAATAATTTTAATCGCTTTTAACCATAACACCATTCAGACGTTGGAACCGTTAAATAAATAAATAAATAAACTAAATAATTAATGTATAATATGCAGTTTTATAAGCTTTGACCAAATACTTCAGCTCAGTATAACATATTGCACATCAATTCGGAACGTAATAAAAAATCTTTCGCTGATAAATCGCTTGCATCAAAGAATCGATATTATATCTCATTCGCTATGAAAATGAAATAATAATTTAAAATTAAATAATATAATAATATAATAATAATTTACAATTATATAATAATTTAAAATGAGTTATTTTTTTTTAAAGAATTTTTTTAAGCTCCGAAATGACCAATTTTATTTTTTCGTCGTTAATCAATCAAAAAACAATTCAAAATATTTTCGTTCATTCGAATAAATTTTATTAAAGAATTTGTCGAATTTAATCAGAAAAAGCAATTAAGTGTCACGTTTATGATTGTTTTACCTGGACTGGTAGCCTGTCTGAATTTTGTTTTAAAAACTTAATCTTATGAAAATACTTAAGATATTTCAAATGGTTGGCGGAAAAGATTTAGGTTATGAACGGCCCCGATACCAGAAATAATAATCTAACAATAATAATAATAATAATAATAATAATAACAATACTATAATAATAATAATAATAACAATAATAATAATAATAATAATAATAATAATAATACTAATATAATAATAAATAATAATAATAATAATAATAATAATAATAATACCATTAGTAAAATTTTCTAGAATTATCTTTATACACCCGGCACGAACGCAGTGCGTGACCTCATCGATCCTTACATAAGACAAAGGTGTCACATTGCAGGATGATTAAAAGGAATTTCTTCCGATCAATTCATGTTTTCTACTTTTTTTATTTTTTAATTACGCAAATAAAGCCATGGCAACGGGATGTAAACAACGTCAATTATAAACCGGAGACATGATCAATGATTAAGATTCTATTAATATATTTTAACATAATGAATGAATTCAACTGCACCAGTAATTCGATAAATACATGGAATGGAAACAGCCCCATCATCGTCGATGTCGTCAATTCCTTCGCAGTCATTAATCATTGTCAAATTATTCATTATTTATTAAATGATTAAATAATAATAAATTACCGATAGAGAAATTACTAAAAAAAGTAATAAATGGCAAACTAACAACTGATGTATAATCAGTGCTATTATGGACTGTTAATTTTTTAAATTGCTGTAATAATTTCTAATTTATAACTATATACAATTTTTTGAAGCAAAATGGCTTTAAAACAATAAGTAACTATTAAATAATTAGATTAGTCCGATGACTAATTTTATAACAATCATAAACATCACTATCACCACCCTCATCATCATTATCATCATCACCACGATAGTGCTACATAGATCGAGAGAGATTAATTATTATTATTGTTATATAATACCAATGATAATAATAATATTAAAAATAATAATAATATTAATAATAGTATTATAATAAAAATAATATCAATAAGAGTATTATAATAATAATAATTTTTATTAAAATATTCTTGAATTATATATTTTTTTACATTCAGCACGAACACAGTGCTTGACTCCATTGATCCTTATACAAGACAAAGGTGTCATATCGCAGGACGATTAAAAGGAATTTCGTCCGATCAATTCATGTTTTCTACTTTTTAATTTTTAATCACGCAAATAAAGCCATCGCGACGGGATGTAAACATTAAGAGCTCATTAAGCATGCCATAATGACCAACGATTAATAGAAATGAATTTGGAAACTCCTCAGAAGATGTGGTCACCAGCTGAACATGAACAGCTCCAATCTGACTTACTACGACAAGACAACAATCAATTCATTGTTGTAAAAACTTCGGGATTTCAAAAATTTTATAAATTCTCATGATTAATTTTATGTATCCATTATTGCCACGCTTCCCCTCATCTCGAATAAATTTAATTTTCATCACAGAATTGTTTAATATTTAAATAAAATTTAAATTAATTTTACTAAATAATACAAAATCAGGTCATTAAGAGAAGATCCTACCTTATTAAAAACAAAGACAGATTTTGCAATGTTTGAACGCTTGGCCCTATCAAAGTAACATCCACAATCATTATGCTAATCATCTGCAGATTCTAAAAAGCATTCCTCAAAAATTAATCACCATTCATCATCTCGAAGTTTCTCGATAATGCATCGAGTGCATTAAGGCGCATGATTCGAGAAAAAAAAACAAAATAGTGGAAAATGTCCACCATCGAGTGCCGTATTTATGCCAATTTCTGTCTATCATTATCAGGTGTAATATAATATTTTAAACAGAAAGTAATTTTAAATCTGCTGTTCTTTCTCTTTTCTAAATATTGGTCTGTATTTTTTATGTTTCCAAGTGTGTCTCATTTGCGATTGACCATTGCTCGGTGGTCGGTTACTTATGGCGTTATTTACTTCCTGTTGCCAAGTGTTTATTATCTATTTAAGTTATAATAGCTGCAACCGCTAGCTAGATAAGACCAATATTTCAATCCAGCCTCTAGGGTGATGGTGGCGGTGTATTTGAGGCAATGGGATCGGTCTGATTTATAGTAGCACAACGTTCAGAAGCGCTGAACCATTTGTTAGACGCCTCTCATAAAGAGGCGAGTCACTCGCGGGGAGACTGCGTTGATATTGTAGATATTGGACTGCAATGGTGCAGTGAAATTAATGATCACGTAATGATTTAATGATAACTTTTAAAATATGCAATGTAATGTCAATTTAATAATCCAGCTCTACAATTTTCTTATTATGCTTGGATAAGTTATTCTAATCCTAATAACAAACATGTAGATAATAACAACAATAATTTAGTAACAATAATAATAAAAATAATAATATTAATATTAATAATAATAATAATAATAATAATAATAATAATAATAATAATAATAATAATAATAATAATATAATAATAATAATAATAATAATAATAATAATAATAATAACAATAATAATAATAATAATAATAATAATAATAATAATAATAATAATATAATAATAATAATAAATAATAATAATATAAAAATAATAATAATAATAATAATAAAATAAAAATAATAATAATACTATTAGTAAAATTTTCTTGAATTATCTTTATACACCCAGCACGAACGCAGTGCGTGACCTCATCGATCCTTACATAAGACAAAGGTGTCACATTGCAGGACGATTAAAAGATTTTCGTCCGATCAATTTATGTTTTCTACTTTTTATTTTTTAATCACGAAAATAAAGCCATGGCAACGGGATGTAAACAACGTCAATTTTAAACCGGAGACAGGATCAATGATTAAGATTTTATATATTTTAACATAATGAATGAATTCAACTGCACCAGTAATTCGATAAATACATCGAATGGAAACAGCCCCATCATCGTCGATGTCGTCAATTCCTTCACAGTCATTAATCATTGTCAAATTACTCATTATTTATTAAATGATTAAATAATATTTATTAAATAATAATAAATTACTGATAGAGAATAAATTACTAAAAAAAGTAATAAATTGCAAACTAACAAGTGATGTATAATCAGTGCTATTATGGACTGTTAATTTTTTAAATTACTGAAATAATTTCTAATTTATAACTTTGGGCTTTATACAATTTTTTGAGGCAAAATTGCTTTAAAACAATGAGTAACTAAAGTAATTAAATATTTAATTAATAAATAAGTAATTAAATAATTAGATAAGTCCGATGACTAATTTTACAACAATCATAAACATCACTATCACCACCATCATCATCATTATCATCATCACCACGATAGTGCTACATAGATCGAGAGAGATTAATTATTATTATTGTTATATAATACCAATGATAATAATAATATTAAACATAATAATAATGTTAATAATAGTATTATTGTTATTATAATTAAATTATTATTATTATTATTATAAAATTATTTTTATTATTATTATTTTTAAATATTATTAAAAATTATTAAAATTTTCTTGAATTATATATCTTTTTACATTCAGCACGAACACAGTGCTTGACCCAATCGATCCTTATACAAGACAAAGGTGTCATATCGCAGGACGATTAAAAGAAATTTCGTCCGATCAATTCATGTTTTCTACTTTTTTATTTTTTAATCACGCAAATAAAGCCATGGCAACGGGATGTAAACATTAAGAGCTCATTAAGCATGCCATAATGATGAACGATGATTAAAATCTAAATTAATTTTACGTAATAATACAACATCAGGTCATTAAGAGAAGAACTTTATTACAATCAAAGACATATTTTGCAATATTTAAACGCTTGGCCCTATCAAAGGAACATCCGCAATCATTATGCCAATCATCTGCCGATTCCAAGAGGCATTCCTCAAAAACGAATAACCATTCATCATCTCGAAGTTCCTCGATAATGCATCAAGTGCATTAAGGCACATGATTCGAGAAAATAAAACAAAAGAGTGGATAATGTCCACCATAGAGTGCCCTATTGTTGCCAATTTCTGTCCTTCATTATAAGGTGTAATATAATATTTTAAACAGAAAGTAATTTTAAATCTGCTGTTCTTTCTCTCCTCTGAATATTGGTCTGTATTTTTTATGTTTCCAACTGTGTCTCATTTGCGATTGACCATTGCTCGGTGGTCGGTTACTTATGGCGTTACTTACTTCCTGTTGCCAAGTGTTTATTATCTATTTAAGAATATAAATCAAGAATAATCGATTGAATGTCCATCTCGTAATTTGGAAAATATAAAAAAAAATTAATCGAATAGGTTTTAATTTAAAATTTGTTTCTATTAATATTTCAATTAATTATTTTTTAAAACTATTTCAATAATTTACCACTTTGGGCAAGGGTTAGGCTTTATTCACCATTCGGCGAAATTATAAAATCCAATTCACTATTCAGTTGATAGAGGAAGTCTTCTCTAATTTTGGTTTTCAAATATTTTGCTCTCGTATGACGATCTTTACGTCTCATGAGTTCCAAAACTGGCGCAAAGAAAGAGCAATTACTCATTTGTTATCTGCAATCTGGCGGAATTGAGGAGAAATTTAAGTGCCTCTGACGTTATTTGGAGCTATATAAATAAAGTAAAACAAATTGGTGCAAACAATGAAGTAATCACTGATAAAATCTTCCAACCCATCGCGTCAAGCTCTTCAAGAGTTTTTGATGCAGGCCAGAACCCCTCTTAACAACGGTTACTTATCAAGAGAAATTTTTAATGGAAGACAAATATGTTTAAACGATATATTGATCAACAATAAAGAATAACTTCTGCGGAAAGAGAGGAGATTTAGGAGGACTCAAAAAAAGGTTCAAAGAAACAGAGTCCAGGCAGCCAGATATTTCAGTCTGCCAAAAGATTTCCTAAATATTATCGCAATTGCAACCCGTCTGATAAACTAATTGTAAGCTCTAAACATAGAAGAAATTATAGGGATATAGAGAACTATCTGAAAGGGGAGAACGCTATATTTTAATTAGTATTTGCTTTTAGTTGAGTTCATTGAGATTTTAGCGGTTTAACTGCATGATAATGATGTTGATCTCATCTTTTTTGTCGACCCTTAACACGATAAAAACATGACAATTATTATAATAATAATAATCTGCATATTCTAAAAGGACCTCCCTAAAACGTTTTCACTATTCATCTCGAAGATCCTAGTCCATTCATCAAAGCACGCGATTCTAAACTAAGAAACAAAACAGGAAAAAAATTAATTTCTTCAATTGCAGAATAATTGTCAAAATCTGTCTCTCCTGTTATATAATGCAAATGATTTCCAGCAATGAAAGGCAACATGGCGATGACCTCCGCATTCTTCGTGCTTATGATGATGATCCATCAATGTTTATCAGTTGCAATGACTCGATTTAAGTTAAGTGAGCCAGAAAATGTTGATGTTGTGGACCTCTATTACGAATTCCTTGCCTCCAATCAAGTTAATCAAACAGAGACTGTCTTTGGAATTAAAAGTTTGGCTCAATGTTCCCTCATGTGCTTAGTCAACACCAACTTTAAATGCGTTGCTTTTGCTTACGAATCAAGAGAAAGATCATGTAACATGTTTTCCATGCTGACCTTAGCAAATAAAATCTTCAAAAAGACATTCAAAAGGAAACCAGGTAAGTTTATCAATATCAACCTATTAATTGTGGCCATTTTATAATTTCATCTAAGCAAACCGAATTTTGTACTAAAGTTACTTGGTCATTTGCATTTATTCTCAGATTGTCCAACTGATTTCATATATCTTAAAGATTACAACAAATGTTACCGCCTGGTGCGACGCGGTTATAATTGGTCTGATGGACGCAAGATATGCAACAAAATCAACTCACATCCCCTCATTTTGGATGATTACAAGGAATATAAAGCTGTGCAATATTTCATTTCCTTAACAGGTAACAGCAATTATCAAATTAATAAGGGCATAAGCACATATATAATTATATAACAAAATTAAATTATTATACTATATTACATTTTATAAACTTTTTTATATATAACATAATACAGCAATAAAAATAACAAATATTATAAGAACAATATCTCAACGACAGGATAAATGGCGGTGCAAGCTGGGTTGCGAACACGACACGTAACGAGTGTTGATTTCATCGCCGTTCGCAAAAACGCAACCCTCTGAATTAAATGCTAAGCAAACTATTCAGTACATACGGAGCTCAAAAATTGATACAAATATTAATATTAATTATTATTAAAATTATAATAAGCAGGTTTAGTTTTTAGCTAAGAATGTTTTATACCTTTGGACATCTGGCATCAGGATCACACCCAACCAACTTCCATGGGTATGGAAACCATATCAAATGAAGGATGGCAGGGAGCCATACTTACCAATCAACTTTTATCAATGGGCCAATCGACCTAGGTCTTACCCCAATGAATATTGCCTCTGCCTTACAGGTTTAGGCTATTATGCAGGTGTTTGCAGTTATCCAAATTGGGTACTTTGTGAAGTTGATGTTTGAAAAGAACTGATCATTTATATTTCAAGGATCTCGTGTGTCCAAACCATACGAAACATTACAATGATATCTGATATGTGGCCATTTTAAAATTAAAAAAAAACTTATTGTTAACATTAGCTTGTGTGAGACTCAAAATTTTCAGTTTATTTAATTATGTCAAAATTATAAATTATTCAATTTTACTTTCTTACTACTGATATTGCCATATGTCATTTTTCTAATAAAAAAATTAATAAAATCAATGAGTGTATTTACTATTTATCACTTTTTATAAAATAGTTCAGACGTTTATGAGACTATGGCTATCATTCCATAATAAAAAGACACAGTTTTCTTTGAAGAAATATAATATATGAAATGTCCACACTCGCTGGATTGCTAAGCAAGGAACTCATATCAGATAGGTTTGTAATGAGTCTGATTTCTCTCCTCAGGGCAGATTGGGCCGGACATTCCATGAGGAAATGCTGCACATTTTCATCTTCCTGAGGGCACGTCTTGCACTTTCCGTCTGGATGAAGTTTTAAGAGAAACAGATGTTGGTTCAAAGCACATTTTCCAACTCGGAGTCTGGAAATAAGGACCTCCTTTTTCCTTTGGAGACAGGGGGATTTCTTCCTTTCAGATGCGTAGTCTAACGTTGGCCTCACTCCTCTTGACCCAGCTGCTTGTAAATAAAACTGCTTGTGATTTAGACGCAGACATCTTAAAACCATTAGCAGATAAAAAATTAGCCGTAGTGTTAAGTTGCTTTTGCATGCGTGTTGTCATTGCTTTTGAGGACGTCCCGGTCGTCCATAGAGCAATGCCATCGACATACATGGACAGCTCGACTCCTTTCTGTGGGTTTGGAATTGCATTCATCATGATGATGAATAAAAGAGGACTGATGACGCTGCCTTGTGGAGTGCCGTTTTCTAATACGACTGGTTCGGAGAGAGCTGATCCAACCCTCACCTGAATACATCTATTCTGGAGGAAGTTGCGGATCCATTCCAGTGGTTTGCCCCTGACACCCATCTCGAAAAGTTGTCCTCGATTGTCACGTCCACTCCTCTTATGACCGTAACAGGTAGTTCCGCTGCCACCACTAATTCTAAGGTTATCACTACAACCTTGAATTAGACCACAATACTTCTAAGACAACCAAGAAAAACTGAGAACAAATCTTTATTAATGCTTCTTATCACGTCAACTTCAACTACCAGGCCTTCCTTTTTCCCGCTAGTCGGGCTAGTCTTATAATCGTTCTGGTTTTAGTTAATTATTTAAATTTATTCGTCAACGCCGAATGCCAATACGATACAGAAGCACACTTTATAGCGGCCAATCGCAATTTACGGAAATAGGTTAACGCGCATGACTATCTCCATGAATGTCTCCACAAAAGTTAGCCAGTTATAATTCGCGAAATTAGGATCAAATACATAACTAATTATGTATCAACTAATCGCCTCTAAATTATTAATAGTTCGATTAAACTAATTTCCAAATAATTATTATGTAACAAAAGAGTGGAAAATGTCCACTCTCGAGCTATTGTTGCCAATTTCTGTGCTTCATTACCAGGTGTATATAATCAGTTGCAATGACTCAATTTACGTTAAGTAAGACACGAATTGTAATAATATTTTAAACAATAACTTGTTTGGAAGGTAAATAGCTATTGGAATCATCAGCATCACTATCCCAAACATGGAATAATAATAATAATATAATAATAAACAGAATCTGGTTCGTGCACGTGACGAGAAATAGTTCAGGTGCGATGGACATCGTCACGTGAATTAATAAAAATACCCCTCTCTCTCATTGGAGGATTAATATTCTTGAGTCATAATATTATTGATTCATTGTATTATAATAATATTCTTTAAGTTGCAAAAATTTCTCGGCACGTATTATTACATCGGTTGGAAGGTTATACGTCCCTACATAATAATAAACTTTAAGTTGCAAAATTCCTCGGAACGTATTATTACATCTGTAGAAGAGATATTATAAATAATATTATTGTTATTATTATTACTATTTTTGTTATTCTTATTAATATTATTACTATTATTATAATTTTTATTATTATTAATGTTTTTGTTGTTGTTGCTGTTGTTATTAATATTATTGTTATTATTACTATATTTATTATTTATTTTTTAGTTATTATTCTGTTAATTATTGTCCTCTGCTTGTGATAATCACTTCTTATGTACTTGCATCAAAGCCTTTGAAATGATGATTATGATGGTGATGATGCTACTCTCCTAAGAATAATTATATATAGATAATATATAATATAATATAATATATATATCTATATATTATATATAATATAATATAATAATAATAATAATAATAATAATAACAATAGTACTATTATTAAAATATTCTTGAATTATTTTTTTACATCTAGCACGAACACAGTGCGTGACCTCATCGATCCTTATATAAGACAAAGGTGTCACATCGCAGGACGATTAAAAGGATCCGTCCGATCAATTCATGTCTTTTACTTTTATATTTTTTAATCACGCAAATAAAGCCATGGCAACGGGATGTAAACAACGTCAATTTTAAACCGGAGACAGAATCAATGATTAAGATTCTATTAACATATTTTAACATAATAAATGACTTCAACTGCACCAGCAATTCAATAATCACAGGTATTGAAGCAGCTCCATCATCGTCGATGTCATCAATTCCTTCACAGTCATTAATCATTGTCAAATTACTCATTTATATATTAAATAATATTTATTAAATAATAATAAATTACCGATAGAGAAAAAATTATTAAAAGAAGTAAATGAACAATTACTAACAACTGATGTATAATCAGTGCTATTATGGACTGTTACCTTTTTAAATTGCAGTAATAATTTATAATTTATAACTTTGGGCTACAGAAATCTTTTTGAGGCAAGGTGGCTTTAAAACAATAAGTAATTACTAATTAAATAATTAGATTAGTCCGATGACTAATTTTACAACAATCATAATCATCACTACCTCCATCACCATCATCATCACAACGATAGTCCTAGATCGAGAGCTATTGTGCCGTCACAAGAGGTTCAACAATTCCGAGTCCCGCAGTTTTCTTGCGAATTTTCGAACAACAAATAACAATAATAATAATATTTAAATTATAATTATTACAAATAATAATAATAAAATAATAATATTTAAATTATAATTTTAATAATAATATTTTTTTTAATAATCTTAATTATTATATAATATTATATATTATTATTATAATACCATTAATAATAACAATAATACTAATTTTAAAATATTCTTGAATTATCTTTTTACATCACGAACACAGTGCGTGACCTCATCGATCCTTATACAAGACAAAGGATGTTCATTATCAGGTGTAATTTGATATTTCAAGCAGAAAGTCGTTGGGAATGGTTTTCACTGGTTTTGAATAAAATTTTAAATCTGCTGTTATTTCTCTCCTCTAAATATTGGTCTGTATTTTTTATGTTTCCAACTGTGTCTCATTTGCGATTGGCCATTGCTCGGTTGTCGGTTACTTTTGGGGTATCGTATGACGATATAACCTTTACGTCTCATGAGTTCCAATACTGGCGTAAAGAAAGAGAAATTACTCATTTGTCAGGCGCACCTTATCTGCAATCTGGCGGAATTGAGGAGAAATTTAAGTGCTTCCGACGCTATGCATATGGCGCTATATAAATAAAGTAGAACAAATTGGTGCAGACAATGAAGAATCACTGATAAAATTTTCCAAACCTTTGCTCAAACTCTTCAAGAGTTTTTGATTCAGGCCAGAACTCTTCTTAACAACGGTTACTTATCAAGAGAAATTTTTAATAGAAGTCAAATATGCAAAAATGACATATTGATCAACAATAAAGAATAACTTCAGCGGAGGAAGAGGAGATTTAGGAGGACTCAAAAGAAGATTCAAAGAAACAGAGTCCAGGAGCCAGATATTTCAGTCTGACAAAAGATTTCCTAAACATTATTGCAATCGCCACCCGTCTGATAAACTAATTGTAAACTCTAAACATAGAAAATATTATAGGGATATAGGGAACTATTTAAAAGGGGAGAACGTCATGTTTTAATTAGTATTTGCTATTAGCTAAAGTGTACATTGAGATTCTTGCGGTTTAACTGCATGGTAATGATGATGATCTTATCTAAATCGATAAAAACATGACAATTATTATAATAATAATCTGCGCATTCTAAAGGGCCCTCCATAAAATATTTTCACTATTCATCTCGAAGATCAATGCAAGTGATTCTAGACTAAAAAGCAAAAGAAAAAAATTTTTTTTCACCAAGAGCAAAATAATTGTCTAAATTTCTGTTCATCCTGGTATATAACGCGAATGATTTCTAGCAATGAAATGCAACATGGCGATGTCCTCCGCTTTCTTCGTGCTCATGATGATGATGATCCACCAATGTTTATCAGTTGGAATGACTCGATTTACTTTAAGTGAGCCACAAAATTTGGATGCTATGAACCTCCACTACGAATTCCTTGCCTCCAATTCCGGCCAAATTAACCTAACAGAGACTGTCTTTGGCATTAAAAGTTTGGCTCAATGTTCCCTCATGTGCTTAGTCAACACCAACTTTAAATGCGTTACTTTTGCTTACGAATCAAGAGAAAGATCGTGTCACATGTTTTCCATGCTGACCTTAAGAAATAAAATCTTCAAAAAGACATTCAAAAGGATACCAGGTTAAGTTTATCAATATTAACCTATAAATTGTGGCCATTTTATAATTTCATCTAAGCAAACAGAATTTTGTATTAAAGTTACTTGATCATTTCTATTTTTTCTCAGAATGTCCAGCTGAATTCACGTATCTTAAAGATTACAACAAATGTTACCGCCTGGTGCGAAGCCCTTATAATTGGTCTGATGGACGCAAGATATGCAACAAAATCAACTCACATCCCCTCATTTTGGATGATTACAAGGAATATGAAGCTTTTGAATATTTCATTTCCTTAACAGGTAACAGCAATTATCAAATTAATAAGGGCATAAGCACATATATAATTATATAACAAAATTAAATTATTATACTATATTACATTTTATAAACTTTTTTATATATAACATAATACAGCAATAAAAATAACAAATATTATAAGAACAATATCTCAACGACAGGATAAATGGCAGTGCAAGCTGGGTTGCGAACACGACACGTAACGACTGTTGCTTTCACCGACGTTCGCAGGAAGCAAACCTCTGAATTAAATGCTAAGCAAACTATTCAGTACATACGGAGCTAAAAAAATTGTTAAAAATATTAATATTAATTATTATTAAAATTATAATAAGCAAGTTTAGTTTTTAGGTGAGTTTATTTTATACCTTTGGACAATAAATTTACTATAAATCGCACCCAACAAACTTCCATGGGTATGGAAACCATATCAAATGAAGGATGGCAGGGAGCCATACTTACCAATCAATTTTTATAAATGGGGACCATATCAACCTGATTATTACCCCAATGAATATTGCCTCACCATTTTTAAAGGATATCAGGATTATCGTTGCAGTGAGATAAATTGGCCACTTTGTGAAGTTGATGTTTGAGAAGAACTGATCATTTATATGTCAAGGATTGCATGTATCTAAACCATAAGAAACATTACTATGATATCTGATATGTGGCTATTTTCAAATTAAAAAAAAACTTATTGTTAACTTTAGCTTGTGTGAGACTCAAAATTTTCAGTTTATTTAATTATAAAAGAAAAAAGTCAAAATAAATCATTCAATTTTACTTTGTTAGTAATGATATTGATTTTACCTAATTTAATACTATTTCCAATTTCCTTTTTTCAACCAAAAAAATAGTTATATCAAGTGTATTTAATATTTACCACTTTGTATAGAACCCGACGAGCCATGACAGCTGCCAGAGATATCCGCATCTGTTAAACAAAAGCCAATTGGAATTCCATAAATGCCTCATTTCGAGGGGTATGGGTTGCTGTCAGATGAGCCTCTAGGTTGACCTTTCTGTCCTTTAGAGCAAATAAATCTAAATTAAGAGTAGAATTAACATAGTAATTTCTAGGTTAAATTTATGATTAACTCAAACGTTTTATGATTTGGTGGAGATGTTAAGGTCATTATTAATCAACAAGTTAACTAACTAGAATATGATTTTCTGAAAGGATGGGAAGAGCACGTTTTGTTTGCCCGAGGTCTAACGTTGTACGTGACCTTTGGAACTGTACTCGCAGTCTGCCCCTAGATTCAGATAAATAGTGGATTTAATAACACACAAAACTAATGACTCAGCAATTCTTATTTAGTAACATAAATTTCCTGAAAAAGTAAAGATTTTGTTTTCATTCCTTGACTTACGTTTTGACTTTTAGTTCTGTAATTATCGTTAATAAAAATAAAGTTAGCAAAACTTTTACTATGTCCCTCCATATCAATGCATAATCAGCACAACTGCAAATTAACTGAGAAATTAAGAAAAATCCTTTTTTTTTTGGTTATATAGAGAGCTTGTACAACCTGGAGCTCAAAATGCTTTTCATTGATAGGTTATTGAGAACAATCGTTGTTGTGAATATTTTTAACACAGAAAATAAAGGGATTTGGCCGGGACAGTAAGTTCTTTCCGAGGTTTTTTATTGTACGAGACATAATGTTTCTAAATCTCAGCTTCGTCGACATTAATATATTTCTTCACACTTTTTTGGAATGCAGATTGGTTATTTAACCTGCTTTCCTTTCCGATTTTCCACTTTATTTTTTCCTCAAAGAAGTAAGTTGTTCACCGAAAGACAAACTAACGGCATGGGACACGAGCGACAATATTTTGAATAAGACAATTACAAAATGTTTGACTTTAAATCGCATTTTAACTTCTTAAAGTCGGGGGATCAAGCAAAACACCGCACTTAACCGCTCTGAGAAATGTTGGTGTCACCTCAACCTCATGTTAACATCAATTTTTTATTGTTTCGTAACAATCATATATCGGATATCATTCGAATGTATGTCATGTTTTGCCCACACGTGACACATAAATGATCAGTTCTTATCAATAGTCGACTTCACAGAGGATGCAAACTTTGCAGTAACAAAGAGTATCATAATTTGAAGGTGTTTTATGAATTTATTGAATGTAGCAAACAAACGGTTATATATACAGAAAAAAAAACAAAAAGTGAAAGCACTAAATAAATTCAATTAAACCGAAATGGCCAGGCTTAAGGAAGCACACGTTTCCGCTAAAGGACTGACCCTAAAAGTCATTAGAAACAAAATCATAAGCTATTCAATTCGACTCAATAAATATTGTTTGCATGACATTTTGAATAATAAAGTAATTTGAAAGGGCATGTGTTTAACTGAATTAGATCTTTGATAAATGAAGATATTGAGAGTGGAAAAAGGACTATATTCATATGTATTTACGTAGAAAGTGTGAAGGATGTGTGTACTCATTGCTTGATGTGAAAAAACCAAATAATATTTTGGGGAAAGAATTGAAATCATGAAAAGAGCAATTTGTAAATTAAGCATTTGTGATATATTTAACAGACTATTGTTAGCGAACGCATGATAATCACCATTAATGTGGAGGCCGAATTTGGTAGACAGAGAGCTTGGTTGACCTGGTTATTATAATTTTAATAATAATCTACATTAATATTATTAGCAATTCCCTGTGCTCCGTATATACTGAATCGTTTGCTTAGTATTTATCTCATTTAGAGCAAGAACAAGACATGTTGCCAATAGTGTGAATTTATCATGTTATGTCCTATCATATCGACACAAAGGTGCTGGGGACAGATCGTTTACAGTTTCTGGTCCAAGGAACCAACTCCTACTTCAGGTTACAAATAAATATTTTATTCGTTTAAAACAAAAGTTTTGGGAATGTCTCTTAGAATCTGGATACGATTAGCCCATCATTATGATGTTCCTTTGTTAGGTCTATGTATTCAAACATTGGAGTAATCAGTCTTTGTTTGGAAAGAATGGGATCTTCTCTTATTGATTTAATATTTAGCAGTTGTAGGAATTAATTTAGATTCTATGCAAATGTTGAACTATCATGAGACCACAATTGAATTTATTGAAAATCAAAATTCAAGAGAATTGGTGGATTATTGTAATCCTGAAGTTTTTTACAAAATTGAAAGAATTGAATGTTGTTTTAAATCAGATTTAAAAATATAAATACATATATGGTGTTGGACGAATATTACTTCGACAACAAATCCAATAACTGAGACAAATTTATAAGCAGTTGCGAAATTGCAAATCAGAATTTATCAATGAATCTATTTCTTCTGAAAATATTTCTTTCGAGTTAAATACTAACCCAAATGCTCATGTGATTCAATCGTTATTTGCAAATTCATAAATAATAAAAATCGTTATTATTGATTTATTTATCCCGAAGAAAATGAATTCATGAAATATGTTGAGTCTTACACAACCTAACATTAAAAAATTTTATTGTATTTTGCTGCAATCATAAATTGATATCAATGGATTGTTCCGTATGATTGGACAAACGTGATCTAAGACATGTACATGATCAGTTTTTTCTCAAACGTCAACTCAACTTCACAAGGTGCGCACACGTATTTGACTACAATCAAAATCCATAGGTGAAACCTGAGCTGTAGTCATGGAGGATGTAATCATTGAGAAATTGAGGTTACAACCATAGATAAAGTAATTTGATTGTGTAAGTATGCTCCCTGCCATCCTTCATTTGATATGGTTTTCCATACCCATGTCTCGATTGGGATCATGACACCAGAGGTCCAAGTGAGGTTTTTACAACCATAATCTGCTTATTATAGTTTTAATAATAATTAATATTAATATTTGTAACAATTTTTTGTGCTCCGTATGTACTGAATAGTTTGCTTAGCATTTAATTCAGAGGGTTGCGTTTCTGCGAACGGCGGTGAAAGCAACAGTCGTTACGTGTCGTGTTCGCAACCCAGCTTGCACCGCCCTTTATCCTGTCGTTGAGATATTGTTCTCATAATATTTGTTATTTTTATTGCAATATTATGTAATATATAAAAAGTATATAAAATGTAATAGAGTAAAATAGTAAAATTATGTTATATGATTATATGTATTAACTTAAGCCATTATGAATTTGGTAAATCGATATGTTACCGTTTAGTGAGGAAGGAAATAGTTCATAGCCTGATACTCCTTATAATCATCCACAATGACGAGATGTGAGTTGATTTCGTTGCATTTCTTGCGTCCATCAGACCAACTCCAACCTCCTTGCATCATGCGGTAACATTTGTTTAAAATCTTTAAGATACACGAAATCACCTGGACAATCTGAGAATAAATGCAAATGAACAACTAACTTTATAAAAAAAATTATGTTTGCTTACAAGAAATTTAAAATGCCCACAATTAATATGTTGTTATTGAGATACGCTAAGTATCCTGGCAACCAAGTATCCAACCTGGCATCCTTTAGAATGTCTTTTTGATGATACTCATTTCTAAGGTCAGCATGGAAAGCATGTCACATGATGTTTCTCTTGATTCGTAAGCAAAAGCAACGCATTTAAAGTTGGTGTTGACTAAGCACATGAGGGAACATTGAGCCAAATTTTTAATTTCGAAGACAGTCTCTGTACGTTTTTTTGAATGGAATTGGAGGCAAGGAATTCGTAATAGAGGTTCAGAACATCCAAGTTTTCTGGCTCAATTATCTCAAATCGAGTCATTGCAACTGATAAACATTGATGGATCATCATCATAAGCACGAAGAAAGCGGAGGACATCGCCATGTTGCCCTTTCATTGCTGGAAATTATTTGCCTTATATACCAGGACGGACAGAAATTTAGACAATTATTCTGCGCTTGAAGGAAAACATTTTTCCTCTTTTGTTTTTTAGTTTAGAATCGCATGCATTGATGAATGAACGAGGATCTTCGAGATGAATAGTGAAAACGTTTAAGGGAGGTCCTTTTAGAATATGCAGATTATTATTATTATAATAATTGCCATGTTTTTATTGAGATAAAGGTCGACAAAAGATGAGATCAACATCATTACCATGCAGTTAGACCGTAAGAATCTCAATAAACTCTACTAAAGCAAATACTAATTAAAATATGGCGTTCTCCCCTTTTAAATAGTTTCCTATATCCCTATAATATTTTCCATGCTTAGAGTTTACAATTAGTTTACCAGACGGGCGACGATTGCGATAATGTTAAGGGAGATCAGACAGAAATTTCTGCTATGGGTCTGAATCTTCTTTTGAGTCCTCCTAGCAACGTGAATGCAAATGAATTCACCGAATCTATTATAAAAGAATGGCCTCAAGCCATTGCAATACCAATGGACATTCGATCGATTAATCTTGATTCATCTGCTTAAGTAGATAATAAACCCTTGGCAACAGAAGTAAATAACGCCAAAGTAACCGACCACCGAGCAATGGCCAATCGAAAAATGAGACACACTTGGAAACATAAAAAAATACAGACCAATATTTAGAGGAGAGAAAGAACATCAGATTTAAAATTTTATTCAAAACCAGTGAAAATCATTCCAAACAATTTATTGTTTAAAATAATATTACAATTGGTGTCTCACTTAACGTAAATCGAGTCATTGCAACTGATTACATACACGTATTATATACACATGGTAATGAAGGACAGGAATTGTTAACAATAGGTCACTCGAGAGTGGACATTTTCAACTGTTTTGTTACATTTTATTGGATCATGTGCCATAATGCACAATATGCGTTATCGAGAATCTTTGAGATGATGAATAGTGATTCGTTTTTGAGGAATTCCTCTTAGAATCTGCAGATGATTGGCATAATGATTGTGGGTGTTCCTTTGACAGGGTCAAGCGTTCAAACATTGGAAAATCATAAAATTAATCATGAGAATATATAGAATTTTTGAAATCCTGAAGTTTTTACAACAATGAATTGATTGTTGTCTTGTCGTAGTAAGTCAGATTGGAGCTGTTCATGTTCAGTTGGTGACCTCATCTTCTGAGGAGTTTCCAAATTCATTTCCATTAATCCATAAAATAAAAAGTAGAAAACATGAATTGATCGGACGAAAATCCTTTTAATCGTCCTGCGATATGAAACCTTTGTCTTGTATAAGGATCGATGAGGTTACGCACTGCGTTCGTGCTGGATGTAAAAAGATAATTCGAGAATATTTTAAAACTAGTATTATATTATTATTAATATTAATAAAAAAATTATTATAATATTATATATTAACAATTATTATTATTATTATTATCATTTTTTTTAATATTATTATTATTACTGTAAGTTATAATTTCATTATTACTGTAATTATAAATTTTATTATTATTATATTTATTATTTTTATTCTTGTTTTCTTACTGTTTTCTTATTGTTATGTTGGTTATTATTCTTATTATTATTTGTTGTTGTTCGAAACTTCGCAGGAAAAACTGCGGGACTCGGTATTAGGATTATTATTAATTATTCCTATTATTATTATTCTTCTTATTATTATTATTTTATTCTTCTTATTGCTTATTATTCTTCGTTTATTATTATTCTTATTATTATTCTTCTTATTATTATTATTATTATATCTTATTATATCTTCTTATTCTTATTCTTCTTATTCTTCTTACATATTCTATCTTCTTATTATTTTTTTTTTCTCCCCACTAATCTGAACAATTTATCTACAATTTTTTAACAGATCTTACTATTGTCACAAAAGTCACCATAATCTCACATAACTGAACATTTGGCTAATTATTACTCCAATGAAATTTTGCCTCCTCTTTTACGCTGGCTATCAGGCTTATGGCTTGTAATCACTAATTTTGCGCCCTTTGTGAAGTAGCCGTTTGGAACTGATTATGTACGTGTTGTGGATCCCGCTTTCCAAATCATACAGAACCTTCCAATGATATCCAAATATGATTGTAGCAAAATAAAAATAAACTCTTTGAAGTCCGATTTTGTGAAACATTTTTCATTAATTTATTTTTCTTCGAGAAAAAGAATCCCGCTAAACAACTTTTTATTATTTGATGCTTATTCTATGTTCATTGAAATATTCTGAACCATTCTCAACTTCTCCCCTGCTTATAATTTAATCTCGGCTATTAGATTTGTTTTTGAAGTAATAATCGTTTTTACCACATATTACTTATATTTTTAAATCTGATTTGAAACAACATTCAATTCTTTCAATGTTGTAAAAACTCCAAATTACCAAAAAATCACCCCCCTTCTCTTGATTCCATTCATGCGAGAAAAATCAATTGCTTGCCCTTATTGCCATGCGTTTTTTCAATAATTCGGTTTTTCGTCTGGAAATAGTTCAATATTTGCATAGAATCTAAATTAATTTTACCAATTGCTAGAAAATTAAATCAATAATAGAAGATCCAATTTTTTCCAAACAAAGACAGATTGCTACAATGTTTGAATGCTCAGTCCTATCAAAGGAATTTCGCAATTCTTATGCTAATCGTATGTAGATTCTAAAAGGCATTCCTCAAAACTATTGTTTTAGCGAATAATCAATCATATCGAAGATCGTTTGCAATTCTAGAAAATAAAACCGAAAAGTGAAAAATGATTCGCTTCAAGTTCCTCGTTTTGCCAATTCAGGTCCTATGCTAAACATTTAAAAAATTTTAAGAAATAGCTAAAAAATTCAGCACAAAAGAAATTCGATAACATTTTCAATTTAAATATTCTAGAAAAAGCCAGGTAACTTAGCAACGACAAATATCCATTGTATTTATTGAAGTAATAACTTTCGCCATACCAAAGAAGCTTCTAACTCTAGATTTCCATATTGATTTATAACAAGTTTTGGTACTCCAAAGATCTCTAAGTAAAAACATGGCTAATCAATTGTTAATCGTTTTCATCTTCGTAGTCGTAATAAAAATAATCAACAGCCAAATGACGACACCAAACGTCCAGATGTTTCGACGGACTCTGGATTGTGAGGGAAGATCAGGATGCGCTTTGGACAACCCGACTGAATCATTGGAAGGCATTCGGAGCGTATTACACTGCGCAATTACCTGCGTGGCCAAGGGATACTGCGTGAATTTCAACTACCTTGTCAAATCTAGAACGTGTTTGTTGTTCGGTAAAATTCCGTTCAAGATCACGAACAAAACTCAGTGCTCCAGTTATGATGTAAACACGAATTGATTAGAAAACAATGTTATACGCTTAGACAACATCATTTACCATTTTTATGTTTCAGAGTACCAATTTAAATGTTAAAGTGAAGTATCCAGGTAAGTATATTGTTCCAATTTAGTTTTTCAAAAGAATAAAGGTAAACCTATTAAAACATTTTATTATAAAGGTAAAAATCTTTCCAAATTCAAGAGATCTTGCCAGAGTTCAACGAGAACTGAGGGTAACTTGATTTTTCATTCTTGGTTGGCAGTGGATGACTTGAGAGGAACTAATGTCCTCGATGGAGATTGCACTCACACATATGGCAATGATTCCAGCAACAACTGGTTCATGGTCGACTTGGCCCATTACGTAATCATCACAAGTGTCAATATCCTGGCCAGGATCAGTTCTAACAGCAACGTTTGTTAGTTTTACCAGCAATATATGTTATCTTTTGTCTTTTGAAGATCTCCATAACAAAAAATTTTTTATAATGACTTTCATTATTCACGTTTTAGTTTAAATACGAAGTTACATATGCTTCCACTTGTATTTGGATCAAAAATGATTGATTTTGAGTGAGATCAAAATTTATGTTGATAGCTTTATCATTAGAAAGGTGAAAATTAATGTGGTAATTACAACGTCAATAATTATATTTAATATTTATTACAACGCAATTATGATAGTCGTAAGAAAATGAATTGCTTAGCATTACATTGATCGTTACATTGAATCATAATTGCATTAAATTAACTCAGTTGTACGATATAAGAAACTGACCATCGGAGTCACAAATGATTCTTGGCTTGTCAAGACCCCCTTCAGAAACGAATACCCTCTTTGTGGTGTGTACCTGGGACCCCCTGTGAATGCATCTTGGTTCACCATTTTTTGCAAATCTTCTATTCCATCAGCTAGGTACGTCATAGTTCACCAAGCAATGTTGAACAATACATATGGTGGATATTTATCCTTGTGCGAATTTCATGTTTCGGTACATTTCAAAAATAAAGCCGAATTTTTTATTATGCGTTATTTAGTTTTATTAGTGAAATAAGTAGATTTTGAATATAAATGATAGAAATAGATAAAATATGTACTACTGTGTATTTTTTGTCGACATTCGTAGATTGACATTGTTATCTTCGATAATAATGATAATGAAAATGCGTGATTGTTCTTACACATTAGATTTCTTGCTTTAATCATATTTTTAATTATGGCTACATTGAAACACTTCGTTTTTAATCATTTGAACCTGCTTGGATTATTCGTTAGCTGTTGGGTTTTTGTTTCTGTAAAAATCAATAAATATTTGGTATTTATGTATAAATCAATAAATATTTGCTATTTATATCTTGTCTTCGTCTTAAAAAAACACACCTGAAATATTAACCAGCAATAACTTTTTGGTGATTAGAAATCGTATATTGAATATTCAGGCATTTATTGAGAGCATTTTTAGAATTATTAATTTTTTAAATCATCAGTGTTATTGCATAATAATATTTCTCATGATCCATGTGTAAATTGTAGCTAATTCCGCACGATTTGTAATAAAAAATAAACTTGTTTTTATTATTTTGCCTTTAAACCTTCAAAATAGATGGATATTTAAATCCAAAACATTTCTATAGCGTTTCTTTATTAATGACAAAGTAGTACACACTCCATATCAGTAATTTCAATAAAATTAGAGCGATTCCTTCATAGAGATGTGAGTTTGAAATATTTCAATTGTTTTATTACAAAATGTTTTGTTCTTTTTGAAATATTAAAAACAAAATAAAACACAAAAAAAAACATAAAAAACAAAAAAAATATTTATAACTTTAAAAATGTTGTTTTAACGTTGCTGAAACCAATTGCAAATTGGATCGAATTTCTTGAAGCCAAAATGAGCAAAAGGAACCGACTCACCATGAACAGGGCTGGAGAACTGGTTTTATTTACAGCTGTAAAGAAAATCTTACGGCTTTAAGTACTTCAGAAGGTAATTACAACTCTGAAGAAGAAGACGAAGAATCTGAGAAGGATGAAGACAAGGAATTTGGCGGAATGGACTCAGACCTTGATTTAAATTAAAATTTAAATTAAAGTACTGTCGTTTTGGTTTTGTGTTGATTGTCGTCGTCATCATCCAACGACTTCAAGATTACTTCACGGCTTCGTCGCGTACAGCTCTCTGTCTTCTATTTTACCTGCCCAATTAGTTGAGCCCACCTGATTATTTTTATTGTTGTTATTGTTGTTGTTATTAATTTTATTATTACTATTATTTTGTTGCCTATTAATATTTTCATTATTTTTATTATTAATAATGTTATTATTACCAGTTTCGGTGATGATGATGATGATTCCAATGTCTTGATACTTATTTACCTTTATCTCTCGATCTCTTTCAAAGAACTTGTTAATCAGTTTATAATAACAACATAATAATAGTAATAACAATAATGCAATAATAAAATAAAAATATTTCATATCTTGTATTTCTCTAAAGAAAACTGTATCTTTTTATTATGGAATGATAGCCATAGTCTCATCAACTTCTGAATTATTTTATACAAAGTGGTAAATATAAAATACTTGTTGATTTTACGAATTTTATTGGCTAAAAACAGGAAATTGGCAACAGCATCAAATTAGGTAATATCAATATCAGTAGTAACAAAGTAAAGTTGAATGATTTCTTTTGAAATAATTAAATAAACTGAAAATTTTGAGTCTCACACAAGCTAATGTTAACAATAAGTTGTTTTTTTAATTTTAAAATGGTCACATATCAGATATCATTGTAATGTTTCGTATGGTTTGGACACACAAGATCCTTGACATATAAATGATCAGTTCTTCTCAAACATCAACTTCACAAAGTGCCCAATGTATCTTATTGCAATCATAATCATGAAATCCATTAAGAAGGCTGAGGCAATATTCATTGGTATCAGAATTAGGTTGAGTTGGTGCCCATTTATAAAAGTTGATTGGTAAGTTTGGCTCCCTGCCATCCTTCATTTGAAATGGTTTTGTGATTGTTCAATCGTTTGTATGGCTGAGAAAATAAAAGAAAAAATAAATAATATTTTAAACAGTAAATTGTTTGGAATGATTTTCACTGGTTTTAAATAAAATTTTAAATTTGATATTCTTTCTCTCCTCTTAATATTGGTCTGTATTTTTTATGTTTCCAAGTGTGTCTCATTTTTCGATTGGCCATTGCTTGGTGGTCGGTTACTTATGGCGTTCTTCACTTCCTGTTGCCAAGGGTTTATTATCTATTGAAGCAGATGAATCAAGATTAATCGATAGAATGTCCATTTGAAATGTTGGAGGAACACTTCTCTAATTTTGGTTTTTCAAATATTTTGCTCTCGGATGACGATCTAACCTTTACGTCTTATGAGTTCCAATACTGGCACAAAGAAAGAGGAATTACTCATTTGTCAGGCGCACCTTAGCATCCGCAATCTGGCGGAATAGAGGAAAAATTTAAGTACCTCTGACGCTATACATATGAAGCTATATAAATAAAGTAGAACAAATTGGTGCAATTTACAATGAAGTAAACACTGATAAAATCGTCCAAACCTTCGCGTCAAGCTCTTGAAGAGTTTTTGATTCAGACCAGAGCTCCTCTGGACAACGGTAACTTATCAAAAGACATTTTTAATGGAAGACAAATATGCATAACGACATATTGATCAACAATAAAAAATAACTTTAGCGGAGGGAGGAGATTTAGGAGGACTCCAAGAAGATTCAAAGAAACAGAGTCCAGGCAGCCAGAAATTTCAGTCTGCCTAAACGTTATCGCAATCACCACCCGTCTGATAAACTAATTGTAAACTCTAAACACAGAAGATATTATAGGGATATATCCCGATATAAAGGTAACTATTTAAAGGGAGAGAACGCTATATTTTAATTAGTATTTGCTATTAGTTGAAGAGTTCATTGAGATTCTTGCGGTTTAACGGCATGATAATGATGTTGATCTCATCTAAATCGATAAAAACATGACAATTATAATAATAATCTGAGCATTCTAAAGAAAATAAAATGTGTTCACTATTCATCTCGAAGATAAATGCATGGGGATTCTAAAAAACAAAAAGGAAAAAAAATGTTCATCAAGAGCAAAATAATAGTTGTCTAAATTTCTGTCCGTCCTGGTAATATAATGCGAATGATTTCCAACGATGCAATGCAACATGGCGATGCCCTCTGCTTTCTTCGTGTTTGTGGTGATGATGATCCATCAATGTTTATCAGTTGCAATGACTCGATTTAGGTTAAGTGAGGCCACCAAATGTGGATGCTATGAACCTCCACTATGAATTCCTTGCCTCCAAATCCGGCCATTGTGAATATTAACAAGTAACTTGTGATTAAGTTGGTTATTATTATTAAATAATAATAATATTACATATATTAAAAATTGTTAGTATTATTAGTTTTATTATATACTAAAAATTGTTTTGTTGAGGATGTAATTAGCAAAAGAACAGCAACAAACTGCATCAGTAACAGTAACAGCAGTTGGAAATTGTATTTAATTATCTTTATATTTTAAAATATGTTTCTCTCCCCCCATCTGTCGACTAAATATGAAACCAAAACTTCAAGTAATTAGTCAAACGTCAATTAAAGAAATCACGCTTTATCTTCAATGATGATGATGATGATGATAATGATGATAATAATAATAACAACAACAACAAAGAGCATTGATTTTATTAATCCAATTTGAATCGTTTTCATGCCCAAAAATTGGTCACGTCTTTTGAAGGAAACTGTTATATAATCGGTCAGACTTATTTATTTAAGAATCTTGAGATTCTCAGCATAATTTAACGTAATTTAACCTATCATAAATTCTCGTCACATTTATTTATATCATTTTAACCAAATATTCATATGAGTAGTAGTTATTTATTTTATATGTAATATTTATTAAGTATTATGTAATTTTAATTACAATTAGTTAATTATGTGATTAAAATTATTATTTATCAATTAAGCTGTTGATAACTTAATTTCATACTTACATAAGAAATTAGAGTAGATTAGTTAGTCAGATTAACACTATGAGTTAATACCATCATCAGATGATGATAAATTACATTGTAATTACAATTATTATAAATATCTATAAAACCGCTGACTTACAATCTACTTAATTAAATCTTTCAATTAAATGATATTTCTGGATCAGCTTGCTTAAAGTTCTTTATTAATCTGCCTGTTGTTATTTTTTTTTTTTGAAACAAAACAAAAACAAAAAAATCAGTATTACGAAACATAAACAAAAACTACTTTACATCAGATTCTGTGAAAATTCTGAACGAGGTCACAAGTTAGATCTGACCTCCAAAGGTCATGTGGGTTCATGGGAATTTCCAACTTCAGCTTCCGCAACCAACGCCATGGTCTCAAAAATTAAGTAACACCAAACTTATTTGAGTTTATAATTTCCTTTGTTTCCTTATTCACCGCAATCGTTGACAATGGTGTCTTTATTAATTACGTTGTCTACGACTAGAAGTAATTACAACTTAGTTACGCAACGGACTCTAATCAAATAAACAAATAAATAAATAACAGAATCAACAACAACAACAACAACAACGAAAATTTGTCTTCCTGCCTCCATCTGTCGACTGAAAACGAAACGAAAACTTCAAGTGAATAGCCAAATAAAATGATTTTTAACTTTACCGTTCAATGATGATGACAATGATGATGATGATGATGATGATGATGATGATGATGATGATGGTGATGATGATGATGAATGATGATGATGATGATGATGATGATGATGATGATGATGATGATGATGAGGATGATGATGATGATGAGGATGATGATGATGATGAGATGATGATGATGATGATGATGATGATGATGGATGATGATGATGATGATGATGACGATGACGATGACGATGACGATGACCGATGACGATGATGATGATGGATGATGATGATGATGATGGGATGATGATGATGATGATGATGATGATGATGATGATGATGATGGTGACTGCTGATGATGATGATGAGCGATGATGATGATGATGCTGCTGATGACAAAGACGACGTGGCGCCACGTTTCATGGAGACCCATGATTCTATCGATTCAATTCCATTTCTTTTGCCTGCCCAAGACGAGGGCTTCAAAGAAATTCTAAACAATGGTTTGTGGTAAATAAGCAATTCCATTACTCCGCTTAAGAATCTCTCGGAATTTCCGCAGAGGTTTTTTCGAGTTTCTTGTGTTTATTAAAATTATTTAAAAGATTTTTAAGTTATTTTAAGTCAAGTGGATTATAACGGGAACACACCTGGAGAGAGAGTAAACCTATGACGTCATACAAATTAAAAAACTAAAATAAAAAAAACTAAGGTTTTTGACCGGTCATTATGATTTTGATAATATTCTTTTTGTCCATGGCATGTTGGTCCTACTTTGCTAAAAACTTTTGTTTCAGTGATTTAATCGTTTATCGCCCATTAATTTGAAAAATCTCTGAATTACAATCGATGGAGAAACTGTTTTTTTGAAATGTGTTTTATGAAATTGTCACAAAATTTATAGTTCGTTAATGTTAAAAATAAAAAATAAAATTGAAATCCAACTTGCACCGAATATCTATCAGTAACCACGAAACGATACAACAACCAAGTCTAATGCTATGCTAAACAAACCATTTAACTTATTTTAAACATTAACAGATACGGCGACGGCGCTGATGTTTTGTAACGCAGATAAGAACCATGAGTTGGCGTCCAGGATCTTTCGGTAAAGTTTTTACGAGCAGTTTGGTTTAAAAGAAATATGTAATAATAATAATTAAAAAATAAAATAAATAAAATAAACGCCTTAATGTTGCTTAATTAATTCGAAATTTAAATTACAGAAGTAGTCGAACAAAGAATACTGACAATGATATTCTGCTACTCACTGATGGTGGTGACGCTGAGTTCATTTCGCTTATTTGCTGAAGGTTTGATGAAGATTTGCATTTACAACGGTTTCTATTTATTTTATGGTAGAGCTAAAAATAATTAATTAATTCTTAACCAGCAGTTAACAAATGTAAAGATACATATTAGTAAACAATTATTTATAACGATCAATTAACAACTGGCAATCAACAAACGTAGAACAACTAATCAACAATTACTTAACAGCAACAACAAGTTCCCTAGCGGATTTTCTAATTGCGAAGAAAATATTCGAAGAAAAATGTTAGAATTCACTTTCTCTTATTTTTTTTTTCTGATTATTTCTTTTCAATTTTCAATCAATTAAAACCGACAAAACAGGGCGATATATTGATTTAGAAAAAGCAAGGACTAAACAAATCGGAACTTGGGGTAATTACGAATCAAAGCGGGCTATCGATAGGGATGGAAATTCTTACATTATTGCTTGCAAACCATGCGATGGAAGTCTTGCTGGAAGTGTGGCATGGTGGAGGATCAACTTCGACTCCAATCACTGGATCGTTGCTGTACAATTGCTCACCAGTTCCGGAAAATTCGGTTTGTGTTTTTTTTTTTTGAGCCGTTTTGGAAAGGTGTTAGAAGATGATGCTTATATAATAACCTGCGATTGTAAACTTTATTAACTGATAAGTTCCTGAAAACTAAAACAATACTTGAGCAATTTTGGATAATTAGTAAAATATTTAAATAAAGTTTGAACCATTTGAAGATTACAATAATTTAAACTCGATAACTCTATAAACTAAACTTACCATAAACTAAAGCAATCTTCTTCTTTTTTATTTATTTAAATATGAAAACATTTCAAACTGACATTTACGCATCTTCCGACAGTAAACACTTTGAGAGATTTTGACGTCATAGTGAGCAAAGGCAGAGAGAATATTGCCCTCTGTTCCAGTTACCAGGCGGACGGAAATCTAAAAGCTCTGACGAAAATTTCTATAACTTGCGATCGATTCATGTTCGGGAACCAGCTGGTCATCTACAGAGCCAGAGATTCACTGTTTAGACCAGACATTCTGTCCTTTGCTGAAATAAGGCTGGTCGAATCCATCTATTCTTGTCCTGAGCTTGAACGCGACTAAATTAAATAAGTATGAACGACGTACATAAAGAAATATTCGGACAAATGTTGAATAAACATATTTGAATAACCATTGACATTTTGACATCTTGTCTTAATTTTGACTTGGAAATTAGAATCTGAAATGAAACTGGTATACAATTGCATCCCTTTCTCTGGTTCATTTCTTGACATGACTTTTTGAAAATCGATTAATTAGTAATTAATATATTAATTTAATAATTTGTAACTTGCTCTGACAAGCCATTAGTTAATAACGGATTTTATTTTAATAAAACCTGACTAATAATTTTAATCGCTTTTAACCATAACATCATTCAGACGATGGATCCGTTAATTAAATAAAAAATAAACTAAATAATTATGTATGATATGCAGTTTTTTTTAAGCTATGACCAAATACAATAGTACAACTTGCACAACAAGCTGTTACCGCCCATCAATTCAGAACGTAATAAAACATCTTTTGCTGATAAATCGCGTGCATCAAAGATCGATATTATATATATATCTGTGTAATTGA
Organism: Whitmania pigra; assembly: GCA_021613335.1. NCBI lineage: Eukaryota > Metazoa > Annelida > Clitellata > Hirudinida > Haemopidae > Whitmania > Whitmania pigra. The sequence continues at coordinate 212,407 of JAJTWR010000109.1, forward strand.
AATAATAATTTAAAATTAAATAATAAATAATATTAATAATAATTTTAACAATGCTATAATAGTTTAAAATTAAATAATAATAATAATTTAGCATTATATAAGAATTTAAAATGAGTGGGTTTTTTTATTTAGAATTTTTTAAAACTCCGAAATTGCCAATTTAATTTTTTTCGTCGTTAATCAATTCAAAACAGTTTTCAAAATATTTTCGTTCATTTGAATAAATTTTTATTCAAGACTTTAATCAGGAAAAGGCAATTTAGTATCGCGTTTAAGATTGTTAGCTGGACTGGTAA
>JAJTWR010000111.1:0-125870 GCA_021613335.1 Whitmania pigra
CTTGCGTAAATTGTTCGTTGGCCTGTCTATGGCCGATACCTATGCTATTTTGTGCTGTATTCCCAATCGCTATAATTTGACCGTTTCCGATTTTCTCGTTCCCAAGGATGCCTATGACAAGCTGAGGGTGGAGATGAAGGCCAGCCGCATCGCCAAGGAAGATGCCCAAACGCTGCTTGCCGCGATCAAAAAAATCGATGAACGGGTGATCGAATATATACTCGAAGTGCTAAGAAACCTCGACCTGGCCAACAATGCCGACCAAATAGCGGTTCCCACACAAAGTTTCGATCTTTCCAAAATCCCGACAGTACGGATGGCAAGCCAAAATTACAAAATTTCCTACATAAAACAACAGATACGCCGAAATCTTGTCTTCACCCGGCTAAAACAACCTGACTAATCTCTTTAGCATAGCATGCTTTCATGTCCGGAGGGTTAAAGCAATTGGCGCTTGGCTTCATGCCGCATCGGCAAGCTGCCGATGCCGAGATCGTCCAGCGCGGTTTGGCGCGTCATTACCCTGAATCGTCGAAACGCCAGATCCTGGCCTGGGATGAGAGATATCGTCTATCATGATCGAGCACCCGTTACGCCGCAGCTTGTACGATGAGTTGCATGCCCGCCCGGCCCTGCCAGTGCGAGCTGGCAGCGCCATTTTGCATTATGCCTTGACCGGCGTGGTCGATCCCGGGAACGCCATCGCCAGATTATGCCGGGAGTACCACACCTCGCCGCCGCCGCCCGCCGCCCGTCAGGCGGTCATCGAGCATGCCGACGGTTGGATCGTCTGGGAACAGCATACTGAATTTGTCAGCTTGACCGTTCTTGTCCAGGATACCCCGCCTTTCCAGCCGGTTGAAGCGTTGCTGCCGTCGGGCTGGCTGGAGGATCTGCCAGGACAGTTTCTTGTGGCGTTGCGCTTGGGAGTGGTTGCCGGCCGCGGCGACGATTTGCTGACCCCGGCGGTCGATTTTCTTCCCGACTGTGGCGGATCGCTGGTCTCTGGGGGATATGCGGCGGTATGGAGCGATTTTCGTCTGGCTCCTGGCGGACATGTCCGGATATTGCTCCATGATTTTGGCCTTACGCCACAGCGCCTAGGCCGATTGGCGCGCCGTTTGGTCGAGCTTGAAACCTATCGTACGATGGCGCTGCTCGCCTTGCCGGTCGCTCAGCAGGCGAGCGCCAGCCTGGCCGGGCTGGAAGCCGGTCTGGTGGCGATTGGCGAGGATTTGCGCCAACCAACCGACGGCGCTGGCGATCGCGCGCTGCTTGACCGGCTAACCCAGCTTGCTGCCGAGCAAGCGCATTTGACCGCCGCCACCGATTTTCGCTTTGCCGCGGCGCAAGCCTATGCCGCCTTGGTGGAAAAGCGGATCGGCGCATTGCGCGAAGAACGAATCGAAGGTTTGCAGAGCCTGGGCAGTTTTCTCGATCGTCGCTTCACCCCGGCAATACGAACCATTGCCGCCACCCGGCAGCGATGCGACCGCTTGGCCGCGCGGATCGCCAGCGCCACCGATTTATTGCGCACCCGTGTCGGGGTGGCGCAGGAAGAGCAAAATCGCGCCTTGCTTGCCTCAATGGAGCGGCGGGGGCCATGCAACTGCATTTGCAAGAAACGGTTGAAGGCCTGTCGGTTGCCGCGATCAGCTATTACACCATCGGCTTGTGGAAATATGCGGTCGAAGCCGGAAAAACATTCGGCCTGTTGGCGCCGCCGCCGATTGCCAATGGCCTTGCCATCCCGATCATCCTGGGCGCCATCTGGATCGCTATCCGCCGGTTGCGCCGTGCCGCGCGCAATCAGGCGCGGCACTCGCTTCCGCCAGCGGATTGAATTTGACGTTCGATTTCCGCCCGACATCGATGTTGTTTCAAACGGCGAATTCTGGAAATCCACTACTGTCCTGAGCGGCTGCGGGCATGGAAAACAAAGCGATCTGCGCCGAAGTGGGCGCGGATCGCAACACGGTCAGCAAGTGGCGCCGGCAGTTTGCGACGCATCGAATGGATGGCTTGCACGACCAACCTCGCCCCGGCACGCCGCGCAAGATCGATGGTGATGCTATTGCGGAGACCATCCGTCTGACGCTTGAGACCACACCTCAAGGGGCGACGCATCGGTCATTGCGATCCAACGGTTCTGCCCAAGAACCCAACAGATCAGCGAAACCTCAGAATTAGGGCACTAGAATCGTAAAGTTGCTCGACGCCTGTATTCGCGGGATGCAAATGCCGGGATCAGACCGCCAAGACGCCACGATCGAGGCCGGCCAGATCCCTGACCCCGGTTAGCGCCATGGCAACCCGCATTTCCCGCGCGCGAACAGATCGAGCAAATGCGCAACGCCAGCTTCGCCAACCCGTGGCCAGGGCGTAGATGAAGGCGCGCCCGAGCATCACCCCCTTGGCGCCCAGCGCCAGCATCCGAACCACATCCAAGCCTGAGCGGATCCCGGAATCGACCAGCACGCTCAAATCGCCGCCCACGGCATCGACGATTGGCGGCAAGGCTCTAACGGTGGAGAGCGCGCCGTCCAGCTGCCGGCCGCCATGGTTGGAGACGACGATGCCATCGGCGCCGAAGGCCACCGCCTCGCGCGCATCGCTGGCATCTAGAATGCCCTTGATGATCATCTGTCCTTGCCAGCGTTCGCGAATCCATGCCAAATCGGCCCAGGCGATGGCAGGGTCGAAATTCTTGCCGATCCAGCCCATATAATCGGCAAGGTCGGTGGCGCTGCCGCGATAGGCGGAGATATTACCCAAATCGTGCGGGCGACCCAGCAGCCCGACATCCACCGCCCAGCGCGGATGGCACAGGACCTGCGCCATCCGCCGCAAGGCGGCAAACGGCCCCGACATGCCGGAGCGGGCATCGCGATAGCGCGCTCCCGGCACAGGCATGTCGACGGTGAAAACCAGTGCGTTCACCCCGGCCGCCGCCGCTCGATCCAAGGCATCGCGCATGAAACCGCGATCTTTCAGCACATAGAGCTGGAACCAGATTGGCCGGGGGGAAGCGGCTTGCACTTCGGCAAGCGGGCAAACCGATACGGTTGACAAGGTGAAGGGGATGCCGAAGGCAGCGGCGGCGCGCGCTGCTTGCACTTCGCCGCGCCGAGCGAACATGCCGGTCAGCCCAACGGGCGCCAACACAATCGGCAAAGAGCAGCGCTCGCCGAATAATTCCGTTTCCAGCCGCAGATCGGCAACGTTGCACAGAACCCTTTGGCGCAAGGCAATCGCGGCCAGATCCTGGCAGTTGCGCTGTAAAGTATGCTCGGCATAGGCGCCGCCATCGATATAATCGAACAGAAAGCGCGGCAAACGGCGGCGGGCAGCTTCACGATAATCGGTTGGCGCGGAAACGATCATGGTCCTTACCCTCGCGGCCTTGGCGTTGAAAAGACAATCGTTATGCCCGGTCTCATGCCTGGTTTGTCAAGCCCTCCCGGTGGATGGCAGGAAAATGGCCAAGCTCTGCGGTGCATCGTTCTTTCTGCTGCGGGCAGCATTTTCCACAAAGCCGGCATCAAGCGCCTGATGAAGCTGGACACCTCCGGAAACCTGATTTTTAAGGATCTTTGGTTGAGGAAGGGCTATTTTTTGGCATAAGTCGGGTGAAGAGGACGATGTTCCGGGGTTTGCGAGGCGACTTTACCTCGTTTTCCTTGTTCCCCAGGGTCAGACGGGGTTCATTTTTTCCAACCAGCGCCAGCGTTTCATGTTGTAAGCCATGTTGGCCAGAGTGATGGTCGCCTCTGCTCTTGCTTTTCCGATGGTTCGGATGAAGAGACTCATGCGATCTTTCTGTTCGGCGAAGACGCGCTCACGCGGGCGCGGATTGTGGACTTCACCGCATTGGCCCTCGCTGTGGCCTTGCTCATCGGTCTACCCTTTGGTTTCTTGCGATGGATGCGGCTGACCTTGCCATGATCAAGCAGAAATTCCTCGTTGCTCTTTGAGCGGTATGCCGTATCGGCCCATATATCCGAGGCTTGTTCCGGGCAATTCAACCCCTCTCGCAGCCGCGCCCCATCCGGGACGAGGCTGCGGAGAGTTTCATCGTCCAGCGAGCCTCTCGATCCTTCTGCCGTAATTTGGCCGGCTTGTCCTTCCATGCTTCCCTTCCATGCTTCGGGGATTTGACCGGCTTTGATCGCCTCTTTCTCGCTGTCTTTGTTGCGCTGGCGTGGGGCTGCCACCAGCGTCGCGTCAATGATCCGGCCGCCCATGGCAAGATAGCCTGCATCGGAAATCATCTGATCGAGGGTTTGAAACAGCCGGTCCAGCGCCCTGGCCGTGATCAGCGCCTCGCGTAAATCCCACAGCGTGTTGGCGTCGGGAACCGCTTCGCCGGGACGCAAACCGCAGAACCGAAGCCAGGTCAGGCGATCCTGCACCTGGCAGGCCATCTGCTGGAGCGACAGACCATAGAGCCCCTGCAAAACCAGCATCTTGAACTTCAGCGCCACATCGAACCCGGGGCGTCCCCCTTTCGAGCGGTCGGAACGCCGCACCGCCTTGCTCAGAGCCGGGCGAAATTGCTCGAAGCAGACCGTTCGCTCCAGTTTCTCCAGCGGATCACCTTCCGCCGACAGAGCTTCAAGGCTGTGTTCGAAATCCCAGAAACCAACCTGACCCTTCATCAGGGCCTCCATCCATCTACCGATACAGACAATTGAATCATGAAATCGTCACCAACGCCAGTTTCCGGAGGCGCCCACTTGAGTATTGAATAGGTTTAGCTCCTGTAACTCTTTAAGTTCACCTGCACACTAATATCAAGTACGTGCTGGTTATCTGGTATAAAGAGTCTTCTGAGGGATTTGAGGTTGGCGATAGGTGACAGATCTCTTACCTCACGATCTACGCCAAAACATTTGAGGCTTGTGAAATATTGAAAAACACTGATGTCTCAAATACTTCGCCCAGCTTTAAAATATAAATAATCCCTCTCCCTTGGCTATTTTCGGTTCCAAATAATAGTGCTCAACCGCGCTACAAAATTTTGGTCCAAATATTTCGCCCTCGCTTTCCGCTAAAATCTCCAATCTTTCTCGCTGTGACGGATTAGGGTTGGCGCACAGTTGCTTGAATTTAGCGCGCCGCGCCTCGTGGTCGGCCAGCGGGTGGCTGCCCGCGCCAAAGGCAGTTAGTTTCGTCGTCCACATCGATGCCCTGCACGGCAATCCTTACGACGGCCATACGCTAAAGGCCGCCATCGAGAACGCAGAAGCCTGGAGCGGCGTCACCGCCAAACGGATTTACGCCGACAAGGGTTGGCGCGGCCATGGCCTCGAGCGTTTCACGTCCGGCGCTGCGGCAACAAGACGCCCACCGCCGCCATCCGCCGTGAATTGCGCCGCCGCAAGCGCCATCGAACCGGTCATCGGTCACATGAAAAACGATGGACGGCTCGCCCGGAATTTCCTCGCCAATTTCCTCGCCGCAAAGGAGGGCGACCGCATCGATGCCATCCTCTGCGGCGCGGGACACAATTTCCGCCTCATCCTCGCACGCTTCCTATCGATGAAGGGCGAAAATCAGGCCGCCATCCTGCCAGCCTGACAGCCCATTGCGAATAGTCCACGGACGGCTCCTTATACTTCGCGGTCCCGCAAACGGGCCGCCGTCAACTGTTCGAGATGGTGAAGAGAGGCGAGATCAGCCTGCTAGCGAGCATGGTCATACCACAAGATGTGAAGCGCTGTATCCCACCCCATCGCCGCTCCTGGGTAGGAGCGGCGATGGGGCTAATCTAGCAGGCCAGAGACACATAAGGTGTGAGCTTTCAAGAGGTTATCGATTCGAAGTGGATTTGGGAGACTGGATTTATCGCACCGCAGTTTTCCAGGATCGCTCCGAATGAACACCCACAGGAATGCCCGACTGACGCCGCTGCGTCGAGAGGAAATGGCTTTGGCGGTTATCGACGTTCGATGCGTCCTCGATGTCGGCCGGGAATCGAACCGCAAATTCAATCCACTAGAAGCTTGTCATCGCCGAACGATGCGGCCCCTCACCTGATATCCGCGCGGATATTTTTTCCGCGGCTGCCCGCACGGTCGGTCCCAGATCCTCAAGCCGCTGGCGCGGCAGCCGTGATTTCGGCCCGGAGATGCCGAGAGCGGCGATAACCTTGCCATCGGGCGCGCGGATTGGCGCAGCTAGACCGTGTACATCCTCGCGGTACTCGCCGAAATTAAAGGCCAGCGAGGTTCGTTCGATCTTCGCGACCTCGGCATCCAACGCCGCCAAGGTGGTGATGGTATGGGACGTCATCTTCTGGAGATGGCTTGAGATTGGCCTGCGTAGCTGACGATAGTTGAAAGCAAGCAGCGCCTTGCCGGTCGCCACGCAATGGAGCGGTGCGCTGCCGCCCTTGCGGGTGTAGGCTCGAACCGGCTGCTCGCTCTCGAGCTTTTCGATGTAAACCACCTCCAGCCCCTGGATCACAGCCAGATGGGCGCTCTCGTCGCACTGATCGACCAGATCCTGCATGATATCGACGGCATGGGCTGAAAGGTTGAGATTCTGCATCACCTCATTGCCGAGCCGCCAGATCTTGATGCTGGCGCGATACGAGCGATCGGGAAGTTGTTCAATGTAGCCAGAGACGCAAAGCGTTCTAAGCAGACGATGGACGTTCGACTTGTTGATGCCCAGTAAGCGGGAAAGTTGGGTGACGCCAAGCGAAGCGTTGGAAAATGCCAGCGCTTCAAGCACGCTCAACCCCTTGAACAAGGTGGTATCGACGCGCTGCCGGACAACTGCCAGCTCGGCGGAAGCTTCTTTGGCTTGTCTTGCGCTATCGGGTTGTACCATCGGCCTTCTCGAATTTCGCGGTTTGCCGCCCGGCAAGTAATTGGGTCAGCCAGTCCGTCCGCGGCTCGGGCGCCGACGATAGCAACTCGGCGGTATAGGGATGCTCAGGGGCGGTGAACAGGTTGGCGGGCGTATTGCGCTCAACGATACGGCCGTTTTTCATCACGATCACCTGATCGGCGATACGCCGGACAGCGCCCAAATCGTGGCTTATGAAGAGGATGGCCGCGCTGGAATCGGCGCACAGTTTTTTCAGAAGTTCGAGGATGCCATCCGCTACCAGCTGATCCAGCGAGGCCGTGACCTCATCGCAGACGAGCAGATCCGGCTTGGCCGCCAGCGCGCGCGCGATGCAGACGCGCTGTTTTTGCCCGCCGGATAGCTGCGAGGTCGGCCGGTCGGCAATATCTTCCGGCAGTTCGGTCTGGGCAAGCAGGCCTAGCGCTTCCTGCCGCGCTTTGGCGCCTTTCAGCCCCTGAAAAACCGCAAGCGGTCGAGCGAGCGTCTTCATGACTGTCTGGCGTGGATTGAGCGCCATGTCCGGGTTCTGATGCACCAGCTGGATACGCCTGAGCTCCGTTACCGACCGTTTCGTCGCAAGCCCCGGCAGCGGCTTTCCATCGAACGAGATCTGTCCCGCCGACGGCTTGAGCAAACCAACGATGCAGCGCGCCAGCGTGCTTTTGCCAGACCCCGACTCGCCGACGATCGCGGTGATGGAATGCGCCAGGATATCGAGAGCGCCGCCCTCGAGCGCCTTGCAGCCGCCATATCCGGCATCGAGATCGCGCACGCTTAGGATCTTCTCGCCCGCAACCGCCGCCGGCCGCTCGACATCCTGGCGGCGGCGCGTCCGGACGAGATCTCTTGTATAGCTACTTTGCGGCCGGTTCAAGATATCCGCGGTTGCCCCTGCCTCGATCGTCTTGCCGCCTTTGAGCACGATGATTTTGTCGGCCATCTGCGAGACTACGGCGATATCGTGGGTGATGTAAAGGGCGGCGCATCTGAACTCGCGCAGCGCCTTACGAAAGGCGGCGAGCACGTCCACCTGCGTCGTCACGTCCAGCGCCGTGGTGGGTTCGTCGAAAACCAGCACTTTCGGGTTGCCGATCATGGCCATCGCCGCCATGGCGCGTTGGAGCTGGCCGCCCGACGCCTCATGGGGATATTTTCGACCGAACAGCGAAAACTTCGGAAGACCCAGCTCGTCGAACAAGCCGGCCGCCTTATTCCGAGCGGCCAGGACTGACATCTGCCGGCCGACGACCGGCGCTTCGACGACCTGCGCGCCGATACGGATGCTCGGGTTGAAAGAGGCGGCGGCGCTCTGTGCAACGTAAGAAATCTCCCGGCCGCGCATCGCGCGCCGCGTCTTCTCGTCCGCGCAAAGAATCTCGCGGCCATCGAGGCGAATGCGTCCGCCCGAGATCGAACATCCCGGTCGAACGTAGCCGAGCGCGGCCAGGCCGATCGTAGACTTTCCGGCGCCCGATTCGCCGATCAGGCCGATCACCTCGCCCGGCGCCAGCGCGAAGGAGACATTGCCGACCAACACCGCGCCGGAAGAGGCGCTAATCGACAGGCTGTCCACCTCCAGGAGGGCGGGCAGCCGAGCGGCGCCGTCAGCCATCCGGGCCACCGTCATGCTCCGATGCTGAGTCGATGAGAAAATTGACGGACATCGTCAGCAGGGCAATCGCAACCGCTGGAACGATCGGCGTCATCGAGCCGAAAGAGATCAGCGCCGCGTTCTCGCGAACCATGGCGCCCCAGTCGGCGCCAGGCGGTTGGATGCCCAGCCCCAAGAAGCCAAGCGCGGATATGAACAGGAACACGTAAGAGAAGCGCAGACCGAGCTCCGCAAGAACGATTGTCAGGATGTTCGGCAGCACGTCGTGGATAAGAATCCAGGCGCGCGATTCGTTGCGCAGCCGCGCCGCCTCGATGAAATCCATCGCCAGCACGTTGCTGGCTGCAACCCGTGACACGCGGAACATGCGCGGTGCATCGAGCAGGGCGACGGTGAGGATGAGGCTGATCGCGGAGGTTCCGGCGATCGAGAGAATGAGGAGCGCAAAAATCAGCTTGGGGATCGCGATGACGACATCGACCGCGCGCGATATCAGCTGGTCAACGAAGCCGCCCGAGATTGCCGCCCAAAGCCCGGCGCCGACCCCTGTGGCGAACGATAGCAGCGAGATGGCAATGGCGATGCCGATCGTGTTGCGCGCGCCATAGACGATGCGGCTTGACATGTCGCGGCCAAGATTGTCCGTGCCCAGAAGAAAGCGCGCGCTCCACGGCTCATAAGCGCCGCCAACCGTTTCGGTTTCGCCGTAGGGCGCGATCAACGGACCGAAGATAACGGCAACCCCATAGAGCAGGACGATAACGAGGCTGATCCTCTGTAGCAGCGGCAGCCGCGCGATGTTCTTGAAGCCGATACGATGCGCGATGCCGGTCACCGGAGTGCCCGCCTGCGTCGTATTCTGGGATTGCTGACGGTGGAGATGACATCGGCGGCCAGGTTGAGCAGAATATAAAAAGTTGCCAGCAGCATGCATACCGCCTGAATAACCGGAATGTCGCGCTTCGAGACTGAATCGACCAGCAGTTGCCCGAGCCCGGGATAGACAAACACCGTCTCGATCACCACCACGCCCGACACGAGATAGGCAAGGGTCAGCGCAACGACGTTGGCGATAGGGCCGATCGCATTCGGCAAGGCGTGACGCCAGATCACGCGCGCTTTTGGCAGTCCCTTCAGATGCGCCATTTCGATATAGGCGCAGGAGAGCACGGCCACCACGGATGCGCGGGTCATGCGCATCATGTAGGCCATGGTCGCCAGGGTGAGGGTAAGGGCCGGCAGAACGGTCTGATGGAGTTGCATCGAGAACGACATGCCTGGATTGACTGAAGACAGCGGCGGAAACGCCATCAGCGTCACCGCGAAGACGACGATCAGGATATAGGCGATGAAGAAATCCGGTGCCGAACTCACGCCCAGCGCCGCCAGGTTGAGCGCCCGGTCGATGAGCCGGTTGCGGTAGAGGGCGCAGACGAGACCGAGCAGGATGGAAAGCGGCGTGGCCACGATCGCCGCCGCCGCCGCCAGGAAGATAGTGTTCGGCAAGCGCTCGCGCAGCAGGCCGGCAACGGGCTGGCCGCTGGCCAGCGATGCGCCGAAGTCGCCTTGCAGCAAGTTACCGATCCAAGCGAAGTAGCGAACGCTTGCAGGCACGTCAAGTTTCATCGAACGGCGCAGCGCCGCAAGCGTCTCCGGCGTCGCCGTCTGCCCGAGAATAGCCTCGGCGCTGTCGCCGGGCAGCATCTGGACCGACAAGAAGATCGCCACCGAGACGCCGACCAGCGTCAACGCTCCAAGGAACAAGCGCCAGAAAATCATTGGCAGAATATCGGACATTCAGTCGTCCCGCCGCACAATATTGCAAAGTTTTAGCTCTTATCAAGCGAACCACCAACGTTCGGTCGCCTTGTAACCGTCAAGGATCCATATCGGTGAAACCTCGGCGTGGGCGATCTTCTTGGAGATGAGGGTGACATAGTTGGCGAACGCCGGAATGACGGTGGAGCCTTCGTTCGAGATCAGCCCCTGCATATCCCAGTACATCTGACGACGTTTGTCCTGATCGCGTTCGCCGCGGGCGGCGACCAGCAACCGATTGAAGCGATCGTTGGACCAGTGGCTTTCATTGTACGGAGCGCCCTTCGAATAAGTGGAGGTCAGCATCCAGTCCTCTGTCGGGCGCCCAGCCCAAAAGGACGAGAACCACGGCACCTTTTGCCAGATCTTGGCCCAGTAGCCGTCGTTGGGATCGCGGACGAGATCGAAGTTGACGCCGGCCTTGCCAGCCGACGCCTTATAAAGGCTGCCCATATCCACAGCGCCTGGAAAAGCGGCTTCCGACACATGCAGCTGGAACGTCGCGCCGGCCATGCCCGATTTCTTCAAATGGAACTGCGCCTTGTCCGGATCGTAGACTCGCTGCGCCAGCTCCGAATTGAAGAATTTGTAGTTGCGCCCGATCGGCTGATCGTTGCCGACATAACCGTGACCGTTCAAGACCAGCTTCAAGATCGCCTCGCGGTCGATGGCGTATTTCATCGCCAAACGTAGATCGAGATTGTCGAAGGGGGGTTGATCGCACAGCATCGGAAAGTTGAGGTGCTGCCGTCCGGCCACCTCCAGCGCCTTGATGCCGGATGCATTCTGCACCATCGGCAGGATCTTGAAACCGACGCGGTCCATCGCATCGATCTGACCGGCCTGCAGCGCCGCGATGCGCGCGCTTTCGTCGGCGACGACCAGCAGTGAAATTTCGTCGAAATGAGCGCGATCCGATTTGAAGTAGTTCGGATTGCGCTTGCCGCTCGCGCGCACGCCGGGATTGAACGAGGTCAGAATATAGGGGCCGGTGCCGTTGCCGTCGATGAAGTTTGTCGTCCCATCCGGAACGATCCGCATGTAGTAGTCGCTGAACAGGTACGGCAGGTCGGCATTGGGTCCGCTAAGCTCGATGACGACGTGGTTGGGCCCGTCGGCGGCAACGGCGGTAACGGCGGCCAGCGTCCCCTTCAGCGGCGATTTACTGTCTTTGCCAAGGTGATGCCTGATGGAATAGACGACGTCCGCAACCGTCAGCGGCTTGCCGCTGTGGAAAATTATGCCTTTGCGCAGCGTGAAGCTCCATTTCGTCAAGGTATCGTCCGCTTCCCAGCTCTCGGCCAGTTCAGGCCCGAGTCCGCCATTGGGCAGGAGTTCGACAAGACCGTTGCGGGTCATCATCTGGACCATCTGGTCCAGCGAGCCTGCGGTGCTGACCGGATCGAGGCTTTGCGCGATGTCACCGCTCAGTACGCCTAAACGTAAGACGCCGCCCTTCTTGGGCGCGCCCTGCGCCAGAAGCCGCGTCGGGCCCAGGCTGGCGACGGCGCTTGCGCTGGCAAGGAAACCGCGACGATTCATTCTCCAGTTCATTGGCACTTCACCGTCTCCTCCACCGACGTCATCCTATGCGCGGAACTACGCATGACGAGATTCAGCGCTCTTCTTTTTCAGCGTATCCTGGCGCAACGGCAGTTTGTGTCAATAAGAAAAACTTACGTTCTGTATAATAGAAAATAAGCCTTGACAGATCGCGCGCTCTCATGAAAGCTTTCAACCGTCGAGGCTGTAAACTTCCCGCCTTTTTCGGCTGCAATCGATCCAGGCGAGATGGCTTGCGCCTCTCTGCCATCCGCTGTCCTGAGGCTGAAATGAATGTGATTGTGGGCGACCGCAAGCCGTTCGAATACGAGGCGCCTGTGCTGATCGTCGGCGCCGGCGCTTGCGGGCTTTCCGCGGCGCTTGCCGCGACCGACGCCGGAGCCGAGGCGCTGATCGTCGAGCGGGACAAGGTTCCGCGCGGCAGCACCGGCCTGTCCACCGGGCTTATCCCGGCCTGCGGCTCCAAGCTACAGGCGGCAGCCGGCATCAGCGACAGCTGCGAGGCGTTCGCCGCCGATCTCATGCGCAAGACCAGGGGACGCACCGACCGTCAACTGGTCGACTGCATGGTACGCGCATCGGGCGGCATCGTCGACTGGCTCTGCGACGATCACCGTATCGACCTCGAGCTATGCCGGGGCTTGAGATATCCAGGGCACACCGCTGAGCGAATGCACGGCACCGCGAATCGCACCGGCGCCGAACTGGAGGATCAGCTCCTGGCCGCGGCCGAGCGCCGCAATGTTGGCTTGATCACGCTTGCGGAGGTTGTCGATCTCTACGCCACATCCGATCGCGCGGCGATCGGCGTCAGGATCAGACGCCCCGATGGAGCCTTCGAGGAGATCGGCTGCCGCGCGCTGATTCTGGCATGCTGCGGCTTCGGCGCCAATCCCGACATGATCGCGCGCTATATTCCGTCCTTGACCAAGGCGCCCTATCTCGGCCACGAAGGCAACAAAGGACACGCGATTGCCTGGGGATTGGCGCTCGGCGCCGCGCTCGCCGACATGGGCAGCTTCCAAGGCCACGGCGCGATCGGCAATCCTTCTGGCGTTCCCATGTGGAACACCATCACCGTTAACGGGATTCAAGTGAATCTTGCCGGCCGGCGGTTTTCGGACGAATCCGCCGGCTATTCCGAACAAGCCTTGAAGGTGCTAGCCCAGCCTGAAGGGCTTGCCTGGAACATCTACGACCGCCGCGGTCACGATCTTGCGCAAACCTATGCCGATTACCGCCAGGGATTGAAGATGGGAGCGGTCAAAATCGCCGGGACGGTTGCGCAGCTTGGCGCGGCCACGCGCCTGCCGGAAGCGGCGTTGGCGCAAACGCTTGAGGATGTCGCTGACATGACCGGCGGCAAGAAGATCTGCCCGTTCGGTCGCGATTTCTCGCAAACCCCGCCGCTTGCTCCGCCCTACTATGCAGCGCGGGTCACGGGCGCTTATCTGCACACGCAGGGCGGGCTGGTGGTGTCGCCGGAGGATGCGCGGGTCATCGGCCGCGACGGCAGGCGCTTGCCGAATCTGTTTGCCGGCGGCGGCGCTGCGCGCGGTATTTCGGGCGATGGCGACTCCGGTTATCTTGCCGGCAACGGCCTGCTCACCGCCTTGGCGCTGGGAGCGGCGGCGGGCAGGGCGGCGGCCAGGCTTTCGAGCGGATTGAATGCGACGTTCGATTCCGGCCCGGCATCGATGGCGCATCGACCGTCAAATCCGAAAAATCCATGAGAATCGTGAAGCTGCTCGCGGTCGTTTAGCTCAGCCAAGGCCGCTCCTGACGATAGCGCCGCTCGAATGCCTCGATCCGAGCCGCGTGGGTGCGAGTGAGCGAGATCTCGTCCAGCCCTTCCAACATGCAACGGCGCTTCAGGCCATTGAGCTTGAAGGGGTAGAGCCTGCCGCCGGCATGAACTTGCCGGCTCACAAGGTCGACGCGGATGGAACAGGCATGACCCTGCTCTTCCAGCCAGTCGAATATCTCGTCCGTCTGCTGCGGCGGCAACTGCACCGGCAGCAGGCCATTGACCAGCGCATTATTAAAAAAGATATCGCTGAAAGACGGCGCGATCACCGAGCGGATGCCGAAATCGGCAAGCGCATACACCGCGCCTTCGCGCGAGGAGCCACAGGCGAAATTCCTGCCGGCCAGGATGATTCCGGCGTCGCGATAGGGCGGTCGATTCAAGATGAAATCCGGTTTTTCCACGCCCTCGGCATCGAAGCGATCGTCGTAAAAGAGAAAATCCTGGTAGCCGTCCTTGCGCGGCTTGCGCAGGAATCGCGCCGGGACGATTCGATCGGTATCGATGTCATCCGCGCGCATCGGTGCCACAACGGCATCGACGACAGTGAACGCTCTCATGCGGCTGCTCCCTAGAGATAGGCGCGGACATCGGCTATCCGCCCTTCGAGCGCGGCGGCGGCGGCGGAAGCGGGACTTGCCAGATGCGTGCGCGCGCCCACCCCCTGCCGGCCAATGAAATTCCGGTTCGAGGTCGACACCGACCGCTTCTGGAACCCAACGAGATCGCCATTCATGCCAACGCACATGGAGCAGCCGGGATTGCGCCATTCGAAACCGGCGTCGATGAAAATCCGGTCAAGGCCTTCGGCTTCCGCCTGCGCCTTGACGGCGGCCGATCCAGGGCTGACCAGGACGGGCGCCTTGGCCCTGCCCTTGCGGGCGATCGCCGCCGCCGCGCGCAGATCCTCGATCCGGCCGTTGGTGCAAGAGCCGATGAAGACCTGATCGATTGGCACGCCGATCAGCGCAGAGCCTGGCGTCAAGCCCATATATTCCAAGGCCAGCTCCCACTGCTTGCGCTGCTCGGCCGAGCCGGCGGCGGACAAGCGCGGGATGGCATCGCCGACGCGAAGCGCCATACCGGGATTGGTTCCCCAGGTGATCATCGGGCGGACGTCGCGCGCATCGAGCCGCACCTCCTTGTCGAAGGTCGCGCCCTCGTCGGTGCAAAGCCCGCGCCAATATTCGCACGCCGCTTCGAACCGGGAACCATCCGGCGCATAGGACCGGCCCTTCAGGTAAGCGAAGGCGGTTTCGTCCGGCGCGATCAGGCCAGCGCGCGCGCCGGCCTCGATCGACATGTTGCAGACGGTCAGCCGCTGCTCTATCGACATCGCCTTGAACGCATCGCCGGCATATTCGATGATATGGCCGGCGGCAGCGGCGACGCCAATCCGCGAGACGATATAGAGGATCGCGTCCTTGGCCGAGACGTCCTGCGGCATCTGGTTGCTCAGCGCGATGCGCATCGATTTCGGCTTGCGCTGCCAGATCGTCTGGGTGGCCAGCACATGCGCGACCTCGCTGGCGCCGATGCCAAAGGCCAGCGCGCCGAGCGCGCCATGAGTCGAGGTGTGGCTGTCGCCGCAAACCAGGATGGCGCCGGGCAGCGTTAGCCCAAGCTCCGGGGCGATGACATGGACGATGCCCTGCCGGCTGGCGCCCATGCCCCACGCCTGAATGCCGAAGCGTTCCATGTTCACGTCGAACAGTTCGACCATCTTGCGTTGATCGGCGGCAAGCCGCTCCAGGCCGCCGACGGTTGGAACGTAGTGGTCGGCAGCGCCGAAGGATTGGCCGGGCCGCGCGACGCCTTGTCCGAGATCGTCGAGTTTTTCGAACGGGGTGCGCGATCCCTCGTGGAGCAGATGGCAGTCGACATAGAGCAGCGTGTCGCCTTCTTCTGTGGTGACGATCGCATGATTTTGCCAGATCTTGTCGAACAGCGTGCGCGCCATTGCCCCGTCGCTCTCCTTTCAAGACAGGGTTGCCCGTCCGTCGACGGCAACCGCGCCTTGGCCGCGCGCGCCGATGAGAAGCGGATTGATGTCGAGTTCGACGAGTCGCGGACCGAGCGCCGCTGCCAGGTGGCTCAAACGGCTGGCGGCTTGGGCGGCCGCTTCGACGTCGGCCGGCTTGCAGCCGCGAAAACCGTCGAGCAACGGCCAGAGCTTCAACCGCTTCATCATGTCGAGCGCCTGCTTCTCATCGATCGGCGCAAGCGCCGCCTGCACGTCGCCGAGCAGTTCCACGCCGGTCCCGCCGATGCCGATCAGGATCAGGGCGCCGAATTGCGGGTCGTGCTTGGCGCCAAGGAAGAGCTCGGCTTGGCCATAGCCCATCTCCTGGACGATGCACCCCTCGAAGCCGGCGATGCGGTGCGTTGCGAAGGCATGCTCGATCGCTGAGAAGGCGGTTCGCACAGCCGCTGCATCTTGCAGGCCAAGCTTGACCGCGCCAATGTCGCTCTTATGAACCAGCGCCTTGCTGACGCCCTTTAGCGCCACCGGGAAGCCAATTTCCTCGGCGGCCGCCACCGCCTGCAGGGCGTCGGAGCTGACGATTCCCCGCGTTACCTTGATGCCGCCGGCGGCGACGAGCTGTTTTGTCTCATCCTCGCTCAGCGCGCCCGTCCGATCCTGGAGGTGGGCTGGAAGGTGAAACGGTTCGATCTCGCGCGCCGGCGAAACCTTCGCGGCGGCAAGGGTCGATAGCGCGGCTAGGGTGCGAATCGCGCCATCCAGAGTATCGAAGTAGGGATGGCCAAGCCGCAGGCAGGCAGCCCGGACCTGCTCGCCGGCCTGGCCGGCAAGATTGGCGACGATCGCCGGCTTGCCCGCCTGGCGCGACGCCCGGATCGTTTCCTCCACCATTTCCAGCATCAGCGGCTGCGTGGTCAGAACGCAGACGCCGACGCCGGTTTCGGGGGCGGCCAGCACCGCGTCCAGCGTGGCCGCTATGCCCGCGCGCGTCCAGCCCGTCTGCAATACGCCAAGATCGAGCGGCAGATGGCGATGCGATTCGGCCAGAACCCCCTCCAGCGCAGCCTTCGTTCCAGCGGAGAGTTCGGCGACCGGGAAGGCCGCATCCGTTATCCGGTCGAGCGCGATGGCGCAACCGCCGCCCGAGCCCGAAAAGACCGCTGCGCCGCCGCCGCGATACGGCTCTGCATTGCAGAGGAAATTGGCGGCTTCAACCATGCCGTTGGCATCGTCGAACAGCGCGACGCCAACCTGCTGGCAGGCCGCGGCGAAGGTGGAATAGGCGCCGGCCAGGCTTGCTGTGTGCGAGCGCGCCGCAGCGATGCCGGCTTGCGAGCGTCCCGCCTTGGTGACGAGCAACGGCTTGCCGGCGATGTGCGCCCGCATCGCGCAGTCAAGGAAGCGACGAGGATTGGACAGGCCCTCGATATAGGCGGCGATCGCCTTGGTGTCGGGGTCCTCGATCATGAAATCGATGAAGTCGCAGATTTCAAGATCCGCCTGATTGCCGACCGATACGCATAGGCTGAAGGCGATGCCGCGGTCGGCGCCATAGTCGAACATCGTCGCCATCAGCGCGCCCGATTGGCTGACCAAGCCGACGCTGCCCGCAGGAAGATGGTCCCGCTCCATCGACAGTGACGGCGTCAGCGCCAGATGGACGCCTGGAGCCATCAGGCCAAGGCAGTTGGGACCGAGGATGCGCATACCGGCGCTGCGCGCGATTTCCAACATGCGACGCTGACGCGCAGCGCCTTCAAGACCGGCTTCGGCGAAATTCGCCGTGATCACGACCGCGAATGCCACGCCGGCGGCCGCGCAGTCGGCAAGGCTTGCTTCGACCTGTTCGGCCGGCAGCGCCATGATCGCCACATCGATTGGCCTTCCCACGGCTGCAACCGTCCCATGGGCAGGAAGTCCGAGCACTGTCGTCGCCTTGGGATTGATCGGAACGATCGAGCCGGTGAATTTATGCTTGATCAGGTACTTCAGAACACGGCCGCCGAACTTCCGGCTATCCTCCGAAGCGCCGATGACGGCGATCGAGCGCGGCGCGCACAGGCGTTTCAGATCGGTTCGAGGGGCGGTTCGGGCGGTCACGGCTGGCCTTGCTCCTGCGCCTTGAAGGCGGCTACGATCTCGTGCGGCGCGGCGCTCCAGACGCCGGGCATCGTCATGATGGCCGCAAGCGCCTCTTGTATGGCGCGCGCCCTGTAGGGCTGACCGCCGATCGAGGCGTGCAGCGCAAACGCCATCACGCGCCCGCCCCCGCTTTCGGCTTCGCCGAGGAGCAGGCGCGCCTTGTCAACCAGCTGTTCGGCAAACGTCTCGACGCTCTGGAACCAGAGGCTCATGCATGTGTAGTCGCTCAGGTCGAACGCATAGGGCATGGCGATCATGCCTTCCGCCGGACCGGTGAAAGGATAGGGCATGTCGTCGTTCGACCAGTCGCAGCAATATTCGATGCCGGCCTGAGCCAGCAACCTCGATGTGTTCGGCGATTGCCCCTGGCCGGGCGACAGCCAGCCCTTGATCGCCTGACCGGTCTGCCTGCGCAGCGTGGCGAGACTTTGCGCGATCCAATCGCGCTCGGTCGCCTCGCTCAATCCGGCGGCGTGCAGATGCGCCATGTCGAGGCCATGAGCGATGACCTCGTACCCCCGATCCGCCACATATTTGGCAAGAAAAGGCGTCGAAGCGGCAAGCGCGGCGT
This sequence comes from Whitmania pigra, assembly GCA_021613335.1. Classification (NCBI taxonomy): domain Eukaryota; kingdom Metazoa; phylum Annelida; class Clitellata; order Hirudinida; family Haemopidae; genus Whitmania; species Whitmania pigra. Next base: position 18,356 of record JAJTWR010000111.1, read on the forward strand.
TCATGGCGACAGAGGCTTTGGCCCCGACGGCGTCGATCAGACGGAACAGGCGGTAGCACCCGACCCGGTTGCCATAGTCGCGCAGCGTATAGTTCCAGTAATCCGGGTAGGGGCGCTCCAGGCCGCGCGGCGGCGGGAACGGCGTGTTCGCAGTGTCGAGCGGGAAATGTTCCAGCGCCACATTCACCCACAGCGCCAGCTTCGCCCCGTTCGGCCACCGCAGTTTGGGACGGTCCGGCAGCATCGACCACGCATAGAGATCATGGTCCATGCCATAGCCGCGCCGCTCGTATTTCAAATAGTCATCCGGCAAGGGCATGGTCGTTCCTCAGCCTGGCTGCGTGGGCGACGGCAGCGTCACGGTAATGCGCGTCGTACCAGCGCGCGATCTCGCGCCCGGTCGCCCACCACACGCCGGCATGCCCCTTGATATAATCGAGCGCCTGGATGAACGGCTCGAGGCGGTGCGGCTGGCCGATCAAATAAGGGTGCAACGGCACGCACATGACCATACCGTTATCCTGCCCCTCCAAATACAGCTGATCGAACTGGCGCACGATCATTCGTCCGTATTCACGCGGCGACTTCATGGCGCGCGTGTAGACGAGCACGTCATTCATCTCAAGCGAATACGGGATGCTGCACATGCGGCCGGTCGCCGTTTTGAGCGGCATCGGCTGATCGTCATGAAACAGATCGCAGGTGTAGATGACGCCGGCTTCGGCGAGCAGGTCCATCGTCCACGGATTATTGGACAGCGAGGACGACAGCCAGCCATCCGTGCGTTGGCCCGAGATATCCCAAATCGTCTTGATGACGTCGTCGATCATCTCGCGCTCCTGCTCTTCGGTCATGTTCAGCACGAAGCGGGTATTGTAAACGCCGTGCGAGAACAGCTCCCAGCCAAGCTCGACGCAGCGGCGGACGATCTCGGGATGATGCTGGCAGACAGCGACGTTGAGCGACACCGATCCCCGCACGTCCAGTTCACGCATGGCATCGATCGTCCGAAAGACGCCGACCCGGTTGCCGTAATCGCGCCACGCATAATTCATGACGTCGGGATTGGGGCGCTGCCAGGCGTTCTTGCTCATATTGGGCGGGGGCATCAGCTCGTAGAACTCGATGTTCGGCGCCACCCAGAGCGCAACCCGCCCGCCATTGGGCCAACGGATCTTCGGGCGCGAGACCAACGGCAGATAGTCGTAGAGACCGGGTTCGGATTGACGTTCCATCGGTTCAGCCCTTCTGGCCAAGCCCGCTCAGCCAGTCGCGCGCCTCTGTCCAGCTGACGACGTCGGCGTACTTGACCGCCATATCGTAGAGGTTGGCGAAGTGAGGGCTCTCATGCTTGTCGCAGACGCACTCCTCGGGCACCGCCACGCGATAGCCGTGCGAAAGCGCGTCGACGACGGTGGCTCGCACGCATCCCGAGGTCGAACCGCCGGTAACGATCACCGTGTCGACGCCATGCCAGGCAAGATAGGAAGGCACCGGCGTCTCGTGGAACGCCGAGGCCATGCGCTTGTTGACGATCATATCGCGCTCCCGATCGATCGTCAGGCGCTCGTCAAGCGCCGCCCGGTCGGACCCCTGGCGGATGTTCTGAAGACTGTCGGGCGTGTTCGTCCGAATACCCCAGGCGCACGCGTCCGCACCCGTTGGCATGAAGGCGACGTAGGTCCAGACGACCGGCATTTTCAAGCCGCGCACCAGGGCCGAAAGTTCGTTGACATATTCGCACTGCCGGGGGTCGCTTTCGTAGGCGGTCGCATAAACGCCCACCCGGGTATAGGATTTCTGCAAGTCGACATTGACGATCCCCGGACGCGCGCCAAAGCCAAAGCGCGGGCGCGCCGGCTTCTCCTTGAGCGCTTGATAAAGCTGCCGGGCCGTGAGGTTAGATGTCTCCATAGCGCCAATTCCCGTTTTGCTCATTCGCTCACATTCCAGCGCCGGTCAAATTCCCAAACCTCGGGAAAGCCCATCAGCTGGTGCATCTCGTCCGATTTGTAGAGCGGCAGGTCGAGCCCCGCCTGGGTGCGCATTCTCTTCAGATGGGCATAGGCGCGATCCATGGCCGCGGTTGCCGCCTTGTGCGCCAGGCCGGGGTAAATCGCCAGGCTGAAGCCCATGCGCTTCAACTCATCCGCCTGAATTTCCGGCGTTCGCCCGTCGAACACGACGTTGCACAGCAGGAATGCCGATCCGCCGAAAGTAGAACCGATCCGCGCCAGCTCCTCCTCGGTTTCCGGGCTTTCGATGAAAACGACATCGGCGCCGGCTTTCACGAAGGCTTCGCCGCGACGCAGCGCCTCGTCAAGACCGAGCGTCGTGCGGGCATCCGTCCGCGCCACGATCAGCGTGTCAGGGTCGCGGCGCGCTTCGACCGCCACCTTGACCTTCAGCGTCATCTCCTCGAGAGGAACGACGCGCCGACCGAGCGTATGGCCGCACTTCTTCGGCATCTCCTGATCCTCGATCTGGATCGCTGCCGCGCCGCCCGCCTCGTAGCCCTGCACCGTGCGCTGCACATTGATCAGCCCGCCATAGCCAGTATCGGCGTCGGCTATCAGCGGCGTATTCGAGCCGCCCGCCATCTGGCTCATGCGCAGCGCCATCTCGCTATACGTGGCCAGACCCGCGTCGGGCATACCCAGATGCGACGCCACCGTCCCGTAGCCGGTCATATAAAGCGCATCGAAGCCCATGCGGTCAGCCAAGCGCGTCGAGATCATGTCGTAAACGCCCGGAGCGATCGCCATCGACTCGCCAGCCAACGCCTTGCGGAGCCTGGCCGCCTTCGAGATCCTCTGCTGCGTCGTCATTTCACCCCGGCCCCCTTGGGCCGCTTCCGGCCAGGGCGGGCGATCCGTCGATCGCGCTTCGAACAAAGCTTTTCAAAAAGTCGGTCATATCTGATTTTCCGATCGAATCCGGCCAAGCCCCTATGCTGGTCGCAGGATGGCGTTTTTCTTTGGCAAGGGTGCCGCAAGATCCTACTTATGTCAATATATGAGAATATTGTTCTATATATTAGAAATATTAACGCCTGCGAACGGTCAGCAAACAGACGAGCATCGACTTGAAATCAAGGACACTCGGAATCGCTCCAGGCGCGTTGCAATATACAGAATAATTGTTCTGAAACTTGACGCGATTCTCTTTTAACGGAACAATTCGCATCGTGCGGCGCTCATCCTCGCGATGCGTCGCTTGGGCGGTCCAACTCGGTCCGAAATTGCGGAGGAGTCGCCGGTGGCGGCAGAAGACGAGAAGATCAAATGCCATGCGGCGCTGGCCCGGGGCCTGCGCGATCTTGGCGTCGAGATTTTGTTCGGCCTCATCGGCGACGCCAATCTCTTTATGGTTGACGCTTTCGCGCGCATCGGCGGCCGCTATATCGGGGCGGCGCACGAAGCTGGCGCCGTGCTCATGGCGTTGGGATATGCCCAGGCATCGGACCGCGTCGGCGTCGCCTCCGTCACGCATGGCCCAGCCTTGACCAACACCTTGACCGCTCTCGTCGAAGGGGCGAAGTCAAACGTTCCCATGGTGCTGCTGGCCGGCGACACCGCCATCGAGGACCGCGAGCATCTGCAAAAAGCGACGCAGAGGGAATTCATCGCCGCCACCGGCGCGGGATTTGAGCAGCTTCGCGCGCCCTGGACCGCAATCGAGGATCTGGCCCGCGCATTCCGCCGCGCAGCGCTGGAACGGCGTCCGATCGCGCTCAACATGCCGGCGGATTTCCAGTGGACCGACATCAGCTACCGAAAACCGCGTTTCGACCTTCCCGGACGGCGCGCTCAGGCGATGGAGGGGGCTGAATTGGACAATGCTATCGGCATCGTCGCCTCCTCTAAGCGTCCGATCGTGCTTGCAGGCAGGGGAGCGTTCGAGTTTGAGGCCGAGGCGGCGATCGCGCGGCTGGCGGAACGCATTGAAGCGCCCCTCGCCACGACCTTGAAGGCCAAGGGGCTGTTCGCTTCCGATCCGTTCAACCTTGGCATTTTCGGTACGCTGTCGAATGAAATCGCGCTGCAATGCATCGGCGAAAGCGATTGCATCCTTGCCTTTGGCGCCAGTTTGAACGCTTTCACGACGGCGCAGGGCGGCTTGATAAAGGGCAAGCGCCTTATCGAGATCAACGCGGTGGCGGAGCATATCGGGCGCTTCACCAGGCCGGATGTGGGCATGGCGGGCGATCTTGAAGCGACCGCCAAGACGATCCTGCGCTGGTTGGACGAAGCCGAGATTGCCGCAACGGGGTGCCGGAGCGAGGAATTGCGGGAGAGAATCGCCGGGTATCGGCCGCCTGAAAAGGTTCCTGGCCGCCGCCTGCCCGGCACGGTCGATATGCGCTGGGCCCTCCAGAGCCTCGACAAGGCAATCCCGGCGGATCGCGTCTATGTCTGCGACGGCGGCAGGTTCATGTTTGAAAGCTTGCCGCTGTTCAAGACGCAGGGCAGGCGGTCGTTCATCTCCACCACCAGCTTCGCTTCCATCGGGCTGGGCCTTGGCCAGGCGATCGGCGCCGCCGCCGCATCGCCGGACAGGACGACGCTCCTGGTCTGCGGCGATGGCGGTTTCATGCTCGGCGGGCTTGTCGAACTCAACACCGCCGTTCGCGCCAAGTCCAATTTGATCGTACTGGTCTGCAACGACAGCAGTTATGGCGCCGAGCACATCCAATTTCGCCGCAAGGACCTTGACCCCGGCATTTCCACGATCGATTGGCCCGACCTGGCGCCGATAGCGCAAGCGATGGGGGCTGCCGGCCTTACGATTCGATCGCAAGCGGATCTGGACAATGCGGCCCGGGCGATCGCTCTGCGCAACCGGCAGCAACCGCTTCTCATCGATCTCAAATTGGACCCCGACGCCATTCCTTCGCATTAAGCCTCATCGCATCGGGATGGGCGTTCAGCGGAGCGCGCCGCGCGAAGAGCGCATGTCGCGGAACCTCGCCTTACCGCTGAAGAGTCTGGTGCAATTTACGCAGAGCCATTCTTTTTAACTGCTCATCGTGACCCTTGACCGGCCCGACAACCGTTGCTTCCTCCCCCGTGAGCGGATCGATCGCCGTGCACTTGGCATAGGCCCCTATCCGAACGATTTCAAAATAGACTTCTCGTCCATGCGCCATGGCTGGCTGGCCGGATCATTGCGCTGGGCAGGAGAGACGAGCCTTGACCGCATCGAGAACCGCCGGGTGATAGCCGGTAGCACAAGAAAGCGTGTACCGGGCGGTACTTTCATTATAAGCGGCAACAGCGGCTTGATAGTCCGGCAAGGCGGAGCGTATCATCCGATCCTGGGCTGCATCCAATTCGTCGAGTAATTCGCGAAATGCCGTGACCTCGGCGGGCAAATCGACATTGACCAGCGGTCGGCGTCGTTCAACCTCAGCCATCAGCCTGTCAACCTCCGCTTTCGTCCGCTCATAAATGGTCTGCCGCACGCCGATTTCCCGCTGCTGTTCGGCAATGACGCGTTCCTGGCACAAACAGGTTGCAATCGCCGCCGGATCGGTCAACGCCGCCTGCTGAGCAGCGCCCATAACTGGCCACGCACACAAAAGCAGCAAGGTCGGCAGGGCGGTCATTCTAAGCTTGCTCATATCGTCCTCTTGGATTTATGACACCGATCAGCAAGAGCGGGCAGCCGGTTTTCACGGCTGCGCTCATTCCCCTCGATCTTATCCCAACCGCCGGATGGATGCATGCTTACCTTGTTTTCCAGCGATAGCAGAATCATCCACCGCCACACTCCGCACGATTCCGCGCAAACCGCCCCGGGTCAAGTCATCTGGTACGACCTGTTTGAGCCCAGCTTGGAGGAAATCGCCCTGGTGGAAAGCGCTGCGGGCCAGGAACTGCCCAGCCGTGAGGAAATGCAGGAAATCGAAGCCTCCAGCCGTTTATACGAAGAAAACGGCGCCTTGTTCCTGACTGCCAGCCTGCTGGCGAAAGTAGACAGCGAACGGCCGGAGACGCACGCCATCACCTTCGTCGTCACCCGGGATTGCCTGATCACCTTGCGCTATGCCGCCCCCCTGCCCTTTTCGATTTATGGCAACCGGCTGTTAAAAATGCCAGGCGCCGGTTGGTCGGGCGACATTACCTTTGTTGGCTTGATCGAAGCCATCGTCGACCGCATCGCCGATATTCTGGAGCGAGTCTCAGCCGATGTCGAACGGCTTGGTCGCAGCATTTTCAGCTCCTCTCCGCCGACCAATGACATCCGCTCCGATTTGCGCGAAGCTTTGTCCAGTATCGGTCGCAGCGGCACGCTGGTTGCGCAGATCAGCGAATCGCTGATATCGCTCAGCCGCGCGGTGGCATTCTTTCAAACCGCGGCAGCCAGCTGGTTGACCAAGGATGCCCGCACCCGCATCAAGGTGCTGACCCGCGATGTGCGATGGCTGCACGATCACGCGGTATTCTTATCGCAAAAAACCAACTTCCTGCTTGACGCCACCCTCGGACTGATCAACATCGAACAGAACAGTATCATCAAGATTTTCTCGGTAGCGGCCGTCGCCTTCCTGCCTCCTACCCTGATCGCCAGCATCTATGGCATGAATTTTCACCACATGCCTGAGTTGGATTGGCCCTGGGGCTATCCGGCGGCCTTGGTCTTGATGCTGGTTTCCGCTCTATTACCGTTCTTATATTTCAAGCGTCGAGGTTGGCTGTAAACCCCGGATGATCTATTCGCGATAATTGCCCGAGCGTATATTGTAATCGAGCAGCTCGCCCCAGTAACGCTCGATCCGACGATAAGCGTCGGCGGCCTGCTGCAATTCCTCGTTCAAGCCAAGATCCTTGAACTCGGCGACCTGGCGATCGAACATCTCATCGATGGCATTGCACAGATCCAAGCCCTTTTGGGTGAGTTTGACGCGAATCGATCGGCGATCGTGGGTTGAACGTTCCTGGGCCAGATAGCCATTCTCAACCATTTTGCGCACATTGTAAGAAACGTTCGACCCCAGATAGTACCCGCGGTTGGTCAACTCGCCAACCGTCATTTCATCCCGACCGATATTGAACAGAATCAAACTCTGGACATTATTGATATCCTCAATTCCCAAGCGATCCAGTTCACTCTTGACCACTTCTAGAAACTGACGGTGCAGTCGTTCCATTAAACGAATTGCATCAAGATAGATATCCTTCACGTCTTTTCCTCATTCTTATCCCCAAGTCGCACGCTATTTTTCCCGAAACATCCTCAATGTGCAAGTTTCTTCTACAGATGAAGAAAATTATATAGCATTTTTTCCCAATAACATTGTATATATTCCAGAAAAGTCTAAATTCCCGTGGCCGTCATCGCAATAACGTGAATAGAGGGCCGTTGCCCGCTCGCCCAATGGCGTTTGAGCGCCGGTCTGCTCCGCTGCCGCTTGCGACAAGCGCATGTCTTTCAACATCATGCTGGCGGTAAAACCGGGCCGATAGCCGCGATTGGACGGTGCGCTCGTAACCGGTCCCGGCGCTGGACAATAAGATGTCATGGCCCAGCACTGCCCCGAGGATTTCGAGCTGATGGCAAACAGCGTTTCAGCCGTCAGCCCTAGCTTTTCGCCTAGCGCAAAAGCTTCCGACACAGCCGCCATCGAAATGCCAAGAATCATATTGTTGCAGATCTTGGCGACTTGACCGTTACCGGCGCCGCCGGCATGTACGACGGTTTTGCCCATGGCCGTCAGAATCGGCTGCGCACGAGCAAAATCAGCTTCGCTGCCGCCGACCATGAAGGTCAAACTACCGGCTTCGGCGCCGCCAACCCCACCCGACACCGGCGCATCGACCATCGCCAATCCCTTGGCGGCCGCCTTTGCCGCTACATCGCGCGCCGTTGCAACGTCGATCGTCGAACTGTCGATCAGCAGCGTTCCAGGCGCGGCTTTCTCCAGCAAACCGCCAGCGCCGGTATAAACTTCCGCCACCTGCGGCCCGGCGGGCAGCATGGTCACAACACTATCGACGCCAAGCGCAACGGCGCCGGCTTTGGCCGCCGCTACCGCGCCCTGGGCAACCAACGCTGCGACCGCCGCCGCATCGAGGTCGTAGACTTGCAGACGATGGCCAGCCTTGATCAGATTGGCGGCCATGTGCCGCCCCATATTGCCAAGACCGATGAACCCGATCGATGCCATGCTTCCTGTTCCCCCTTGCCTGTTTGTCGATTATCTGGCGCAAGCAAAACTCAAATCCTCGTCCCCTAGCGAGACGAAGTGATTTTCGACAGCCGCGCGCGATACCTCCTCCACGCTCGCCGGTCGCCATTTCGGCTTTTGGTCCTTGTCGATCAATAAAGCCCGGATGCCTTCGGCAAACTCGCCAGCGGCCAAGGCGTGCTGGCTCATCCGATATTCGCGGATCAGCGCCTGCTCGATGGTCAGATCCTTGCCGCCGCGCAATTGTTCAAAGGTCACTTTCAAGGCCAAAGGCGATTTTTGCGCCAGCTGCCTCACGGTTTCCTGGGCAAATTCGCCGCCATCGGCCTTCAGCGCGGCAAGGATGGCTTCAACGCTGTCGCCGCCAAAACAACGATCGATGCACGCGCGACGTTGCGCCAGCGGCGCTGGCGCAACATCAGCGGCAAAACCGGCCAATATCGCATCGACCGCGCCATTCTCGCGGGGGGCGGCGGCGATCAGCGCCTGCTTGACCGCCGCAAACGCTCCGTCTCGAATGGCGTGGGTGCCGTAACCAACATAAAGCGCGTCGGCCATGCGCAATCTCACCCCGGTCAGCCCCAGATACATCCCCGTTTCGCCCGGACAGCGATTGAGAAACCAGGTGCCGCCGACATCAGGAAACAAACCGATGCCGGTTTCCGGCATGGCAAAGGTCAAGCTGGCATCGATGACCCGATGCGAACCATGCACCGACAGCCCGACTCCTCCTCCCATGGAGATCCCCCGGATCAATGAAATGAACGGTTTGGGATAGGTATGGATGCAATGGTTAAGGATGTATTCCTCGCGGAAAAAATCTTTCCCCAGCCGCGAAGCGGGATCGTGGCTCGCCAGCGCCACCGCTCGCACATCGCCGCCGGCGCAAAAAGCCTTCTCTCCCGCACCTTCCAGCGTCACGCAGGCGATCGCCGGATCGCTGGCGGCTGCCCGCAAGGCCGGATCGATGACGCGGATCATGTCAAGCGACAAGGCGTTCAGCGTCTTCGGCCGGTTGAGCGCGATCGTCAGGACGCCATTCTCGCGAGCAAACAAGACTCCGTCGCGGGAGGATTCAGTCGCTTGGGTCATGAGCGCAACAGCTTTCTGGCAATGATCAGACGCATGATCTCGTTGGTTCCTTCCAGAATCTGGTGAACCCGAACATCGCGCAAAAACCGTTCAATCGGATAATCGCGCAGATAGCCATAGCCGCCGTGAAGCTGCAGCGCGCCATTGCACAGATCGAAGCCGACATCGGTGGCGAAGCGCTTGGCCATGGCACAGGCCATGGTTGCATCGAGCGAAGCTCGATCGAGCAGGACAGCGCCGCGATGGACCATCAGCCGGGCCGCTTCCAACTCGGTCGCCATATCGGCGAATTTGAATTGCAGCGCCTGAAATTCATCCAGCCGGCGACCGAACTGTTTGCGCGTGGCCATATAAGCGCGGGTTGCCTCCAGACAGGCGCGAGCGCCCCCCAAGGAACAAGCGGCGATGTTCAGCCGCCCGCCATCCAACCCCATCATGGCGATCTTAAACCCCTCGCCCTCGTCTCCCAGCCGGTTGGCGACGGGCACCCGGCAATCTTCGAACATCACCATTGCCGTCGGCTGGCTATTCCAGCCCATCTTGCGTTCCTTCTTGCCGAAACTCAAACCAGGAGCGCCCTTCTCGACCACGATACAAGAGATGCCGTCCGCACCGGCGCCGCCGGTGCGAACCATGCAAACGTAAATATCCGAGACGCCGCCGCCGGAAATGAACGCTTTCGAACCATTCAAGATATAATGATCGCCGGCGCGAACCGCCCGCGTCTTCAGCGAAGCGGCATCGGAACCAGCTTCCGGTTCGGTCAAACAATAGCTGGCAAGGCGCTTCATCGTCACCAAATCGGGCAGCCAGCGCGTATGCTGCTCCGCCGTGCCGAACCGGTCGATCATCCAACTCGCCATATTATGGATCGAGAGATAAGCCGAGGTCGAAACGCATGCGGCGCTCAATTCTTCAAAAACAATCGCCGCCTCCAACCGCCCGAGCCCGCTGCCCCCGTTTGCCTGGCGGACATAGATCGACGCCAGCCCCAGCGCCGCCGCCGCGCGCAAAGTTTCAATCGGGAAGACGCCTTCCTCATCCCAACCGGCCGCGTGGGGCGCCAACTCCGTTCGAGCGAAATTGCGGGCCATATCGCAAATGGCCTGCTGCTCCTCATTCAAAGTGAAATCCACCGCGAACTCCCTCATTCTTCAGCGTCGCGCTCAATCGATGATAGGCCGCGCCTTGTCCTTGTCAATCTGCTGGCAAGGCATGCCGCGCATTTCAAGGCGTTGGAGAGTTGTCAGGCAAGCCTGTGGCACGTAAGCTGCGCTGCCCGTTCGCTCGTCCCGACCGTAGTAGGATAAACGCTCATGCCACGCCCTTCGGGTTCGTTCGCCACCGCCGCCTATCCTCGTTTTCGCGCGCGGCGCGCGCGCGCTCATACCTGGTCGCGCGCCATGGCGCGCGAACATCGCTTGAACGCCGCCGATCTGATCTGGCCGGCTTTTGTCATCGAAGGCCGGAATCGCTCGGAACCGGTCGACGCCATGCCTGGCGTCGAGCGCTTGAGCATCGACCGGCTCACGCGCGCCGCCGAACGAGCCCACGCCCTTGGCATCCCCGCCATCGCCTTGTTCCCGGTCATCCCAAAAGAACAGCGTTGCGACGATGGCTTACTGGCCTGCGACCCCGACAATCTGGTGTGCCGGGCCGTGCGGGCGATCAAAAAGGCCGTGCCGGAAATCGGTATCGTGTGCGATGCCGCCCTCGACCCTTTCACCCGCCATGGCCATGACGGCATCGTCATCGACGGCAAAATCGCCAACGACCCGACCGTCGCCTTGCTCGTCCGTCAGGCTCTGGCTCAGGTCGAAGCCGGTTGCGACATCATCGCCCCCTCCGACATGATGGATGGCCGTATCGGCGTCATTCGCGATGCGTTGGAAGCCGCCGGCCATCATGACACCATCATTCTCAGCTATGCGGCCAAATATGCCTCGGCCTTCTACGGTCCCTTTCGCCAGGCTTTGGGCGTCAGCGGCACTTATGGCCCATCCGGTAAAGCCACCTATCAGATGGACTGGGCCAATGGCGACGAGGCCATCCGCGAAGTGGCAAGCGATCTTGCCGAAGGCGCCGATTGGGTCATGATCAAGCCCGCCCTGCCCTATCTGGACATTGTCCACCGGGTCAAGGAAACCTTCGCCGTCCCCACCTTCGTCTATCAAGTCTCTGGCGAGTATGCCATGATCCAGGCCAGCGCCAAAGCCGGCTATCTGAATGGCGAACAAGCCATGCTGGAAGCCCTGACCGCCTGCAAACGCGCCGGCGCCAATGGTATTTTTACCTATGCCGCTCTCCAGCTCGCCCAAGCGCTGAACGAAAGGTAAAGGGGAAGGCGCTGCGCTTTCATGCCGCCAGCCAGCCGGCAATGGCATCGATCTGATCCGGCATCAGCAGGGACGGCGCATGACCCGCGCCGGGAAACTCAACCAGCTTGACATTGCCGCGCGCCGCCATCCCTTTTGCCGTGCAGGATAACAGTACATCCGATGCCGCGCCGCGCAGCAACAATACCGGTTGCCGGATCGCTGCCCATAGATCCCACATCGTGACATCCTGCCGATCGCTGCCTTGCAGCGCTTGGGCGATCCGGGGATCGAAGGCAAGATGCAGCCGTCCGTCGGCCTCACGGCGCACGCCATGCTGCGCCAAGTGGCGCCAGCCGGCGTCATCGATGGCGCCAAAGCTGGCGTAGCGTTGGCGAAAATGCGCCAGAACGGCCTCTGAATCGGCAAAACTGGGCAGCGCTCTCACTGAATCCAGAATCCGGGTCAAGGCGGCGCGCGGGATCATCGCCCCAATATCGTTGAGCGCCAGACTTTTCACCCGCTCGGGCGTCCGGGCGGCCAGCAACATTCCGGTCATCCCCCCCATGGAGGTTCCGATCCAATCGACAGCCGGCGCCGACAAATAATCGAGCAGGGCCAGGGCATGACGCTGATAGGTGGCATAATTATAGCCGTCCGGATCAGGCAGCCAGTCGCTGTCGCCACGTCCTGCGGCATCGAAACTCACCACCCGGCGGCGCTTGGCCAAAACGGCCGCCAACCGGTCGAAATCATGAGAATTCCGGGTCAATCCATGGGCGCACACCACGATATCCGAGGCATCGGCAGCGCCAAATTCCTGAACCGCCAATGAGACCCCGTCAACTGTCACCCGATAATTTCGTACCGTCATGGCCCGCTCCCGTTGCCGGAGGATGGTTTCTTTATGGCGCTGTCGCCAACGCATGTCATGCGCGCAACCTTTGAGGGAATATGGATGTTTCGGTTGACTGAAATGAATTTTTAACGAAGATTGCTGAAGGTGGCATTGTCGTTTATCGTACAGCCTCTGTTTTTATCCTGCGGAGTTGCACGCATGTTGGTGATCCTGGGCATGGTCGTCATTGTGGTCGCCTTGTTGGGCAGCTTCGCCGTCATGGGCGGCAGCTTCGCGATTTTGTTGCAACCCTTGGAGTTGGTGATCATCGGCGGCGCAGCCGTCGGAAGCTATATGATCGCCAATCGCAGCTGGGTGCTGAGCCACACAGCGACCGCTCTGGCAAAAATTTTCCGCCCGCGCCGCTATAACAAGGATAGCTATCTCGAGCTGCTCAGCCTGCTCTATACCTCCTTGAAGCTTGCCAAGACCAAGGGCATGCTGGCGCTTGAGCAGCATGTCGAGAATCCGCGCGAAAGCAACCTTTTCCAGCGGTTCCCCAATTTCATGAACGACCAGAACGCTCTGGTGTTTTTGTGCGATTATCTGCGTTTGCTGACGCTTGGCACCGACAATCCTCATGAGGTCGAGGCGCTGATGGACGAGGAAATCGAAACCCATCGCAGCGAGGTTTTACAGATTCCCAACGCCTTGCAGGTCATGGCGGACGCGCTTCCAGCCTTGGGCATCGTTGCCGCCGTGCTCGGGGTTATCAAAACCATGGCCTATATCGATCAACCGGCGCCAGTGATCGGCGCCTCGATCGGCGGCGCTCTCGTCGGCACGCTTCTGGGAGTGTTGCTGTCTTACGGTTTCGTAGGCCCGTTCGCCAGCGCTTTGCGCAACGATGTCGAGGCCGAACTGAAATATCTGCAATGCATGAAAGCCGGGATTTTAGCCCATATGCAAGGATATGCCCCAGCGGTGTCGGTTGAATTTGCCCGCAAGGCCCTGATTTCGGATGTCCGCCCGAGCTTCTACGAAGTGGAAGCCACGGTCTCTTCGCTGCCTCCGGTCTAAGTCCGGTACGGTTGCTCGTTCCGTCTGTTTGTGAGAGGTTCGTCCGTGTCAGCTCCGAACATGCCGCCTGTTATCGTCAAGCGCCATAAGGGCGGCCATCACGGCGCAGCGCATGGTTCCAGCACTTGGAAAATCGCCCTCGCCGACTTCATGACGGCGATGTTCATCATCTTTCTGCTGCTTTGGCTGATCAACCAAACCACACCCGAACAAAGGGTTGGCATTGCCGATTATTTCACCCCCTCAAGCGTAAGCCGCAACGCCCCCACCGGGTCGGGTGGCGTCTTGGGCGGCAAAACCATCACTGTCGCCGGGGCGTTGCGATCGCAATCCGGCCCTCTTGGCCCGCGCATGGGCGGACCTTCGTTTCCGCAAGCCGGCGAAGGCAATACCGAGGTTCCAGGCTATCCAGGGGCGTTGGACAAGGCTTTAGGTCAACGATTGGAACCGGGCACCCGCACAGGGGTTAGACCGGAAGATGTGCAACGGGCCGATGAATTGCTGCGCCGATTGCGCCAGGGCATCCAATATATGCCCGATATCAAGGGGTTCGAGCAAAATATACAGGTCGAGCCAACAAAGGAAGGTGTGCGTATTCAACTTATCGACTCACAAAAACAAGATATGTTTGCCAAGGGAAGCGCCGGGGCTACGCCGCAAATGCAGGATATGATGAAGGCGGTCGCCCAAATCGTCGGCGAGTTACCCAACGCGTTAGCCATCACCGGCCATACCGATGCAACGCCATTCGGCAAAAAAGCGGCTTACAGCAATTGGGAATTATCGGCTGACCGCGCCAATGCCAGCCGTCGTCTGCTGGTCAATGCCGGGATTGCCGAAAACCGCATCGCCTCGGTCTCCGGCGTCGCCGACCGCGAACCGCTCGCCCCCAATGACCCGGGAGCAGCGCAAAACCGCCGGATCTCGATCGTTTTACTCAACGATCGTCCCGTTGGCGGCTTACCCGACGATCCCCCGCCGCCACCCGCACCGGGAGCAGGGCCGACGGGCCGGTTGATTCCACGCTAATTCCCACCCGTTGCAGAACCGCTCTATTTTGCTCAAAGACAAGGTTGGCATTGTGTTCCCTTGGCGAGGTTTTTTCAGCCCAGTCTTTTATAAGACGGCGCCGCTCGCTTGCCCTTATCTGCCCGATCGCATAGAACGGCGCGTGCTAGTGGAACTCCCCGCCGGGCCAATCGCCCAAGCGCTGTTCGATAGTTTGAGTGAGGCGGGTTTTCGCCGAAGTCGTCGGCTGCTCTATTTTCCCAGGTGCCCTGGCTGTAATGCCTGCATACCGGTTCGGATCGTCGCGTCGAAATTTACCCCGAACCGCAGCCTGCGCAAGGCGGTTCGGCGTATGGCCCCCTGCCGCCGCCAGGTTATCGCGGCGGCGGCAACGGTTGAGCAATTCGAGTTATTCAAAGCATATCAGGATCGCCGCCACGCCGATAGCGACATGCGGCTGATGGGTTGGGACGATTACGCCGCGATGATCGAACGAACCGACGTAAATACAAGGTTATTACAAATCCGCAGCCCTGAGGGACAGCTGATCGGCTGTTGTCTATTCGATAGCCTGCAAGACGGTCTGTCGGCAGTGTATAGTTTTTTCGCTGAAGCTCCCGGCGGAATTGGCCTTGGATCGGTTTTGGTCCATGATTTGGTTCGCCTGGCGCTAGCGGAAAGCCGGAATTATGTTTATCTTGGCTTTTGGATCGACGGTTGCGCCAAGATGGCCTATAAAATTCGCTTTCAACCATTGGAAAAGATGACTGAGCGGGGGTGGGTGCCATTCATCCCGCTTCGATCCCCGCAATCCTGATCAAATGAATTTGTTATTTCGCGGAAAACCAGCCGGCACCAACCGTCCCAGCCCGGCCCGCTTACCCACCCAGGGCCGCAGATCCGTAACCACGCGCTGCCGGCTGCCAAAAGGAAAAGAGATCCCATCCGCCAATTTCAAAAACCGTAAATCCGCCAACCCGCCATCCTTATAGCGTTGCAGGATGACGCCGCGCCCTCGCGTCATCTCTGGAATTTCCTGGGTCTCAAAAATCAGCAGTTTGCGATTATCGCCGATGACCGCCAGATGATCTTCCGTCACAGCCAGGCAGGCCAGAGCCCTGGCCCCATCGCCTGGTATCAGAATCTGCTTGCCGCCTCTGGTCTGTGCCAGCGCCTCTTCCTCGGCAATCAAAAAACCGCGCCCGTCATTGGCGGCGACCAACAGCCTGCCCCCCGGCCGATGCGTCCGCATCGTTACGATATCCTGGTCGCTGCCAAGATCGATCGTCAAGCGGATCGGTTCGCCAAAACCGCGTCCGCGCGGCAGGCGGTCGCAGCCAAGCGTGTAAAACCGGCCGTCAGACGCAAAGAGCAGCAATCTATTGACGGTTTCCGCCTTCAAAATGAACCGCGGCCCGTCGCCTTCCTTGTATTTGACATCCTCCACGACGACATCGTGCCCCTTGATGGCGCGAATCCAGCCTTTCTCAGAACAGATGACCGTAATCGCCTCGCGTTCGACCATCGCCTCAACCGGCATCTCGATTGCCGGCATGGCAACCGCCAGTTCCGTCCGGCGAGCGCCGATGGCGGTTTTGCCGCCAAATTTGTCGTCGATCTCAGCGATCTCGCTATCGATGCGCGCCCAACGCTTGACCGGATCGGCCAACATGGCACTCAGATCGCCTTGCTCGTGCGACAAAGCATCGAACTCGCGCCGCAGCTCGATCTCCTCCAGCTTGCGCAACGAACGCAGCCGCATATTGAGAATTGCTTCGGCCTGATGATCGCTCAAACCAAAGAGCCGGATCAACCTGGCTTTCGGCTCATCCTCTTCGCGGATGATGCGAATGATCTCGTCAAGATTCAAAAAAGCGACGATATAGCCTTGCAAGATCTCTAAGCGTCTTGCGATCTGCTCCAGGCGAAAACGGCTGCGTCGTTCCAAAACGACCTGGCGGTGATCGAGAAACGCCCGTAAAACTTCACGCAGCGACATGACCCGCGGAATGGTCTGAGCGTCCAGCACATTCATGTTCAACGAAAAGCGGGTCTCGAAATCCGATTGCCGGAACAGGCTTTCCATCAACATGGCCGGATCGACCGTGCGGCTTTTCGGCTCCAGCACGATCCGCACCCGATCGCTCGATTCATCGCGGATATCGGCAAGCAAGGCCAGCTTGCGATCCGCCAATAATTGCGCCACCCGCTCAATCAGGCGCGCTTTTGGCAGTTGATAGGGAATTTCGCTGACAACGATCTGCCATGAACCGTTCTTCAGCGCCTCCTTTTCCCAGCGCGCCCGCAGGCGGAAACTGCCGCGGCCGGTCTCGTAAGCGGCGGCAATCGTTTCCAGCGGTTCAACCAAACAACCGCCGGTGGGAAAATCCGGACCGCGCAAATGAACCAGCAGCGCGGCTGTGTCGCAATCGGGGTGCGCGATCATATGGCGCAGCGCAGCGCAAATCTCGCCGACATTATGCGGCGGAATCGATGTCGCCATACCAACCGCGATGCCGGTGGCGCCATTGGCCAGCAGATTGGGAAACGCCGCCGGCAGCACCGCCGGCTCCTCATGTTCGCCATCGTAGGTCAGCCGTAAATCGACGGCATCGTCATCGATACCGTCGAGCATGGCTTGCGCCACCTGGGTCAGGCGCGCTTCGGTATAGCGCATGGCCGCGGCATTATCGCCGTCGATATTGCCAAAATTTCCCTGACCGTCGACCATCGGATAGCGGAGGGCGAATTCCTGCGCCAGGCGAACCATGGTTTCATAAACCGCCTGGTCGCCATGAGGATGAAATTTGCCGATAACGTCGCCCACCACGCGCGCGGCCTTTTTGTAACCGGATTTCGGGTCCAGCCCCAATTCGCGCATGGCGAACAGCAAGCGGCGGTGCACCGGCTTCAACCCATCGCGGACATCGGGCAAAGAACGCGCCATGATGGTCGATAGAGCGTAAGAGAGATACCGCTCGCCAAGGGCCTTGGACAATTCCTCGTCGCGTTGATTGATCGCGACACCCGTTTCATCGCTCATACTTGATGTCTTTCTTCCGTCCGCTAGCCAGAACGCATTCGATCACCCGCTGTCGCAGGGTCATCGCTCGCGCGTTTGTCCCAGAGCCCGTCAAGGCGCAACCGGCCAATACCCGACCGGTGATCGCCAGAGCGGCGGTCACCGCCAGCGGATCGGGCCAGGCTTCATCCTCGATCAAAATAGCCGGCACCGGCACAGCGCCAGCGCCAGCCGCCTCGGCAGCCAGCAGCCGACGCTGAACCAAATCGAACGCCAGCGCTTGGTTGGCCGCGCGCGGGTAACGATCCGGCAGATCGAGCCCATAGCCCAAGCCAGCAAGCAGAGCGGTTTCCCACCGCAAATAGCGCACCGCCCAATCGGCTTGCTGTAACCGTTCAAGCAACCGGCCCAAATCCTCGAACAAATCGGGGCAAGGATCGCGCTCGGGCAACAGGCAATCCAGCAAACCGCAGGCTGACGCCAGAGCCGCCAGTCGTCCGGCGTCTTGTAAATAACGGGCTGAGAAAACCTCCAGCCCTTCGCAGCGAAACCGGCCGAGCTGTCCGCTCAAACGCGCATACCAGCGCACGCTCACCCGACTGCCCGGCTGGTAACAGGCTTGCAGGCGCGCATTGCGGCCACCGCGTACAAATCCGGCGCAACGTCCATGGTTGCGGGTCAGAACCGACAACAGCAAGCTGTTCTCGCCATAGCCGCGAGCCGACAAAACCAGCCCGGCATCCTGCCATTCCATCGGCTCAGCTGTTGAATTCCAGGCCCATATCGCGATAGTGGGCCGGATCGTCAAGCCATCCCTCACGCACCCGGACATGCAGGAAAAGATGCACCGGGCGTTCGAGCGCCCGGGCAAGCTCATCCTGCGCCCTCTCCCGCACCGATTTAATCCGCTGCCCGCCCTTGCCAAGAACAATGGGCTTTTGACTGTCGCGCATCACTGTCACCACCTGTTCGATGCGAACGCTGCCGTCGGACAGATCCGTCCAACCTTCGGTTTCGACGTTGAGGCTGTAAGGTAATTCCTGATATAACTGCAGGAATAACTGCTCGCGGGTAAATTCAGCCGCCATCAAGCGCAAGGGCAGGTCTGCCAGCTGATCTTCCGGATAAACCCAAGGACCAGCTGGCAAGGCCGCTCCCAAGGCGCGGCGCAAATCGGCTACGCCATCGCCGGTAAGCGCCGAGACCATGAAGGTTTGCTCGAATGCGCCGATTCTGTTCAATTCCGCCGTCAAAGCCAGCAATTTATCGCGCCGGACGGCATCGATTTTGTTCAACACCAGATAAGTCGCTCTAGCCGGCGGGTTTTTGCCGGCGGGGGCCAGATTTTCCACGATCCGCCGGCTGTCGGGATCGATGCCGCGCTGAACGTCGATCAGCAGCGCGACGATATCGGCATCGCCCGCCCCCGACCAGGCGGCGGCGACCATGGCGCGTTCCAACCTGCTCCTGGGATTGGCAAAAATACCGGGCGTATCGACGAAGATCAGCTGCGCGTCGCCCTCCACGGCAATGCCCAGCACGCGGTTGCGGGTGGTTTGCACCTTGGGCGAGACGATCGATATTTTCGATCCGACCAGATTATTCATCAAGGTCGATTTCCCGGCATTGGGAACGCCAACCAGGGCAATGAAGCCGCAGCGCAAAGAGGGGGAGTTAGCGACCATGGTTGGAACTCTCCTGACAAAGACGCAGCAACTGGCGGGCTGCCTGCCGTTCAGCTTCGCGTTTCGAGCGACCTTGCGCTTGTTGCGCTGGAAAACCGGTCACTTCGACGCTAATGTCAAATAAAGGATCGTGCGGCGGTCCGGATTGCGCCACCACCCGATAAACCGGGAGCGGCAATCCTCGCCCCAACGCCCATTCCTGCAAGCTGGTCTTGGGGTCGCGCGGCGGCAGCGTCGACGCTGTCATCAGCGGCTCAAGACAGGTTTCAATGAAGGCGCAGGCAACGGTAAAGCCGCCATCCAAATAAAGCGCGGCAATCACCGCTTCCATGGCATCAGCTAGAATGCCGCCATTCTTACGGTTGCCAGCCCCCTCATCCCCGCGCGACAGCACCAAATAGCGCCCAAGCCCGATACTCTCCGCCACTTTGGCCAAAGTACGCCGCTCAACCAAACGCGCATGACGCCGCGCCAGATCGCCTTCGCGTTCTTTTGGGAATTGCCGAAACAGCATTTCGGCCACCGCCAAACCAAGGACGCGATCGCCTAAAAATTCCAGCCTTTCATTGCCTCGGTCGCCGCGTTGAGCCGCCCCGGCATGCACTAGAGCGCGCTCCAACAATTCCCGCTTTCGGAAGCGATGGTTGAGCGTCGTTTCCAAATCCGCCAACCGATCCGTCAAGACGGGTCAATCCACCTGGTTGAACAAACGCGAGAAGCGGATCGATTCCGGCCATTGCCAAAATTTCCACCAATCGCCATCAACCGACAAAAATAAGAACTGCGCAGGCCCGATCAGGTTTTCATACGGAACGTAGCCAACCGCGCGCAAGACCCGACTATCTTGCGAATCGTCTCTATTGTCGCCCATCATGAAATAATGACCAGGTGGAACGGTATAAATCTCAGTATTATCTAAATCACCATTATCAGTTATTTCAATAATCCGATGCGATCGGCCATTGGGCAATGTTTCGATATATTGCATCGCCCGAACCGGCAGACCGTTACTACGCCGATAGACGAACTCGCCAACCAATTGCCGGGGCGCTTCGCGGTCATTGATGTAGAGACGGCCGAGCTTCATCTGGATACGATCCCCGGGCAGGCCGATCACCCGCTTGATATAGTCGGTGCGATTGTCGCTTGGCAATTTGAAAACCGCGACATCCCCTCGCGTTGGAGAGCGATCGAACGCCCGGCCGGAAAACATGCCGCTACTGAAGGGAAAGGAATGTTTCGAATAGCCGTAGGAAAATTTGCTGACAAACAGATAATCGCCGACCAGCAAGGTTGGGATCATCGAGCCCGAGGGAATGCGGAAAGGTTCGAACAGCAGAGTACGGATGCCCATGGCAATCAGCAGGGCAAAGACAACGGTTCGCACCGTTTCCCCAATGCCGCCTTTGGATGCGCCGGTACCGACGCTGGAATGGTCTGTCATGATAAATGCCGATACATCCCGAAAAAGGTTCAGCCGCGTGGCTTAGCAACGCAGATCCAGCCAGGCAAGGTTTTTTGCGCCATACGCCAATGGATGAGCTCGAAAACGCCAGAAAAACTTATCCTTTTCAATCCCGCTCATCCATAGCCTCAGTTTGGCGGACCCTCTCGCGATGGGCGATATACAGGCCGCTTGCCACCACCACCGCCGCGCCAGACAACGCCCCGACGCCTGGTATTTCATGAAATACTATCATGCCAAGGGCAATCGCCCAGATCATGGCAAAATAATCGAAAGGCGCCACCACCGACACCGGCGCCAAATGGAAAGCCCAGGTCAAAAAAAACTGACCAACCCCTCCTAAAATACCTAACCCGACCAAGAAAACTGCATCGCGAAAACTTACCGGCATTATTGCATCGAACGGCAAGGTCAGGCCGCTGATCGCCGCGCAAAAGCTTGAGTAATAGAAAACGATGGTCAAACTATGTTCGTAGCGGCTGATACTCCTGATAGCGATCATGGCAATGGCATAGCACAGAGCCCCAGCGACGCCAATCAGCGCCGCTGGCTGAAACAGATCGCCCCCCGGCCGCACGATGATCAAAACCCCGGCAAAGCCGACCAACAGCGCGCTCCAGCGATAGCGACCGACTTTTTCGCCCAGCAGCGGAATCGATAATACGGTCATGAACAACGGCGCGGAAAAACCGATGGCCACGGCATCGGCCATCGCCAGCAGCCCATAGGATTTGAAATAACACCAGATGGCCGCCAACCCCGCCAGACACCGGTAAAGGTGGCCCAACGGCCGGGCGGTCTTCAACAAGCTCCAATTCCCTTGGGCCCGTATCAGCAACAGCACCGGAACCAGGGCAAACAAGCTGCGGAAAAACACCAGCTGCATGGTCGGATAGTCGCGCGTCGCCAGTTCCTTGATCAAAGCCTGCATGAGGGAAAACAACACGGTTGTCGCCACCATCGATGCAATGGCAAACAGGTTGCGGTC
Source organism: Whitmania pigra (assembly GCA_021613335.1). Taxonomy (NCBI): domain Eukaryota; kingdom Metazoa; phylum Annelida; class Clitellata; order Hirudinida; family Haemopidae; genus Whitmania; species Whitmania pigra. The sequence goes on from JAJTWR010000111.1 coordinate 40,040, forward strand.
TTTTGCCGTGACGTTCCTAATCCAGGCCAGCATCGCGAATTCTCTCGGCTGAAATCACCACCATGGCTTGTGCCAGCGGATAATCGTCGCTCAAGCTAACATCAAGCCGGACGCGATGGCCGGGCGGCGTCATCCGGGTGAGTTGTCTGGCCGCGCCTCCGGTCAATTCCAGGATCGGTTGGCCGCAGGACTGGCTGTTGACGGCAAAATCACGCAAGAAAATACCATGACGAATCCCGGTTCCCAACGCTTTGGCTGCAGCTTCCTTTGCCGCATAGCGCTTGGCATAGCAAGCAGCCCTCGCGCCGCGCGCATCGCAACGCAACCGCTCCTCGAGGGTGAAAACCCGTGCGGTAAAGCGCGCGCCAAACCGCTTGAGCGCTCGTTCGATGCGCCGTATATTGACCAGATCGTTGCCAATGCCCAGGATCATGCCCCTCACCCGCGCGCCCGTTCAACCGAATTGATCGCCGGCGTTGCGCGCAACGCCGCGACGATGTTGGTCAAATGACGAACGTCGTTGACTTCAACATCCAGAAGCATCTCAAAAAAATCGAGCGAGCGATTGGTAATTTTCAAGTTGGTGATGTTTCCCTGATTTTTACCGATCACCGTGCACAAATTCCCCATGCTCCCCGGCTCGTTCAACAACACCACGTGAATCCGTCCGACATGGGTTTCGATATCGCTGCTGTCGCGCTTCCAGCTGACATCGATCCATCGTTGCGGCATGTCGGAAAAGGCTTCGAGACTAACGCAGTCGATCGTGTGAATCGTCACCCCCTTGCCAGTGGTCACGATGCCAACGATCCGGTCGCCGGGCAGGGGATGGCAGCAACCGGCATAATGGACCGCCATGCCGGGGATCAGGCCGCGGATCGGCAGCGCCTGATCGCGGTTTGATTTTGACTTGCGCGCAAGAGGCACGACATTGGCGCCCGGCGTCCTGAAAGCGGCATTGGGACGCGAGCCGGGAAAGATGGCATGAATAATTTCACGCCCGGTGCGATGACCTTCGCCGACCAGGGCATACAGATCGTCCGCCGTGGCGCAGTTGAAATTCTTCAAGACGCCGTCCACCGCTTTTTCCGTGAACGGAAAGCCTTCCTGGCGAAAGGACTTATCGACGATCGTGCGCCCGAGATTGATATATTGCTGGCGATGCTGGGTGCGCACGAAACGCCGGATGCGGGCCTTGGCCTTGCCGGTGACGACGAAAGCTTCCCAGTCGGGCGATGGCGTTTGCCCTTTCGAGGTGATGATTTCGACCTGATCGCCATTCTGCAGCGCTGTGCGCAGTTGCGTCATGCGACCGTTGATCTTGGCGCCAACGCAGGTATCCCCGATATAGCTATGGACGGCATAGGCGAAATCGATCGGCGTCGCCCCGCGCGGCAAGGCGAATACATCGCCTTTTGGGGTGAAGCAGAACACCTGATCCTGGTGCATCTCCAGCTTGGTATGTTCCAGGAATTCGTCCGGCGCCGAGGAATGCTCCAAGATATCCAGCAATTCGCGCAGCCAGCGATATTGTCGCCCCTCGGCTTTGCCGTCGCCTTGCTTATACATCCAATGGGCGGCAACGCCCAAATTAGCAACCTGGTCCATCTCCTCGGTTCGGATCTGGATCTCGATCCGCTGCCGGTGGGGACCAATGACGCCGGTGTGGATCGAGCGGTAATCGTTCGGTTTCGGGGTTGAGATGAAATCCTTGAACCGCCCTGGAACCGATGGATAAGCCGCATGGATGATGCCGAGAGTTTCGTAGCACTTGGCGATATCCGCGACGATGATGCGAAATGCCATGATGTCGGACAATTGTTCAAAGCCGACATTTTTACGCTCCATCTTACGCCAGATCGAATAGGGCTGTTTTTCCCGCCCGAGCACTTTTGCCGGGATGAGGCGCCGCTCCAGACGCTGGTTCAATTCCTGAATGATCAAGCCAATGGTATTCGACCCGCGCCCGCGCAAAAACTCGAGCCTGGCGAGAATTGAAGAGCGCGCCTCCGGGTTGATTTCAGTAAAAGCCAGATCCTCCAACTCATCCTTCATTTCATGGATACCGATACGCTCGGCGAGCGGTGCATAGATTTCCATGGTTTCAACGGCGATTCGCCGTCGTTTGGCTGCGTCTTTGACATAATGCAGCGTGCGCATATTGTGCACGCGATCGGCAAGCTTGACCAACAGAACCCGGATGTCTTCCGACATGGCCAAAACCAGCTTGCGGAAATTTTCCGCCTGCTTGGTCTGATCCGACTGCAATTCCAGCCGGCCGAGCTTGGTGACGCCATCGACCAGCCGGGCGATGTTTTTCCCAAAGGCTTTCTCTACCTCCTCCAAGGTAACGTCGGTATCTTCGATGACATCGTGGAGCAGGGCTGTGACGATCGATGCCACATCGAGGCGCATGGAGGTCAAAATACCGGCGACTTCCAGCGGATGCGAAAAATAAGCGTCGCCCGATGCCCGTTTTTGCGAGCCATGCGCCTTTAAAGCGAATACATAAGCGCGGTTGAGCACATCCTCATCCGCGTTGGCATCATAGGCTTTCACCCTCTCGACTAGTTCGTACTGACGAATCATGCCGTCTCACCCGCGCACGGTGTGAATCCGGCCAAAGCGCGTCAAGCGCCCTTCAACCGGTTGGACTCTTACATATCGTCCGGCGCGTCTCTATCGATATCGAGCGCTTCCGGCTCTTCTTCTTCGAGATCATCCTCTTCGCCGGACAGATCTTCTGGCGCATTGCGTTCGCCCAGCAACATCTGCTCGCTGCTCATGAAATCGACGATTTCCTCTTCCGGCTCAGCGGTTTCGACGGCTTTTTGCAGCCCCTTGACCAAGCTGTTTTTTAAGATATTGAAATCGACGGCAGCATCGGCAATCTCACGCAAGGCGACAACCGGATTCTTGTCATTATCGCGCTCCAGGCTCAGCGGAGCGCCGGCGGAAATATCGCGCGCGCGCTGCGCGGCCAGCATAACCAGTTCAAAAGGGTTGGGAATGCGCTCGACGCAATCCTCGACGGTGACGCGCGCCATGGTATTCCTTTCAATATGCCGCTATGAATCGAACGCAAGATCATAAGTCCAGTCGCAACCAGGACACAAGCGTTGCCTGAATGTCCGCCGCGCTTATCGACGCATGACAAGTCGGCATAAATTTAGCCTGTCTTCTGAAGAAGATTGTTCGCGCAATCGATAACCTCAAGGATATTAAGCTCAATTTAGCTACTTTTCGTCCCAAATGGCATCAACTCTGCGATTTTCAATCATACAAAAGCTGTCATTCGCGTCGAATATGTTTTTTTAATAAGAAAACCCTTGTAGTTTTACTCTTGAAATCCACGTTACTTCTGACGTATGTCAACATTCAGGCGTTTCAAAATCCTCATATTGGAAAGGTATTAGATACCATGATGTTCTACCCGCAAGAGCGTCTAGGCGTATTTATCGACGGCTCTAATCTATACTCAGCGGCAAAATCTCTAGGGTTCGATATCGATTACAAAAAATTACTTGGGATGTTTGCTAAAAAAGGTCATTTGATCCGGGCATTTTATTATACAGCTTTGTTCGATGATCAGGAATACTCTCCCATCAGGCCGTTGATCGATTGGCTTGACTATAATGGTTTTACCATGATCACAAAACCGACCAAGGAATTTATCGATAGTCAAGGCCGCCGGAAAATCAAGGGCAATATGGATATTGAGCTCGCCATCGATATGATGGAAATGGCGCCTTTTTTAGATCATATCGTGCTTTTTTCCGGTGATGGCGATTTTCGTCGCCTAGTGGAAGCGGTACAGAATAAAGGTAAGCGCGTCACCGTGGTATCGACCACGCGCTCGAATCCGCCCATGATCGCCGATGAATTACGCCGGCAGGCCGATGTTTTTGTCGAATTGCAAGATCTGTCATCCGAAGTGGCCAGGGCGCACGGGCCAATGCGTGAGGGGGGGGCGCCTCGCGAAGGCGGCATGCCTCGCGAAATCGGTCGCCAGGACGATTATCAGCAACGGATGATGGCTCGCGAAATGGCCCGCCAGCGCGATGAGGAGCTATGAGTTCACCGGCCGTCGAGGGAGATTTCGAGCCGGGTTTCGACTGCCTGCTCTGTCCCAGGCTTGCCAACATGCGGCAGAACAACCGGCGGCATTGGCCTGCCTGGCATAACTCTCCCGTTTCCCCTTTCGGTTCGTTGGAAGCCGCCTTGTTAATCGTCGGTTTAGCGCCTGGTTTGCGCGGCGCCAACCGAACCGGACGACCCTTTACCGGCGATCGCGCCGGCGATACACTATATTGCGCGCTGCTTCGCTATGGCTTTGCCCATGGTTGTTATGACCGGCGCCCCGATGACGGCTTGACTTTGATCGATTGCCGCCTCACCAATGCAGTACGCTGCGCGCCGCCGCAAAACAAGCCCGAAACCAGTGAAATTGCGGCCTGCCGCTCTTTTCTTGCCAAGGAGATTCAGGCCATGCCGCGCTTACAAGCGATTCTGGCCCTTGGCGTCATTGCCCATGGCGCCGTTCTGCGCTGTCTTGGGCAAAAAGCCAGCGCGTATGCTTTTGCCCATGGCGCCTGCCATGTCGTCGGCCAAGACCGGCTCTTGTTCGACAGCTATCATTGCTCGCGCTACAATACCAATACCGGCCGGTTGACCCAAGCGATGTTCGATGACGTCATCGCACGGATTCGTCAGCACATCCCCGCCTCATCCCAATGAGATCTCACAACCAAACGCAACTGGATCGCAGTCGAAAGTCGGGACGATAATTTGGGTCGAGAAGCCGTCGCCCTGACTGAGCGCTGTCACCGCGCCCGGTATGAAAGTCTTGCGAGGGTTCCAACTGACAGGTTTGCGCCGGAGAAATGTCGCGAGGATGTCATCCTGCCGCCGGGAAGCCTGCTAGATTTGGAGCGTTCGAGAGCAATGTCATCTAAAGCGCCTAGTAGCAAAATTTCGATGGTTTCTTTGGGGGGATGAGGATATGAGTACTCGTGACGATATGCTGAGCCTGCTTCGCGCGCGCAAGCGCAACTATACGCTGCCACAGCCTTTCTATAGCGATCCCGAGTTTTTCAAGATCGATATGGACTTGATCTGGTATCGGGATTGGCTGTTTGTCGGCCATACCTGCGAGGTGGCAAAAGCCGGCCAGTATTTCACTGTGCAGATTGGGGATTATCCAGTGGTGGTGATCCGGGATCGTGAAGGCGCGGTCAGAGCCTTCCACAATTCATGCCGCCACCGCGGCAGCCGGATCTGTACGGGAGCAAGAGGAACCGCGACCAAGATGGTGTGTCCGTACCACCAGTGGACCTACGATCTGAATGGAAAACTGCTTTTTGCCCGTCAGATGGCCGAAGGCTTCGATCCAGCCGCCCATTCGATCAAGCCGGTCGCCTGCGAGACCGTTGCCGGTTATATCTTTATTTGCCTGGCCAGCAAACCGGCGGCTTTTCAACCCTTCCGTACGCTGATGGAACCTTATTTCGCGCCGCATCGCTTGGCCGAGGCAAAGGTTGCCCATGAAGCGACAATCGTTGAAAAGGGGAATTGGAAGCTCGTTTGGGAAAATAACCGCGAGTGCTACCATTGTGCCGGGAACCACCCGGAACTGTGCCGGACCTATCCCGAAGCTCCCACCGTCACCGGGGTCAGCGGCGGCGAGAGCGATCCTGGAATGGTCGAACATTGGAACCGTTGCGAGGCCGCGGGGTTACCGTCACGCTTTCGGATCGATCCAGAGGGGCAATATCGCGCGAACCGCTCGCCCTTGCTGAATGATGCGGTCAGCTACACGATGAGCGGACGTCCCGCGGTCCAACGGCATCTATCGGATCAGGTTGGCAGTAACGGTTATATCGGCGCGCTGATGCTTTTTCACTATCCAACGAGTTGGAACCATGTGCTTCTCGATCATGCGGTGACCTTCCGGGTGCTTCCCCTCAGCCCGACCGAGACCATGGTCACGACCAAGTGGCTGGTCCATAAGGATGCCGTCGAAGGCGTCGATTACAAGATTGACGAGCTGATCCATGTATGGATGGAAACCAACGATCAAGACCGAAGAATCGTCGAAGAAAATTCTCTTGGCGTCCAGTCGCCAGCCTATGAGCCTGGACCTTATTCCGAACATCATGAAGGCGGGGTCGCGCAGTTTGTCGAATGGTATACGGCTTTCCTGGAACGCCGTTTGTCAGATCCCAGCGTCAGGACTCTCAGGAACGTCGCCTGATTCGCGACAAACAATAGGTCTCTCGGTGAAATGACGCCGCGGCAGGGTCGCCTCCAGCTTCTGGAGGCGACCGGCGTCGTTGATGAGGCGTTCGTGCATAGTGGAAATGCAGCGCCAGGGCGAAAATCTTGATGAGGAAATCGCGAAAGGTTATATTCCTGAGCGCTGCTCGCGGCTTTTGGCGCACATTGATGTCGAGGTTCGATCCCGAAAAAATATTGGCTCGATGTCAGCCGGACGGTTGGAAATTTTCTTATTTTCCTGAATCTCGCAACTCTGGCTCTAATGCTGTATTCTTTATTTTAATTCTGGAGTACGATACAGCAATATGTATATTATTCGTTTGAAAAACTGCGCATTTTTTGCGCACCATGGCGTATTTGAAGAAGAGGAGGCGTTGGGGCAACGTTTCTATGTCGATATAGAGTTGGAGGTGAGTTCCAGTGAGGCCATCGATCAGGATCTAGTTGAGGGTACGGTAGATTATGCGGCAGCTTTTCTTGAAATTGAAAAGCTGGTATCGGGCCGGCGGCGTTTCCTGATAGAAGCTTTGGCTTTTGACATCGCCAAAGCGCTTTGCGCGCGCTTTGCGCAAATCGAGACCGCACGCGTCACCGTAAGAAAGCCCAATGCCCCGGTGCGCGGGGTGCTTGATTATGTCGAAGTGACGGTCGTTTGGCCGCAGTGACATATCCCCAGCGGTCTCAATCGGACATTCGATACCCTCGGATACAGGCATCGCGTTCTTGACGGCAAACTGCTAGGGACTAAGGCATGAGGAGATGCTCAATCCAAAGATGTATATCTTTTTAAAGTTATTTTATTCGTATTCCGCGTAATTCGTCATTCGATGAAACGTGGAGATGGATATGGCGATCTGGCGTCAATCTCTTATTTGGAAAATTGCTCTGCCGGTTCCACTGTCGCTGCTAGCAATGATTGGCGCCATCGGCTGGATCGTTCCAGAACGGATCGACGCGGACGCGCAGGCAACTGCGGTTGAGAATGCCCTTCAAACGGTTGCGCATTTCCGCTCGGTCCGCGATTATTATAACGAGGCCGTCGTGCCCAAGATACGCGCCAGCGTCGATCTGAAAGCGACGCATTTGCACGCCAGCAATCCCAAGGGTCCCATTCCAACCACCTTTATCCTGGATATGTCCGACCGCCTGCAGAACCGGGGCGTCAGCTTGCACCTTGTACAGCCCCTACCCTTTTCCGGATCGCGCCAACCGCAAGGACGATGCTTTTGAAAAAGCAGCGTGGGAAAAACTGCAAGAAACGCCGGATGTACCCTATGTCGCGCGTGAGACGCTGAACGGTAAGGAGACCATCCGCGTCGCCGTTGGCGACCGGATGGCGGAGGGGTGCGTCGCTTGCCATAACGCGCACCCGCAATCGCCGAAAAAAGACTGGAAGGTTGGGGATGTCCGCAGAGTCTTTGAAATTCAAACGGTCATCGCTTCCCAATTGGCGCGCGGCCGAATATTAATCTATTCCGTGCTGGGGATTGTGTTGGGCGCTGGTTGTATCGTTTTGGTCGTATCTCTTCTTTCAACTCGCGCCGTCGCCCGGCCGCTGCGCAGCGTCAACAATGCCGTCAATCAGCTGGACACCTCCGGAAACCTGATTTTTTAAGGATCTTTGGTTGAGGAATGGCTGTTTTTTGGCATAAGTCGGGTGAAGAGGACGATGTTCCGGGGTTTGCGAGGCGACTTTACCTGGTTTTCCTTGTTCCCCAGGGTCAGACGGGGTTCATTTTTTCCAACCAGCACCAGCGTTTCATGTTGTAAGCCATGTTGGCCAGAGTGATGGTCGCCTCTGCTCTTGCTTTTCCGATGGTTCGGATGAAGAGACTCATGCGATCTTTCTGTTCGGCGAAGACGTGCTCAACGCGGGCGCGGATTTTGGACTTCACCGCATTGGCCCTCGCTGTGGCCTTGCTCATCGGTCTGCCCTTTGGTTTCTTGCGATGGATGCGGCTGACCTTGCCATGATCAAGCAGAAATTCCTCGTTGCTCTTTGAGCGGTATGCCGTATCGGCCCATACATCCGAGGCTGTGTTCCGGGCAATCAGCCCCTCTCGCAGCCGCGCTCCATCCGCGGCGGCGGCATCCGTGACGAGGCAGCGGCGGATGATACCATGTCGGCGGTCAATGGAAATGTGGCTTTTGTAGCCAAAGACCGGGGTCGCGATATCGATCTGCGGCGTCCCATCCTCTTTGGGCCTGGCTTTGGAGAGTTTCATCGTCCAGCGAGCCTCTCGATCCTTCTGCCGTAATTTGGCCGGCTTGTCCTTCCATGCTTCGGGAATTTGACCGGCTTTGATCGCCTCTTTCTCGCTGTCTTTGTTGCGCTGGCGTGGGGCTGCCACCAGCGTCGCGTCAATGATCTGGCCGCCCATGGCAAGATAGCCTGCATCGGAAATCATCTGATCGAGGGTTTGAAACAGCCGGTCCAGCGCCCTGGCCGTGATCAGCGCCTCGCGAAAATCCCACAGCGTGTTGGCGTCGGGAACCGCTTCGCCGGGACGCAAACCGCAGAACCGAAGCCAGGTCAGGCGATCTTGCACCTGGTAGGCCGTCTGCTGGAGTGACAGGCCATAGAGCCCCTGCAAGACCAGCATCTTGAACTTCAGCACCACATCGAACCCGGGGCGTCCCCCTTTCGAGGGGTCGGAACGTCGAACCGCCTTGCTCAGAGCCGGGCGAAACTGCTCGAAGCAGACCGTTCGCTCCAGTTTCTCCAGCGGATCACCTTCCGCCGACAGAGCTTCAAGGCTGTGTTCGAAATCCCAGAAACCAACCTGACCCTTCATCAAGGCCTCCATCCATCTACCGATACAGACAATTGAATCATAAAATCGTCACCAACGCCAGTTTCCGGAGGCGTCCAGCTGGCCAACGGCGAACGCCGCTTGAAGCTGGTTCGAGAAACGGCGAGCAAAGATGAAATCGGCAGCCTTTCGCGCGCACTCGAAAAATTTGGCATCACCCTCGAACAGCAAGAAGCGCGCGGGGAACAGGAAATTCGCGAAGCCGCCGAACGCGAGGAATTTCAACGCAACGCAGCGCGGCAGATGGAACTTGCCAGCTTGACGCGCCATCTCGAACCTGCTGGCCAAGCTCAATGGCGTGACCGATCAGCTCGATCAGGCGGCGTCCACGATGACCGATACGGTCCAGCAAGCCAATAGCACCTTTGCCACCATCTCCAGCGCCACCAGCCAAACCCACGCCAGTGTCCAGGCCACAGCCGGCGCTGCCGAAGAACTTCTGACCGCCAATGCCAACATTGCCGATCGTGCGCGAGAAGCCCTCTCCATCTCGCGCAAGGTTGTGACCGAAACCAAATCCATGGATCGCCTGATCGCCGATTTGAGAAATACGGTCGAACGCATCGCCAATGCCGGGCGGTTGATCAATGAAATCGCCGGTCAGACAAACCTTTTAGCGCTCAATGCCACGATCGAAGCGGTACGCGCCGGCGCCAACAGCACCGCCGAGGCGGTGCGAGAGGTTCGCGGCGTGATCAAGTGCCTGGAACGCTTGGCTTCCGATATCTCCAACTCGGTCGAGCAACAACAAGCGGCAACCAGCAGGATTGCCAGCCAAATGCAGGATGCCGCCACTGCGGAAGTAAGCGTCGCGGCCAGCACCGTCGAGAGCGCCTTGCAAGCCTCCGCCACGGTTCATACCTCCGTTGCCAATCTCAATGCCGAAAGCATCAGCCTGCAAGGCTTGGCGGAACGGTTTCTCACCGATGTGCGGCAAGAGGCGCGGTGACCGTTTGCCAAGCGCCTTCCATTCGCCATTCATCCGATCGATGGCTTCCTCGTTCATCCAACGAAATGAGCCAGGAGAAAGGATACGCTCAAGACCGACAACATGGTTGAAAGCAAAATCGCCGCTGAGGTTTGAGCGACCAGCCGGTCGTATTGTCGAGCCAGGACAAACGCTCCGGCGCCGGTTGGCAAGGCATTGAGCAGAACGGCAATTTTCCCCATTAGCGGATCAACCCCCAGCCAGTGAAGGCCGATCAGCCAGGTCAAGGCCGGCATCAGCGCCAGCTTCATCGCGATTAGCCAACTGATCGCTCTCAGGTTGCCGCGCACCGGTTGGCCGGCCAAGAACAACCCAAGAGAGAACAAGGCGCAGGGGCTTGCCGCAGCGCCGAGCAACTCGGCGAAATTGCGCGCCGCTCCGGGAAGCGGCGCCCTGGCGAGAGCCAGCGCCGCCCCAAGCGCCGGCGCCATCAGCATGGGATTCTTCAACAGCGCCAACCCAACCCCTCGCAAGGTTTTCAGCAGGCCGGCGCCGGCGTGGAGATCGCTTTCGATGGCCACCACTGCCACGCCGACGATCACCGATGTCGTGACGATCGTGCCGGCAATCGCTGGCGGCAATCCATCTTGACCAAAAACCATCAGGGATAAGGGGATGCCCATATAGCCGACATTGCCATAGATTGCCGTTACCCCCTGGATGGCCAGATCGGCCAGGCGCAAGCCGAACGCCAACCGGCCGATGATGAGCGTTACCGCCAGGGTGGCGAGCGCCGACAGACCGAAAGCCAGCAAAAAGTCCGGATTCATCGCTTGCGCGATTGGAACGCGAAACATAACCAGGAACAATAGCGCTGGCAGTGCGAACCAATAGACGAAACTATTGAGCGCCTCGGAGGAGGCGGAGCCCAATACCCCAAGGCGCCCTGCGAGATAACCGGCGAAAATCAGTCCGAAAACCGGAATGGCAACATTGAAAACCGCATCCATCCGCCTGTCCTCCCAACCATGAGCGCCAGTACAGTAAGCGGTGCGCCGCCAGATCGGCATGCCGTTCAATCAAGTCTGCCTTGCGGCAGGTAAACCGATGTATGCTAAAGCGATACTACAGAAGGGTCGTGTGCACATGTCTGGTCATTACGTTCCGTTGATCCACACCATGGTCTTGATGTCGGCTGCTGACCGCAACATGACCGATGCTGAATTATCGGTCATCGGCGATATCATCACCCATCTGCCGGCCTTTGCCGGTTTCGATAGCCAGCGCTTGCCGGAAGTGGCGGCGCAATGCGTCGATCTGTTGGATGACGATCACGGGCTCAGCCGGGTCCTCTCTGCGATCATCGATGCTTTGCCGGCCAGATTGTATGAAACGGCCTATGCCTTGGCCTGCGATGTCGCTGCCAGCGACGGCAAACCCAGCCAGGAGGAATTGCGTCTTCTGGAAATCTTGCGCGACCGGCTGGATATCGACCGGTTGATTGCCGCTGCCATCGAACGCGGCGCGCGCGCGCGCTTCATCCGGCCATGACCGAGGCGGCGCTCTGCTGCCGGCCGTTCCGGCAGGCACCCGCCCGCCTCTTGCCCGGCTCGAGCAGAAGATTGCCGACGACTGGCAAATCAGCACGCAGCGCTTCATCCTGGCAACCGTGGGCATTGATGCCGTCACGATCCTGCGGACGATGTTCGGGCTTGCCATGTCTGCCATGCAAGGAGCGACGATGATCGACGACGTGTCATTCTATGCCCTGGCGGTGCCGGCGGTGATGCTTTTCGGGCTGGCCAAGGGCGGTTTTTCTGGCATCGCAACCTTGAGCGTGCCGATGATCGCCCTGGTCATATCGCCGGTGCAAGCGGCGGCGATTTTATTGCCGATCCTGATCTTGCAGGATCTGTTCAGCATGTGGGCCTACCGCCGCTCGGTCGATTGGGGGGTGCTGACACGCATGCTGCCGGGGGCCGGTCTTGGAATCCTGGCCGGCTATCTGCTCGCAGCCCGGGTCGATGAGGCGGCGGTGGCCCTGGCGGTCGGGGCGATCGCCATTGTCTTCGCCTTGCGGCAATTGCTGTGGCCGAAAGTGACGATCCACGCCGCCGGACCTGTCATGGACCGGGTGCAAGGCCTGTTCTGGGGGGCGATATCGGGCTTCACCAGCATGATCGCCCATGCCGGCGGACCGCCCTTTCAGATTTACACCTTGCCCAAGGGTATGACGCGGAATATTTATGCCGGCACCACGGCGATGTTCTTCGGTCTGGTCAATTGGGTCAAGGTGCCGCCCTATCTGGCGCTCGGTCAGTTCAACCGCGAAAGTCTGCTGACGGCGGCGGTCCTGGCGCCGGTTGCTATCGTGTCCACCTTGGCCGGGGTGCGGTTGGTTCAACTGGTTCCAGCTGAACGTTTCTTCCGGGTGATCTTATATCTGTTGCTGGCGGTCGGAATCGATCTGGTCTACGATGGGAGCAGCCGGCTGCTGGGCGGATGACAGACGAAGGCGTTTGCAAAGAAACTATTGACAGCGCTGGGTTTAACGCCGACATATCTACCTCTGGTTCCATGATTTATCTGGGAGTGGCAACCGCCCGATGTCCGCGCCCGTCGTCTCCGGGGCGCAAGGGGCTTTTCCGCGTTCCTTCGATCCGGCATCGCTGCCCGGTCATCATTTGGCCGTTGGCTGCGATCGGCCCTTACGGTTGGATTGCGGCATCGACCTTGCCCCGTTTACCTTGGCTTACACCACCTGCGGCACGCTGAACGCCGACAAGTCGAACGCCATTTTGATCTGCCATGCCTTGACCGGCGATCAATATATCGTCGGCCCTCATCCGCTGACCGGGCGCGAGGGCTGGTGGCAGATGCTGGTTGGGCCGGGCAAGCTGTTCGATACCGACCGGTATTTCCTGATCTGCTCGAATGTCATCGGCGGCTGCATGGGATCGACCGGACCGCGCGATATCGACCCTGCGACCGGCAAACCCTACGGGCTGACCTTTCCGGTCATCACGGTTGCCGACATGGTGCGAGCGCAAGCGCGCATTGTCGATCATCTAGGCATCGACACGCTGTTTGCCGTGGTCGGCGGTTCGATGGGCGGGATGCAGGCGCTGGAATGGGCGGCGCATTATCCCGACCGGGTGTTCGCCGCCGTGCCAATCGCCACGGCCACGCGCCATTCGGCGCAAAACATCGCCTTTCACGAGGTCGGCCGGCAGGCGATCATCGCCGATCCCGACTGGCGCGGCGGCGCTTATCTGGCGTCCGGCTGCATTCCTTATCGCGGGTTGGCAGTGGCGCGCATGGCCGCGCACATCACTTACTTGTCTGAGCCGGCCTTGCATCGCAAATTCGGGCGCAATCTGCAAAATCGCAGCGGCGTCACCTATGGCTTCGATGCCGATTTTCAAGTGGAAAGCTATTTGCGTCACCAAGGATCGACCTTTGTCGAGCGCTTTGACGCCAATTCCTACCTCTATATCACGCGCGCGATGGATTATTTCGATTTAGCGCAAGAGTTTGGCTCGGTTGCCGACGCTTTTCGCGGCAGCCGGACGCGGTTTTGCGTGGTGTCCTTTTCCTCGGACTGGCTGTTTCCAACGCAAGAAAGCCGGATGCTGGCGCGGGCGCTGAACGCGGTGGCCGCCAATGTCAGTTTCGTCGAGATCCAAACCGATCGCGGCCATGACGCTTTTTTGCTCGATGAACCGGAATTTCATGCCGTCCTTGGCGGTTTTGTCGCCGGATGCGCGGAAAAACGCGGTTTGCGAAAGTCGATATGAGCCCCGTCGCGCCCACCGAACGCTCCTCCATCCGCGTCGATCTGCAACAGATCGCCGACATCATCCCCGCCAAGGCGCGGCTGTTGGATGTCGGCTGCGGCGACGGGGCGCTGCTCGCGTATCTGGTCCATGACAAGCAGGTGGACGGTCGCGGTATCGAATTGAGCCAGGCGGGGGTCAATGTCTGCGTTGGCCGCGGTTTATCGGTTATCCAGGGCGATGCCGATACCGATCTGGCGCATTATCCCGATCAGGCGTTCGATTACGCCGTGCTGAGCCAAACCCTGCAAGCCACCCGCGAACCGCGCCGGGTGCTGGGCGAGCTGGTGCGTATTGCCAGGTGCGCGATCGTCAGCTTGCCGAATTTCGGCCATTGGCGGATGCGGACAGCCTTGTTGTTCAAGGGGCGCATGCCGCATACGGCAACCCTTGCCCATCAATGGTACGATACCCCTAATATTCACCTGTGCACGATCACCGACTTTGTCGATCTGGCATCGGCGATGGCATTGGAGATCGAACGCTCGGTGATGCTCGATGATGCCGGCTGCCCATTGCGCGGCGTTTGGGGACAAACGCTCGCCAACCTTCTCGCCGCCCAAGGGCTGTTTGTCCTGCGGCGTCGCCCCTAGAGGCGATCTCAATCCGACATCTGCCGCCTTCGGATACAGGCGTCGAGCAAATGTCGGAATCCACAAGAGCGCGAGCAACAGAATCGGTCGTGCGTCGGATCCGGTCACAGGATGGGCGCTCTGCGATCCAGCGCATCGGGTTGGCCTGCGGTGTGCAGTGACCGCGCGATCTCGCTGTCGATCAGGGAATGCGGCAGGATCGGTTGCGGTTTCGTTGCCGCATCCAGCGTCGCTAGAATGGCTGGGTCGATCTGGGCGTCGATGACCCCTAGACTATCCGCGATTTGTTCGCGATTGCGCGCGCCGACCACCGGTAGGATCTGCCCCTTATCTTGCCCGGTCAACAACCAGGCAAGCGCCAGCTGCGCTGGACTAACCCCGGCTTGGCGGGCCAGATCGACCACCTGTTCGGCGATCTCCAGCGAACGCTGGGGAATGGCCTCCTTGGACAGGCGGCTTTCGACCATCGGTCCGTCGCCGCGAAATTTGCCGGTCAACACGCCGGATGCCAACGGATAAAAGGTGGTAACGCCAATGTTCAGCGCCTTTGCCATGGGCAGTAACTCATATTCGGCGGTGCGGTCAATCAGATTATAATCGATCTGCAAGGCGACAATGCGCGACCAGGAGCGCATCTCAGTCATCAGATCGGCGCGGGCGACGATCCAGGCCGGGATATTGGAAAAGCCGGCATAATGGATCTTGCCCTGGCGGATCAGATCGTCTAGGGCGCGCAAGATCTCGTCCAATGGAGTCGTGCCGTCCCACCAATGCACGAACATCAGATCGATGGCTTCCAATCCCAGCCGCGCCAGGCTCGCTTCGACGGCATGCCTCAAATGACGCCGGCTATTACCGCCCTTGACTAGGTCGCTGCCCATGGTGGCGGTGTATTTGGTTGCCACCACGAAATGCTCGCGATCGGCTCGAACAAACTCGCCAACCAGTTTTTCCGAGGTGCCGCCAGTATACATGTCGGCGGTATCGATGAAATTGCCGCCGGCATTGGCAAAATTGTCGAAAATTGCCCGGCACTCCACGGGGTTGGCCCCCCACCCCCATTCCTCGCCAAAAGTCATGGTGCCAAGCGCCAGCTCAGAAACCCGCAATCCGCTTTTGCCCAACAGTTTATACCGCATCGCTTGATCATCCTCTTTACCGCGACCAGCTGTAATCGGCAAGCTGGCTTCGCCTGTCCTTAGTCTTCGAGCACCGGAATGAAACGATCACTTACCGGGTCGAGCCGGCGCAGCATACCGCGTTCGAGATCAAAATGCAGGCCATGTAAGTGCACGCTTCCCTGCTCGATGCGCGTGCGCAACCAAGGAAAGGTCATCAAATTGGCCAGTGAGGCGCGAATGGCTTCTTGTTCCAAAGCGCCGGCTCGATCGCCATCAGGGCCGATGGAAGCCAAAACGGTCTTGCGAGCGGCGTTGGCGATAGCCATCCAGGCGCCGATGAAATCGCCGCCTTGATCGGGACAGGAGGTGAGCAACGCCCGGATGCCGCCGCAGCGCGAATGGCCCATGACGATCAAATGGGGAATCTCCAATTGGCAGATGCCATATTCGATGGCAGCGCTGGTGCCGTGATAAATGCCGGACGGCTCATAGGGCGGCACCAGATTGGCGACATTGCGTACGGTGAAAATATCGCCAGGGCCGGCGCCGAAAATCAGCTGCGGATCGACACGGGAATCGCAGCAGGATATCACCAGGGCTCGTGGGTTTTGACCGTCTCTGGACAGTTTTTCATACTCTTCGCGCCGTTCGGCAAAGACCTCGTTGCGAAAGCGCTGAAAACCTTTCAAAAGCCGTTCCATCGCTCCATCCTTTTGTAACCCGGCTGTAGAGTAGAGGATTCAATCGGTCAGCAAGGGACCTTGCCGATGGGGGCGGAACAGGATGATCGGGAAACGATTGCTGTAACGCCCGCCAGGGTCCGCCAACCGCTTCATCGAACGAGCCGCCGCCTGAATTCCTCGGCCAACAAGGCCGCTTCCGCCCCAACAAGGCTGCCAGATCGGCAGCGCCGGGCCAAAGCGGCGCGGATAACCGCGACATCGGCATGCGGCTCCGGCCCGAGCGAGCCTGTGTCCAGGCCGGCCATAGCGCAGGCGGGTTCAAAGACCGTCTGCTGCCAGGGGCGATGTCGGGCAGGGGCAGGATGTCCGTGTGACGGTAAGTCATGGCCAGCTTTGCTTTCGATCGCAGATCATATCCTGAAGCGTTTTTCCGCCCAGCGGAACAGCAGCGCGATCGCGTAATTGACGATCAGATACAATACGCCGGCAAGGATAAAATAATCGACATAGGCCAGCGTTTTGGCCCCCAACAGGCGAGCGCTTCCCATCAACTCTTTTACCGTGACGATGGAGACGACCGCCGATGCTTTCGACAATAAAATGATTTCGTTCGACAAAGCCGGCAGGGCAATGCGCAGCGCGCGCGGCAGGACGATGCGACGATACAGCAGCGCCGACGACATGCCGCAAGCCAGCCCCGCTTCTTTTTCGCCAGGCGGCATGGCCTGGATCGCCCCGCGCAGGATTTCGGCGATATAGCCGGCGGTATTACAGGTCAGGGCAATCAGCGCGCACCAATAGGGTTCGCTCAAAACAATCCAGGCGATGCTGTCTTGCATCCATTCAAACTGGCCAGGGCCGTAATAAATCAAAAAAAGTTGAACCAGCAGCGGCGTGCCGCGAAAATAAGCGATGAAAATAATCGCCGCCCGGCGCAAAACCGGCGGTCCGCTCACCCGGACCAGCGCCACCGGCATGGCGAGCAGGATCCCCAGAACGCCGCTGATCGCCACCAGCCCGACGGTCATCGACGCCCCTTCGAGCAGCAGCGGCCAACCTTCGAGAAAATGCCGGTAAAGCTGATGCATACGCGTTTCCTTAGCCCGGATTGCCGGAAATGCCAATGCGCGCTCGCGCTTCCAGCCGCCTCAAGACCAGACCCGACAAAAGGGTGATCGTCAGATAAATCAACGACAGTAAACTATAAAACAAAAAGGGCTGTTTGGTATTGCCCACCGCCACCTGGGTCTGACGCACGACATCGGCTAAACCGATCACCGAGACCAGCGACGTATCCTTGGCCAAAATCAGCCACAAATTCCCAAGGCCAGGCAGGGCGAAACGCCACATCTGCGGGATTTGGATGCGGCGCAGAACCTGTCCGCCGGTCATACCCAGAGCGCGGGCCGCCTCTGTCTGGCCCGGGGGGATCGCCTGAAAAGCGCCGCGGAACACTTCGGCGGCATAAGCGGCGAAAACCAGGGCCAAGGCGATGACGCCGGCGCCGAATTTGCCGATTTCGATCCGCTGACCGGTTAGCGCGGCGATCAGGTCCCCGCTGCTATAATAAATCAAAAAAATGATCAACAATTCAGGAATGCCGCGCAGCGTATGGATGAACGCCTCAACCGGCCGGCGCACCCAGCCCAGCCTTGCCATCAAGCCGCCAGCCAGCAGCAAACCAAGGACAAGACCGCAGATCAGCGCCGCCACGGCCAGCCGGGCGGTCACCCACAAACCGCCCAGGATCAGATTTTCATAGCCTTGTAAATCGAACATGCCGCTCTGCTGCCAGCGGATAAGGGGTTGACGCCCTTTGTCCGGTCAAATTTACCGGATGCTGAAGGGAAAATATTTATCGTTGAGCTTTTTATAGGTACCGTCGGCATCGATTTCCTGGAGGGCGGCATTAAAAGCCGCGCGCAGCTGATTGTCGCCCTTGCGCACCGCCACCCCGACACCGTCGCCAAAGATCGGATCGACGAGCGGCTCGCTGACGAAATCGAACTTGCCATTCTGACTCTTGAGCCAGTCCAGCATCACCGCCGAATCGGCTAAAATGACGTGACAACGACCGGCGATCAAATCGAGATTGACCTCATCCAACTTGGGATAGTTCTTCAGCTTGGCAATGTCCTTCCAGTATTTTTCCGCATAATCGGCATGGATGGTCGCGCTTTGGGTACAGATCGTTTTTCCCTTCAAACGAGCGGGCGTGGCATCCAGCTTGGCGCCAACCTTGGCGATCAGCTGGGCGGGGGTACGGTAATAACGTTCGGAAAAATCGACCACCGCTTTGCGCTTTTCGTTGATCGACATCGAAGCCATGATCGCGTCGAATTTTCTAGCCTCCAGCGCCGGGATGATGCCGTCCCAATCCTGCATCACCCATTCGCACTTCACCTTCATCCGTTTACACAATTCGTTGCCAAGATCGATCTCGAAACCTTCGGGCTCGCCTTTGGCGTTGGTGCCGTTGAAGGGCGGATAAGCGCCTTCGGTGCCGATGCGTAACGTTTTTTCCTGCGCCTGGACGCTTGTCGCCAACAAGAGCAGGGTTGTCAGGGTAAGCAAAATTTTCATGAGTGAGCCCTCCTGCGGGTTAGCCTTTGAGCGCACTCGACAAAAACTGCCGGCAACGCTCGGAACGCGGCCGGGTGAACACCTCTTGCGGGGTGCCTTCCTCTTCCACCCGGCCTTGATGCAAAAATATTACATGATCCGCCACCTCGCGGGCAAAACCGGTTTCATGGGTCACGACCAGCATGGTCCGCCCCTCGCGGGCCAGGTCGCGCATCACTTTCAGCACCTCGCCCACCAGTTCCGGATCAAGCGATGAGGTTGGCTCGTCGAACAGCATGGCGTCCGGCTCCATGGCCAAGGCGCGGGCAATCGCAACCCGCTGCTGCTGTCCGCCCGACAGGGTGGCCGGATAGGCATGGCGCTTTTCCGCAATGCCAACCTTGGCCAGCATGGCTTCACCCCTGGCAATCGCATCGGCGCGTTTCAGACCCATGACATGGATCGGCGCTTCGATGACATTGCCGATCACCGTCATATGGGGCCAGAGATTGAATTGCTGGAACACCATGGCCAAGCGACGGCGCATACGCTCGATCTGCCGGCGGTCTTGCGGACGGATTACCTCGCCTTTGACCATCACCGTGCCGGAATCGGGAATTTCCAGCATGTTAATGCAGCGCAAAAAGGTGCTTTTGCCTGAGCCGCTCGCCCCCAAAATGGCGATCACGTCATGATCGCGGGCGGTGAGCGAAACTCCCTTCAACACCTCGTGCTCGCCAAAACGCTTATACAAATCGCAAACCGTAATGGCAGCGATTGGGGAGGGATCCAGATTCATGCGGCCAAATCACTTGGGAAACCCGCCGCCACCGGCGTTCGTTCAATCATATCGGTTTGCGTGGCGCTAGCGGAAATGAATTTTAACGAAACGATGACATATCCGGCGGCGCCTTAACCCGCTCAGGCCACATGCCAAGGCGTTTCACGCCGGTACGCGCGCCACCGCGTGCAAGAGATCGCGACGTTTGAGCTGATCGTAGGTTAGATCGAGAACGCGAGCGGCAATGGCCACCAGCTCGTTGGCCTCGGCATAGGAGAGGGTGAAGGGCGGGGCAAGAATCATGCTGTCTCGAACCGCGCGCATCACCAGACCCTCGCGAAAGGAAATGTCGCGGCAGATGTTTCCTACCGTTCCTTCTCGCGCGGCAAAGGCGGCGCGGGTGGCTTTGTCGGGGGTCAATTCCAAAGCGCCGATCAACCCCGCCATGCGCGCCTCGCCCACCAGCGGATGCAGGGCCAGTTCCCGCCAGCGCGCTTGGAGATAGGGGCCGATGTCAGATTTCACCCGCGTAACGAGGCTTTCATTGTGCAAAATCGCCAGGTTGGCAAGGGCTGCGGCACAGCCTCCCGGATGGCCCGAATAGGTAAAACCGTGGTTGAAGTCGCCGCCATGCTCGATGAAACCTTCGGCGATGCGATCGCTGACGATCACCCCGCCCAAGGGAAAATAACCGGATGTCACCCCCTTGGCAAAGGTGATCAGGTCGGGTTCGACGCCCATGAACTGGCAGCCGAACCACGCGCCCGTGCGCCCGAAGCCGCAGATGACCTCGTCGCAGATGAGCAGGACCTCGCGCTCGCGGCAAATCTTTGCCACTTCCGGCCAGTAATTGCCGGGCGGGACGATCGCCCCCCCTGCCCCTTGGATTGGTTCGCCGATAAAGGCCGCGACCGTGTCGGCTCCGGCCTGATCGATGATCCGGGCGATATCCAACGCGCACACACGCCCGAATTCTTCAGCCGACAGCCTTTCCCCCTCGGCCCACCAATAGGGTTGGCGCGCATGAACAATGCCTGGAATCGGCAAGCCCCCTTGTTCGTGCATCGGTCCCATGCCGCCAAGCGAAGCGCCTCCCATGGTTGAGCCATGATAGGCGTTGCGCCGTGAGATGAAGATCTGCTTGGCTGGCTTGCCCATCGCCGCCCAGTAATGCCGTACCAGGCGTAAGGCCGTGTCCACCGCTTCCGAGCCGCCAGAGGTGAAAAACACCCGGCTCATCCCCTCTGGCGCCACCTGCGCTATGGCAGCGGCCAGTTCGGTTGCGGCTGGATGAGTGGTTTTGAAAAAAGTGTTGTAGTAATCGAGCTGGTAAAGCTGCTGCGCTATGGCATCGACGATCTCGCGCCGGCCATGGCCCACTTGCGAGCACCACAGCCCCGACATGCCATCGAGAACCTTGTTGCCTTCGCTGTCATAAATATAGGCTCCATCAGCTCGGGTGATGACCCGCACCCCTTCGGCGTTCAGCGCCTTGGTATCGCTGAAAGGGTGCAGATGATGGGCCGCGTCCAGCGCACGCCAGTGAACGGTCGAATTGGCAAGCGGAACGCTCACGATGGCGATCCTTTTCGATAGCGATCGTCAAAAAAAGTCAGAATCCATCGTGCAACCAACGGCGAATCGGTGTGGGCTTGCGCGCTGTGCAAATCGGCGCGCGCGCGGGCTATGACATCCTCGTCGACATCCTCGTCCAAATCTTTTTGCGCCAGCTCGTCCAGCAGGTCTCTGACAAAGTCCACGGAAAATTCCGGGTGGCCTTGAAAGGTGATCGCCTGATCGCCGTAGGCAAGAATGGCCGCCGGGCAAAAGGGCGAGCTTGCCACGATGCGCGCCTGTGGCGGCAAGCGGGTGACTTGATCGCGATGAACCGCGCTCAAGGAAACGGTTTTGGGCGCATCCACCATCCAAGCCGGAAGGGGAGCGATGGTATCGTAGCTGTGGATGCCAAGCCCCCATCCGGCCGCCGCGCGCTCAACCGCGCCGCCCATCGCTTGCGCCAAGATCTGATGGCCAAAGCAAATACCGGCGATAGGCCGCCCCTTGGCCATCGCTTCGCGCAGGAAATCCTCGAGACGCACCATCCACGCCAGGCGCTCGAAAGCGGTATCGCGCGACCCGGTGACGATCCAGGCGTCGCACTCATCAGCTGAATCGGGTAAAATCCCATCGAACGCAGCATAAGAAACAAATGTCAGCGACGGATCGTGGGGGCTGAGAAGAGCTTGAAACATGTCAGAATAAGCGCCGTGGCGGCGTTCCAGCATATCCCGGTTTTGCCCGGCTTCCAAAATTCCAATCCGCATCCTGGTTTTACCTTTCTCTTGCGCTCAAAGCCTCTGCGCCCGGCGCGCGTTGCGCCGGCGCGCCCGCCAGACGTACAGAAACATGCAGCCAGCGACAACGCCGATCATGATGGTGGCCAGCGCATTGACGTCCGGGCTGACGCCCAAGCGAACCTTGGAGAAGATCACCATGGGCAGCGTGCTGCTGCCAGGCCCGGAAACAAAGCTCGAGATCACCAGATCGTCGAAGGATAAAGTGAAGGCCAACAGCCAGCCGGAAATAAGCGCCGGCGCCAGCATGGGCAGCGTCACATCGAGAAAGGCCCGCCAGGGCGGAGCGCCAAGATCAAGGGCCGCCTCTTCCAACACGACGCCCATTTGAGCCAGACGCGACTGTATCACGATGGCGACATAGGCCATGCAAAAGGTGGCATGGGCTAGAATGAGGGTGGTGACGCCTCGTCCCTCCGGCCAGCCGATCAGATCCTCCATGGCCACCAGCAAAAGAAGCAAAGACAGGCCGGTGATCACCTCGGGCATCACCAAAGGCGCCGACACCATGCCAGTCAGCGCCGCCTTGCCGCGAAAGCGCCCGAAGCGAGACAGAACGAAACCGGCAAAAGTGCCCAACACCACCGCCAGGCTGGCGCTAGCGGCGGCGATTTTGATACTGAGCCAGGCGCCGCCTAGCAGCGCATCGTTGCTCAATAAGTCGACGTACCAACGGAACGAGAAGCCGCCCCACACCGACACCAGACGCGAGTCGTTGAAGCTCAGGGTCATCATGACCAGGATCGGCGCATAGAGGAAGACGAAGCCCGCCATGGCCATGAGGGTGAGCAAAAAGCTGTGTCGCCGCATCGCGCTCTCCTTAACCGTGCCCAAGAGCCTGGCGGCCGCGGTTGCGCAAAAGCATGACCGGCGCCACCAGTATCACCAGCATGACGATGGCAACCGCCGATGCCATGGGCCAATCGCGGTTGCTGAAAAACTCATCCCACAGCACCCGACCGATCATCAGCGTGTCAGGTCCGCCCATGAGCGCGGGAATGACAAACTCGCCCACCGCCGGGATGAACACCATCATGCACCCGGCCGCCACGCCGGGCCGGGCCAAGGGCAAGGTGATGGTGAAAAAGCTCACCGCCGAGCGGGCGCCAAGATCGGCGCTGGCCTCCAGCAAGGTTCCATCCAGCTTTTCCAAGGTGGCGTAAAGCGGCAGCACCATGAATGGCAGATAGGAATAGACGATGCCGAGATAAACGGCGAAATCGGTTTGCAAAAAGATAAGAGGCTGTTCGATCGCTCCTAGGTAGAGCAGGGTTTTGTTCAAGATGCCGTTATTCTGCAAAATGCCGATCCAGGCATAGACGCGCAACAGCATCGAGGTCCAGAAAGGCAGCATGACCAGCGCCAACCAGAAGATCCGGTTTTCGGGTTGCTGACGAACGACGAACAAGGCAATGGGAAAGCCGATCAGCAGACAAAAAAAGGTGGAGACCGCGGCTATTTTCACGGCGCCAAGATAAGCGGCAAAATAAAGCCGATCCTCGAAGAGGAACAAATATTTGCTGAAATCGAGCCTGATCGACAAAGCGTGATCGTCAACCCAGGCAAAAAGCGCGGTATAAGGCGGTACGGCAATGTCGGCTTCCGCCAACGAAATCTTCAGCACGAAAGCGAAGGGAAGCGCGAAGAAGACGACCAGCCAGCTCATCGGCACGGCGATGACGCCAAAGCGCTTCAGCCGCCGCCAGGGGAAAGGGCGCTCGCTCATGACGGCAAGACCACGCCGCTGCCAGGCCCCCAGGAACAGAAAACCGGCTCCATCGGCTCAAAATCGGTCGCTTGGTGCCGGTCGGGATTAGGCTGGGTGACATGGATGAGCTTACCGGTTCCAAGGCGGATTTGGAACACGCTCATATTGCCCATATAGGCGATCCCGTCGACCACGCCGCTTGCGACATTTTCGCGGTTTTCCGGCATATGGCGGGTAAGATGGATTTTTTCCGGCCGGATGGCGACATGCAGCACTTGTCCTGGAGCGCTGGAAATGCCGTGGCTGATGAAAAGGATGCAATCTCCTTCCTCGCAGCGCAAGCGTACATGGCCCGGCTCGTCCTCGATCAGAACGGCCTCGAACATGTTGACGGCGCCGATGAACTGCGCAACGAAGCGGTTGACGGGAAATTCATACAGATCGCGAGGTTCGCCCACCTGAACCAGGCGCCCTTCATTCATCACCCCCATGCGGCTGGCCAGGGTCATGGCCTCATCCTGATCGTGGGTGACGACGATAAAAGTGGTGTCGAGCTGGGTTTGCAGTTTCATCAGCTCGAACTGGGTTTCCTCGCGCAGCTTTTTATCGAGCGCGCCCAAGGGTTCGTCGAGCAACAACAGCTTGGGCTGTTTGACCAGGGCGCGAGCCAGCGCCACGCGTTGCTGCTGGCCGCCGGAGAGCTGATCCGGTCTGCGATGGGCAAAGCCCCTCATCTTCACCAGATCGAGTATTTCGGCGACCCGCCGTCTGGTTTCGCCGCGCCCAACCCCGGCGCGGCGCAGCCCGTACGCGACGTTATCGGCCACATTCATGTGGGGAAACAGCGCATAGGACTGGAACATCATATTTACCGGACGCTCATAGGGGGGAACATTCGTCATATCCTGCCCGTCGATCAGAATGCGCCCCTGGCTTGGATGCTCGAAGCCGGCAAGCATACGCAAGAGCGTCGTCTTGCCGGAACCGGAGCCGCCCAGCAGACAGAACAGTTCCGAGCGGTGGATATCGAGATCGATATCGTGTACGGCAAGAAATCCGCCGAATTTTTTCGTGACCCCCTCGATTTTGACGAAGGGCGCCTCGTCCGTTTTTACCGACGATGCCGGGCGGCGCGAAACAGGCAGTCCCATGACAATCTTCCCCCCCTGATTTTTGTTATTGACCGGTCTTCATCTCGGTCCAAGCCCGGGTAAGCAGCCGGTCGAATTTGGCCGTATGCGCCTTCATGGCGAACAGCTTGGCGCGCACGGACGGCGGCGGATAGGTGCCGGGATCGCGGCTGACGTCCGGCGACACCAGGGCGGTTGCCGGAAGGTTGGCGTTGGCATAGCGCACCTGGTCGGAGATGGCGGCGGCCACCTCCGGCTGGAGAATGAAATTGATGAAGGTCAAGGCATTTTGCGGATGCGGCGCATCTTTGGGGATGGCCATGACATCGAACCACAGGACCGCGCCTTCCTCCGGCACGCTATAGGCGACCGAGATGCCGTTCTTGGCTTCGTTCGCCCGGGTGCGCGCTTGCAGCAGATCGCCATTATAGCCCACGGCAACGCAGATTGAGCCGCCCGCCAGATCGTTGATATATTGCGAAGAGTGGAAATACTTCACATAGGGGCGCAACCCCTTCATGACAGCGGTCGCCTTGGCTAAATCGTCGGCTTTTTCGCTGTTGGGGTCGATGCCGAGATAGATCAGGACGTTGCCGATAACCTCGGAGGGGGAATCCAGCACCGCGATGCCGCAATCTTTCAGCTTTGCCGCCATCTCGGGCTTGAACAGCGCATCCCAGGACAAGATCGTCTCGACGCCAAGCCGTTGCTTGACCTTGTCCTTGTCATAGCCGATGCCGATGGTCCCCCACATATAGGGAACCGCGAATTTGTTGCCGGGATCGTTCCGGGCGACGCGGCCCATCAAATCGGGATCGAGATTCTTATAGTTGGACAGTTTCGATTTATCGAGCGGCTGGAAGATGCCCGCCTTGGCCTGCCGCTCCAAAAAGGCGGCCGTGGGCACGACGATGTCGTAATTGGAACGGCCGGCAAGCAGCTTGGCTTCGACGATCTCGTTGGAATCGTACACATCGTAGTGCACCTTGATGCCGGTCGCTTTCTCGAAATCGGGAATGGTGCTCGGCGCGATATAGTCCGACCAGTTGTAGACATTAAGGACTTTTTCCTCCGCCGCCATCAGCGGCGGCGCCAGGATAAGGCCGATGAGCGTTACAAGAGTTCCGCGTTTCAAGATCTGCATGATGTCTCCCCATGGATTGGTCGGTGTCGACAAAAATTCCTGTCATCTACATTTTACCGCCCGCCCGCCGTCAAACGCCGAGCCGGTCGCGCAGGCGATACCACCAGGCTCCGAGTATCGTAAGGGGTACTCGAAACAGTCGCCCGCCTGGAAAGGGATGGTAGGGAAGATCGGCGAAGGCGTCAAAGCGTGTGACGTCGCCATGGATGGCGTCGGCGATCAGGCGTCCGGCGAGATGCATGGTGGTGACGCCATGTCCGCTACAGCCATGGGCGAAATAGAGGTTGGAGCCGATGCGCCCGAAATGCGGAATCCGTGTGAGGGTGAGGGCGAAATTACCGCTCCATAGATAGTCGAAACGCACATTGGCCAGATCGGGAAACAGTTTGGCCAGGCGCGGGCGCAGGCGGGCTTCGATATTTGCCGGCTCAGCGCCGCCATAGACGATGCCGCCGCCAAACAACAAGCGGTCATCGGCGGTCGGACGATAATAATCGAGCACGTAATTGACGTCCTCAACCGCGGTACGGGTGGGAAACAGTGCGTCGATCCTGTCAGCGCCCAGAATTTCCGTTGTTACGACCTGGGTTGAGACTGGCATAACCTTGTCGGTTAAAAAGGGGACGACGCCGTTGAGATAGGCATTGCCGCAGGCAACCGCCACAGGCGCTCGCACCCGTCCATGGGCGGTGACGACCTGCGCCTTGCCTTTCATCGTCTCCACCCCGGTCACGGACGTTTGCTCGAAAATGCGCACGCCCAGGCTTTCCGCCGCCGCCGCTTCGCCGAGCGCCAGATTGAGCGGATGGAGATGACCGCCGTGACGGTCGAGCGCCCCGCCGACATAGCATTCGCTTTGTACATACCGGCGCAGCTCGGTTTGGTCGAGAAGCTGCAAACCGTCATGGCCGCGCCTCGACCAGTTGGCGCATGAACGGGCAAGGGCGCGCATCTGTTTAGCGGTAAAGGCGGCAAACAGATTGGTTGGACGGTAATGGCAAGCGATATCGTAGGTTTCGATCCAGGCGCGGATGATCCTGCCGCCTTCCAGCGCCATGTCGCCCAGCGCTTTTGCCGCGGCATCGCCATAGCGCTTTTGGATGGTCTCCAGATCGCGGCTATAACCGTTGACGATCTGTCCGCCATTGCGCCCCGACGCCCCCCAACCGACCTTGGCGGCTTCGAGCACCGCCACCTTATAACCGCGCTGCGCCAGATGCAGCGCTGTAGACAGACCGGCGTAACCAGCGCCGATCACACACACATCCGCCTCCTCCTCGCCACGCAGGGGCGGTCTGGCGGGGGCGGGGTTCGCTGTCGCGGCGTAATAGGATTGAACGTGCTCGATCATGGCGGCTGTCTTACAGCACCCCCAGATAAGAGGCATATTCGGCATCGGTGACGCGCCGGGCCATTTTATTGCGCTCTTGCCATTTCACCGCCAGAAAGACCTTGTGAAAATCGGCCCCCAGAAGGTCGCGCAGCAAAACGCTGTCGCGAAAAAGATCGATAGCCCAGTCCCAATCGCTGGGCAAGGATTTGCTGGCGGGGGAAGAATCGTAAGCGTTGCCCGACACGGGATCGCCGGGGTCGCACTTGCTTTCAAGGCCATACAGCACGCCGGCGATGATGGCGGCAAGCACGAGATAAGGATTGCTGTCCGCTCCGGCTACGCGATGCTCGAAGCGCCGGGCCTTGGGGTGGGAACTGGGAATGCGCACCGAGGCGCTGCGATTCTCATAGCCCCAGGCGGCAAAGGTTGGCGCGTGGGTTCCGGCTTGAAAGCGCCGATAGCCGTTGAGGTTGGGGGCGAAGATCAGCATGGAGGGCGCCATCATCGCCAGAACGCCGCCAACGGCATGACGCAACGCCGCGGACCCGCCCTCGCTGCCATCGTCGAAAATATTGCGGCCATCGCGGTCGAGCACGCTGCAATGGATATGAAAGCCGGAGCCGGACTGGTTGCCATAGGGTTTGGGCATGAAGGTGGCGTGCAATTCGTGACGCCGGGCGATCGAGCGAACGATACGTTTGAACAGCACCGCCTGATCGGCGGCGAGCACCGGATCGTCGATATGTTCCAGATTGATCTCGAACTGACCCGGTCCATTCTCCACGATGCACGTGTCGCCTGGAACCGCCTGCGCTGCGCAGGCATCGCGAATATCGGTGAAGACGCTGGAAAATTCCTCCAGCTCATCCATGGAATAAAGCTGCGACACTTCGATCGGATAACCCGATTCAGGCGCTGCGGGCGGGCGCGGGCGACCGGTTTTCAGCACATCGCCATCCATCAGATAGAATTCGAGTTCGGTTGCCACCACCAGCTTGACGCCGCAAGCTTCGGCGCGCTTGACTTGATGGACCAGAACCTGGCGCGGATCGATCGTGAATGGCGTGCCATCGGGATTGTTCATCGACAACAGCATCTGAGCGCGCGGACGAGAAGCCCACGGAACCGTCGCCATCCCGGCTCCGCACGGCATGCACAGCCCGTCGCTATCGCCCGTCTCCCAGACCAGGCCGTTGCCCAGCACATCTTCGCCCCAGATATCGAGCGCAAGGGCGGATCGCGGCATCTTCATGCCATTTTCATACAGCCGCTCAAGACTGGAGACCGGAACGCGCTTACCGCGCAAGATGCCGTTCAAATCGGAGATCAGCAGGTCGATCTCTTCAATTTTGTCGTTCCGGCGCAAAAAATCGCGCGCGCGATCGAGGCTCAAAGTCACGATTCCCCCATTTTATCGCCATCCCCTGGCAGCCGTGGCGACCTTCGAGATGGACAGTGCTATGCTCTCTTCATAAAATGATCAAAATTTTTGCGAATCGTCAAGCATAATTTGATCACAAATTATCGGACGGTCGCGCTGGATGCTTGAATGAAGGCGACCCCGTATCTCGATCTGCCATCGCTGCCTAGACTGGAAAAGGAGACGGCTTGTCAGGCCGTTTACCGCTGCCTTCGACGCGCGGTGATGATCGGGCGCATTCCGCCCGGGCGGGCGCTGACCATTCGTGAAATTGCCGAGGCGCTCGGCGTCAGCACGATGCCGGTGCGCGAGGCGTTGCGCTTGTTATCGGCGGAACGCGCACTGGAAGTACGCGACAATCGCCGGGTGCTGGTTCCCTATATGACCGCGGCGCGCTTTCGCGAATTATGCGAGTTGCGCGTGGTGTTGGAAACCCATGCCGCGCTTGGCGCCATCTCCTATGCCACGCCAGAGCGCGTGGCAAGCCTGGTCGAAATCGATCGTGGCATCGACAATGCCGTGCGGGACGAAAATTTCGAGCAGGTCATCGCCTTGAACCAGGAATTTCATCGCACGCTCTATCTTGCCAACCCCGACCAGGAAAGCCTGCCGCTCATCGAGAGCCTGTGGCTGCAACTCGCTCCCTTCGTGCGGCTTGCTTTGTCGAAATTGGCCGATTACTACCGGATCGATCGCCATGCCGAAGCTTTGGCGGCGCTGCGCCGCCAAGACCCCATCCGCTTGCGCATCGCCATCGAAGCCGATATTCGCGACGGGTTGATGCATGTCGGCGTCGCCGATCTGCTTGCCGTTTATCGCCAGTACCCACAGGAAAAAGGAATGCAAAGGAAAAGCGAGGTAAAAGCAACTCAAATATGATCACAACCAACCGACGCATTGGATTGTCGCATCCGTTGCCCATTCTGGTTACGATCGCCCTTTCAGTCCGCCTTGCACCTGCCGGCATATGGGGGGAGCGTTCGTGAAACCGCTGATCGTTATTCCATCGCGCTTGCGCGCCACGCGTTTACCGGACAAACCCCTAGCGGACATCCATGGCCAGCCGATGATCGTTCATGTCTGGCGTCGAGCGGTTGCGTCGGGGGTAGCGCCGGTGGTGGTGGCCTGTGGCGACCGTCCGATCCACGATGTCATCCTGGCAAGCGGCGGTCACGCCGTCATGACCGAAACCGATCTGCCGTCGGGCTCCGACCGGGTTTTTGCCGCCGCCGAACGGATCGACCCCCAGGGCAAGTTCGATGTCATCGTCAATTTGCAAGGCGATCTGCCAACTCTCGACCCTGCCATCTTGCGTCGGGTGTTGGAACCCTTGAGCGATCCGGCGGTCGATATCGCCACGCTGGCGGTGGAAATTGCCGACGATCGCGAAATCGACGATCCGAATGTGGTGAAAATCGCCCTGGCGCTGAATGAAAACCATAATGTCGGTCGAGCGCTTTATTTCAGCCGCGCGGCCATTCCAACCGGCGATACGCCGCATTATCACCATTTGGGAATTTACGCTTTTCGCCGGGCTGCGCTCGCGCGCTTTGTAAGCTTGCCTGTGCACCCGCTGGAAGCGGCGGAAAAACTCGAACAGCTGCGCGGATTAGCCGACGGTATGCGCATCGACGCCGCCTTGGTGCATACCTTGCCGCTTGGCGTTGACACCCCGGGCGATCTCGAACGGGCCCGCGCCCTGGTGGGCAAGCAACATTGAACCTGTCGAACAGGTTCGTCCGGCTCTGACAAGGGCGGCTCGGCGCGACCGAAATGGCCTCGGCCGTTTCCAGCGCCGGCGGTCTTGGCATCCTCACCGCTCCAACCCAACTGACCCCGGACGATTTGCGTCACGAGATCGAGCGCTGCCGGTTCATGGCCGACAAGCCTCTTCGGCGTGCAGCATCCGCTGCACGACTTCCGGTGTGAACGGCGGAGCGGTAAAACGCCGACCCGTGGCGTCAAACAAGGCATTGGCAATGGCCGCGGCGCTGGGCACCGAAGCGGTTTCGCCGCTCCCCATGGGCGGCTCGTTCTGGCGTGGCATCAACAGCACGTCGATCTCGGGCAGATCGGCGAAACCGATGATGGGGTAGGCGCCCCACTCACGGCTGACGACGCCCTGTGCTCCAAAGTCGACGCGCTCCAGCAAGGCGCGGCTGAGCGACTGGATCACGTTGCCGTGGATCTGATGGCGCACGCCGTCCGGGTTGACCATCATGCCGGCGTCCTGCCCGACCACGATGCGCTGCACACGGATGCGGCCGGAGGCCGGGTCAACCGTAAGGTCGATGATCCAGGCCGACCAAGCCGCGCCAAAGCCGGGGAACTGGCTGTGCACGTAACGCGCATAGGCCACGCCGCGTCCGTGCAGCAGGCCGTCGGCTTTGGCGCGGCCGCGGCTGCCCGGTGCGCACTCCTGCCAGCCCGCGCGCCCGGCGGTGGCGCACAGCAAATCGATGGCGCGTTGGTCGTCGAGGTGACGGATACGGAATTCGACCGGATCCGCTGCAGCGGCGTGCGCCAGCTCATCGACCATGCAGTCGTGCGCGAACGAGTTCGGCAGCGCCGAGACGCCGCGCAGCCACGAGGCGCGCACCAGCGGCGCCATATCGTGGCAGACGATGGTCTGGTGCGGATAGCGGTAGGGCGGCACGGCGGTGCGGTCGCCCATCTCCAGCGTGCGCGGCCGCCCCGGCGCCCGCCCGGTCAGCAATAGCGCCAGCAGCGGCGCGTCGTTGGACGGATAGCGCACCGCGAAATGGTAAGCCAGCAACCAGCCCTGTGCGTCGATGGCTGCCTCCACGTCGATCAGCTGGGCCGCGCCCTTGGGTTCCCACTGGTGCTCCTGCTCGCGCGTGAGCTGCACGCGCACCGGCGCACCCACCGCCATGGCCAGCAGCGCGGCATCGCCGCCGGCATCGTCGGCGCAGTTGCGTCCGTAACAGCCAGCGGCCTCCAGCCGCACGACTTCGATATGACTCTCGCCGATGGCCAGCAGCCGATCGAGATCGACGCGCAGCATGTGCGGATTCTGTGTGCCGGACCACACCGTCAGGCGGCCATCGGCCCAGTCGGCCACAGCGCAGGATGGGCCGATCGAGGCATGCATCTGGTAAGGCCAGACATAGGTGCGCTGGCGCCGCCGAGCCGCCGCGCTGGCGAGCGCCTCGTCCGCATGACCTTGGATCACCAGCGGGCGCGCGGTCGACGGGTTGTCGCGCAGCGCGGCATCCAGATCGGCAGGGCTAGACAGGGCGGGAATCGGCGGCGTCTCGCGCCAGCGCACCTTGAGCGCCCGCATAGCGGCCACGGCCTGTTCCTCGCGGTCGGCCACCACCCCCACAAAGTCGCCGCGCACGACGACCTGCACGTGGCCCGGCAGTCCGGCGACCGACGACTCGTCCACTGCCAACAGGCTGTGGCCGATGAAATCGCCGCTGTCGCGCCCGGCATAGGGCGGGCGCACCACGCGGCCGTGGCGCATACCGGGCACGCGCACGTCATGCACGAAGATCAGTTCTCCGGTGGCCTTGGCGGGAATGTCGATGCGCGCGACGCAGCGGCCGACCAGATGGTAGTCGGTTGCGGGCTTGAGCTTGACCGCCGCCTCGGGCGGCGCCAGCGGCAGCCGGTCGCGGCGGCCGCGCAGCAGTTCGCCGAAAGACAGGCAACGTTCGTCGCCTGGATCGTTGAAGCGGATGGCGCCTTCGGATGCCCGCAACGCTTCCACGGCCACACCCCACTGTCCAGCTGCCAGCGCCAGCAGGTGCTCGCGCGCCTGGGCGGCGGCGCGGCGCAGCGGCGCGGCCGAGATCTGGATAGTGGCGCTGGCGATGGTCGGTCCCTGGTTGGGCGCGGCCTCGGTGTGGCCAAGCACCATGTTCAGGCGGTCGAACGGCGCTTCCAGCTCCTCGGCCACGAATCTGCGCGAGCGCGGTACGGATGCCGGTCCCCAAATCGACGTGGCCGTTGAAGGCCATCGCGCGCCAACCGCCGACCGCAACCGGGTCGTGCAGCACGGCTACGAAGATTTCGGGCGTGGAAGGCGCATAGTCGGACGCCGCGCCCGGCTGGCCCGGCGCGGGCCTAGGCGGCGCAACGGATTGCGCACCACCAGCAGCGTGCCTGCGCGCTCGAGCAGGTCGTGGTGCAGGGCCCTGGGCAGGGGCAATTGTTGCATCGTGCGATGCGTCGTCATGGCTTTTCCGGGGCGATGGCGGGAGGGTTTGCTGTGGGCGTCTTCCTTGCGGCGGCTTCGCGTCATACCGCCCGGACGTTCGCTTCGGCGCGACGGATCCCGGATAAGCCCTCCGCCAGTTTGGCACTTGTAAAAAAAAACACAATTCGCCGATGATTACGACCGTAGCATCAGTTTTCCCGATCGTACAGCCGGTCGATCGCCGGGGCGATGGCGGCAAGCAGATTGGCGGCGGCGCGGTCAGCGTCGCAGAGGATGCTGGCGGTCATGCGCGGGCGCAAATTCTGGCGCCAATGACTAAGAGCCGAAGTGTCGCTGGCCAGCGCGATGGTTTTGGCCAACCAATCCTCTTCGTCGCGGGCAATCCATTCCTGCATGCCGATGCCATCCAGGATCGAGGCGGATATCCGGCTGGTGACCGTGGCGCCTGGAATGGCGATGAGCGGAATTCCCTGCCACAGCGCTTCGGCTGTGGTGATGCCGCCGTTATTGAAGAACGTATCGAGAGCGATATCGATGCGGCTATAGCTGTGCATGAAAGTGGCGAGATCGGTTTCCCCTTCGACGGTCACGCGATCGGGCGCGATGTCGGCTTGCTGGAACAAGGCGCGGATGCGGCGGGTTTCGTGAGCGTCGAAATATCGTGAGCGCAGATAGAGCCGCGCCGTTGGCAGTGCGTGGAGTAATCTGGCCCAGGCGGCGGCCGTTTCGGGTCCGATTTTGCACGGGCGGTTGCAGCTGGCAAAGGTAATGTGGCCGGTTGTCAGCACTGGCGGCGGCGTAATGTCAGGGGCGGCAGGGTCGATCGGGTAGAACTGAGAGCATTCCGGCGCGATGACCGTCTCTTCGACGAAATCGTCTTGCGGGCAAGGCGGTTTCATCCAGGAATCGAACAATAGGGCGTCGACAGCGCCGCCATGGCTGACGCTGCTGTGCATATAGCTGCAGATCCAAGGCGCTGGGCGATAGCGGTAAAAACCGGCGCGGGGCCAGCAGGCAATGAGATCGAGGGTAATCAGCCCGTGCAACTGATCGGCGCGGACAGCGGATGCCGCCGCGGCGTCGTCCAGCCCATTCAGCACGACCCAACGGCACCCGGGCAGAGCCGGCATGAATTGCGGCAAAGTGTCGCCCAGGACGTAAAGGGTGATTTCCACGCCCTGACGGGCCATCGCCACGGCCAATGGATGAAATCACCCGGACCAAAAAAGATGAGTTGCCAAGCCAGAAGCTGCAAAACCCCAAACGCAACGGCCGGCGGGCAGATGGCAAGGGCAAGGATGCGGGTCTGTCCGCCAAGGCTGTGCGCCCCCAGCGGATGAGCAAGCGGTTGATGTCTTGCTGATGGGGGACGCCGCACTGGATCAGCGCCAGAGCGTGCCACGGTACGATCTCTTCCTCATAGTCGCTGCCGCGCAGCCTGTCGCAAACGGGCAGAGCTTCACGATATTTCTCCTCTCTTACCAGGAGCGTAGCGTAACAGTAATCTTCTTGCGGATGTCTCTCGCCGGCAGCCAGCGCTTCCTGGTAAAGCGACAAGAACAAGGTGTACTCACCGCGAGCACAGGCTGCCGAAGCTTGAAAGATCTTAACAGAAGGATCGTCCGTCGGCATTCGGATCGCCTTCTGCCAGAAGGGTTCCAGGCAAAGACCGGTTGCCTGAGAGCGAATGCGTAAGAGAAGATCGATCCAACTGCGAGCGGTTTGGTCCCCTGCCGCAGCCAAGGCGGCCTGCCATTGCGCTTCAGCTCGGCCGATCTGACCAGCTTGCAGCATCAGCAATCCGGCCCGTTCCAAGGTTGCCGCCGCTGCAGCCAATTGGCCGGTCTGGATCAGCAGTTGCCCGCGCAAGGCGGTTGTTTCGATATCGTCGGGCCTTTCAGCCAGAATGGCGCCGGTAATGGCCAAGGCGTCATGATAACGATGGCTTCGCTCCAGGATGACGGCCCGCAACAGCAGGATGTCGGGTTGGCCTGGCAGATGGCTGAGCAAGCGGTCGGTAAGCGCGCAGGCCTCATCCAACTGCCCGCCGGCAGCCAGTTCCTTGGCGCGATCGAAAACCGCAAGGATATCCATTCATTGCTCCATTAGGACAACGCCCAATCGTGCGAACCAGCTTCCCGGTTGCTGTTCGGGCCCTGTTACGTGGAAATCAGCATCGAGACGCCGACGATACCACAACAAAAACGTTGAAACATGCACCAGTTTATCCTTATGCACCATCCGTTAAGGCCAAACTGGGCACGCTGTTCATAACGATCGAATGGGCGTTTTTTCTGGCAGCGTTTGATATTTCTGACGGTTATTGGCGTTGGCGGGAGACGATATTGCCAGATGAAAGGTTTCCGGCCGGTTACAGCGCATATCCAATCGGCATCGTCGCGCTCTTTACGCTCCTCGCCAGAGGATTTTCCTGGAAGAAGACGGACAGGCGCCTTGCGAGCCGCAATCTCCGGGACAAAAAAATTATTCCCTTTGCCCACGCGACTGCTTTTGTACGCGCTTTACCCGATAAAGAGTGATATGGTGAACGCGTGATCAGGAGGACCGATGGTTTTCTGTTATTATGATGAGTTGGTCCCGCAGCGGCGTTGCCGGCGCGTTGGGGCCTGGATGGTGGAGCAGCGCCGTGGTGGTGGGTTTGGTGGGAGTGTACAATGAAGCCGCGTGATCGGGATCGCCGGCGTCGTGGCTTTGACGACGATTTTTTTGGTTCAAGCGCGGGAGGCGGGTACTCGCCGCCGCCAATGCGCGCGAGCGGCCCTCCTCGGCCGCGCGCGCCAGTCGCAAGCGGCCCCGTCACCGAAGGTACGGTGAAGTGTTCATACCGAAAAGGGATTTGGATTTGTCGCTATGAGCGACGGGACTGGAGACGCTTTTTTTGCATGCGGCGGTTCTTGCGAGCGCCGGTACGCAGACGGTTGCGCCCGGTACCCGGCTGAAACTTCGAACCGGTATGGGACAAAAAGGCGCGCAGGTCACTGAAGTTCTGGAAATCGATGCCAGCACCGCAGTGGAGGAACCAGCCGGCGGCGGCGGCGGCGGCGGAGGCAGCCGACGTTTCGATGCCGCGCCACGCCCGCGCCGCGCCGCGCCGGATTTGGCGGTCGCGGTTGAAATGACCGGCACCGTCAAATGGTATAACCCCGATAAAGGGTTCGGTTTCGTGGCCGTCGGCGATGGCGGCAAAGACGTGTTCGTTCATGCTTCGGCATTGGAACGTTCAGGCATTCGCAATCTGAATGAAGGGCAGGCAGTCCGTCTTATGGTTGTGGAAGGCATGAAGGGACGCGAAGCAGCATCCGTTCACGAAGCGTGATCTTTCCTTGATCCGGCAAGAAAGGCCCGGCATACTGCTTGGCCTTTCTTATTGCGCGCCCAGCATGGGCGCGCTCCTGCGGGTGCAGCTCCCACCGTAAGTCGATCGCCGCGAGCGAAGCGACACGCAACTGCGTGAGGCGCCCGTAGCGGGCGGTGAAGCTGCGCGTGCAAGCGCCAGCGACGAAGCGACACGCCCGCTATCTGCAAATGGCGTGGCCGGCGGTCCGCGAGCAATTGTTACAGGGGACGTACCGGCCTGGTCCGGTACGACGGGTCTTGCAGCCGATTCTGCCCCCGGCCTTCAGCGAATACAGATGGACAGTTCTAAAAACCTCGCAGATAGCTGCGGTTTTGCTTCAATGTCTCCGACGACGGCCAGGGTTGCCGGGCGCTTACAGCCCGCCCGCCTCGATCGTGCGGAACGGTTGGCGGACGAAGCGCACGAAACGGCATTGGCTTGACGCGCCTTGCCAAATACCCCTTTTTCTTTCGCCGCCAACGGCGCCGCGCGAGAAGAAGAGATTGTTTTTTCGGCATTATGATTTTATCGTTGCGCACGGTTGTTCGAGCGGCGCGACAACTGCCCCATCGTCGATCGCGCTGAGGGGAATTTGGAGGTATGTTGAGCAAATCCGGAACCTTGAACAATATCCTGACCTCCTGCCGCAAAGAGCTGGTGGCGGTCTTCTGGTTCTGCTTTGGTATCAATCTGCTGATTTTGGCCATGCCGCTCTATTCGTTGCAGCTGTTCGACCGGGTTTTGTCGAGCCGCAGTATCGAAACCCTGACCATGCTCACCGTCCTGGTGATTTTGTGTCTGATCGTCCATGCCGCTTTAACCCATGTGCGCCAATCCCTGCTCCACCGCCTTGGCGAAAAAATCGAGTTGCAACTGTCGGAAAAGATCATCGTCGGCACAATTCGCAAGGTTATCGTCACCCAGGGAAATCGGAATTCGCAAGATGTGCGCGACGTACAGCTCATCGCCAATTTTTTTTCCGGGCATGAGATATCCATCATTTTAGACATTCCCTGGTCGCCGCTTTATCTGGGAGTAATTTTTTTATTCGATTCGACGCTCGGCTGGGTGGCGTCGATCGGGATTCTGATCATCGTCGTCCTCGGCCTCCTGACCGAGGCGATCGCGGGCAGCCAGGTCAAACGCTCGAGCCTGGTTCTGGCCAAGGCAACCTATCTGATCGATATGGTTACCCGCCAGGCGGAAGCGGTTTACGCCATGGGGATGATGGGCCCCATGACCCGCATGTGGCAGCAGGAGCAGCGCGTTGCCCAGCAAACCCACTCGGCGGCCACCGATCGCATCAATATGATGGCCAACATCACCAGGCTGGCGCGTATGCTGTTGCAGGTCGCGGTAATGGTAACGGCGGTGATGCAGGTTTTGAACGCCACCATCACCCCCGGCGCCATGATCGTCGCCAATATTCTGATGGCCAAGACCCTGGCCCCCGCGGAAGCGGCCATCGCCACGTGGAAAGCGACCGCGCAGTTACGCGCGGCGGTGCAGCGCATCGATTTCACGCTGCGGCTGTGGCAGGATCACTCGCTCACTACCAGGCTTCCCGCCCCGCAAGGCGCGGTTCAATTCGACCGGGTGACAGTCGCGGTCGGAAGCGGCAACCGCCCGGTTCTGCGCAATATCAGCTTTTCCCTGAAGGCGGGCGAGATGATCGGCCTGGTTGGGCCGAGCGGCGCCGGCAAATCAACCCTTGGGCGCGCCATGGTCAATGCCGCTAAAATCGCCGGGGGCGTCATTCGCCTGGATAAGGCCGACATCGCCAGCTGGGACCCGCATCGGTTGGGAGCGCATGTCGGGTATCTGCCGCAATCGGTCGAACTGTTCAAGGGATCGATCGCGCGCAATATCGCCCGCTTCACCGATGCCTCGTCGGAAGCGATCATCGATGCTGCGAAGCTTGCCGGCGTCCATGAGCTGATCATGAGTTTCAACCTGGGCTACGATACCGAAATCGGCGGCGATAACGGCATCGAACTGTCGGGCGGGCAAAAACAGCGCATCGGCCTGGCGCGGGCTTATTTCGGTTTGCCGAAACTGATCGTGCTCGACGAACCGAATGCCAGCCTGGATGGCGAGGGCGAGCGCGCCTTGGTCAACGCCCTGGCGGCAATGAAGCGGCTGCACGCCACGATTGTGGTCATCGCTCACCGCCCGTCGATCTTGACCCATGCCGACCAGATCATGCTTTTGCGCGACGGCGCGATCGAAGCGCGGGGAACCATGCAGGAAATGGCGCCAAAGCTCGGTTTTGCCCCGCCGCGCCCGCGTATCGTCGCCAGCGCCGCGCCAGCCGATGGCGGCGGCGCCGCTTGACGGAGGCAAAATGACCCTGGTCGAACGCAACGAAACGCCTGCCGCCCTGGCCCCAGGGCAGTCTTCGGGGTTGCCGCCGCCTATCGATCCGCTGATCGATATCCAAGCCAGCATCGCGCGCTATATCCGTATCGGCTGGTCGATCGTCGCGGTGTTTTTTATCGGCTCCGGCCTGTGGCTGGCGCTAGCGCCGCTCAATGCCGGCGCTTATGCGCCAGGCCGGATCATCGCCGAAAGCCGCCGCAAACCGATCCAGCATTTCGAGGGCGGCATCGTCGACGAGGTGCTCGTCACGGATGGCAGCATCGTCAAGGCCGGCGATATTTTACTGCGGTTGCGCCCAACCCAGGCGCGCGCCTCGGTCGAGATCGTACAAAAAACGACTGTTGCAGGCGGAAACTCTGCGCGTTCGCCTGTTCGCCGAACGCGACGATGCCAATCGGATCGACTGGGCCGCCCAGCTGCCGGATAGCGCCATCGCGGATGACGGCCTGTCGCAGCTGATGCAAACCCAGGAGCAGGTTTTCGCCGCCCGGCGTAAAGCCTTCATCGATCAGATCAACATCCTCGATCAGCGCAACGTTCAATTGCGCGAAAGCATCAAGGGGCTGGAACAGCAGATCAAGGCGCGGCGGGTGCAGTCAAGCTTGCTGGACGATGAAATCGCCACCGTTCAGCATCTGATGCTTAGCGGGAATGCCGTCAAACCGCGCCTGCTCGGTTTGCAGCGCGCCCGCGCGGAAATCGATTCGACCGTCGCCGCGCTCAGCTCCTCGATCGCGCAAACCAGGGAACGGATCGGCGAAACCGATTTGCAGATCGCCGCCACCCGCTCGGAGCGGACAAGGGAAATCCTCACCCAGCTGCGCGATGTCGAAGCTGAGCGCGACGATCTGCGCGAACGCGTGACAGCGGTAAAAGACGTGCTGGACCGGATCGATGTCGTGGCTCCTCAGGACGGTTCGATCGTCAACGTCAAGTTCTTCGCCAAAGGTCAGGTGGTCCGGCCAAGCGAAGCGATGATGGAGCTGGTGCCGGTCAACGATGCGATGATCGTCAGCGCCCATATCCGCACCGAAGATATCGACGTCGTCCATACCGGAATGACCGCAACCGTGCGCTTGACCGCCTTCAGTCGCAAACTCAGCCAGCCGCTGCTGGGCACGCTGATCTATGTCTCGGCCGATTCAGTCCAGGATGAACGAACCGGGCAATATTACTATACCGCGCATGTCAAGGTGCCGCCGGAAGAGGTGCGGAAAATTGATGCCAAAGCCTTGATCCCCGGCTCGCCGGCAGCCGTCATGGTCGAAACCGGCGAGCGGACGGCGTTCGAATATCTGTTCGCGCCGCTGGTGCAAAGCTGGGACAAAGCATTTCGCGAGGATTGAGCGGGAGGAGCGCCTTCTTATTCTGGCGCAACCGCAAAAAGATTGACGCGAACGGCTTGCCGGAAGGTGAACTTCATCCCCTGCCGGTCGGCATCGCGATGGAACCGCTCGACCAACGCCAAGCGCAGATCCGCCACAATTCTGCCGCGGTTGGGGTCGGCGGCCACCAGCCATTCCA
The DNA here is from genome assembly GCA_021613335.1 of Whitmania pigra. Lineage (NCBI taxonomy): Eukaryota > Metazoa > Annelida > Clitellata > Hirudinida > Haemopidae > Whitmania > Whitmania pigra. The sequence goes on from JAJTWR010000111.1 coordinate 80,166, forward strand.
AAAAAACCTCGGCCGAAGCAAAAGCCAGCGGATAAAGATAGGTAAACTGCTCAATCGCCCGCAACCCCGCCTGCCCGGCCTCAGCCATGGCGGCAACGGCGTGCGCTCGCGCCAATGTTTCGTCATGCACCTGCCGGATCAGCTCAAAATATTTGCCCTCGGCAAGCGGTTCGGCAACGTAAACGCGACCGTCGGCCCGCGTCACCCGCCCGGCTTCGGCCAAGGCCTGCACCATATCCGCCTGGGGAATATGATGCAGGCTGAAAAAAAACAACGCCAAATCGAAACGACCGTCGGCAAAGGGCAGGGCGCTGCCATCGCCAACGGTAAAGCCCAAACAACCCGCCGGGCAGGATTGCCTAGCGGCTCTGGCCAATGTTTCCTGCCGCTCGATGCCAACCGGCTCAGCGCCAGCCGCCGCCAGCCCCATGACCAGCCCGCCTTTGCCGCTGCCAATATCCAACACCCGCTTTCCCGCCAAAGGCACAGTGCGAGCCAGCATGTCTAGATGGCGAATTTCCCGCATTATCTCTCTTCATCCGCCGATCGAACCGTGCGCCTATTCCGGCATCTCTCCCTCTTCCTTCTTTGCCGTCTTCCCGGATATTTGTCAATCGGCCGTCAGCAAGCGCCCCAACGGTCGGCTGCGCGCTCATCGCCGCTTTTTGCCGGCGCCCAGCTGTTGCCGCCGTCGGTTTCCTGCAGCTTCCAGAACGGGGCTTTGGTTTTCAGCCAGTCGATCATGAAGCCGGTCGCCTCAAGTGCGGCCTGGCGATGGCGCGCGGCGGCAAGGACCAGCACGATTCGATCCCCCGGTTGCAGCCGGCCATAGCGATGGATAAGGGTGGTGGCCAGCAATGGCCAACGGCGATGGGCTTCGCTCTCCAGCGCCTGCAACTGACGTTCGGCCATACCGGGATAATGTTCGAGCGTCATCGCCCGCACCCGCCCTCTGCCAGCGGCGTCATCGCGCTCGCGCACCAAGCCGACAAAGCAGCCGATCCCGCCAATATCCAGGCGCCCCCGGCTCAAACCGGCCAGTTCAGCGCCGGTATCGAAATCCTCCCGCTGCACCCGGACCATCGCTCACCCGCCCGTAACCGGCGGAAACAAAGCCACCTCATCGCGCTCAACGATCACGCTGTCCAGTTCGGCGTGATCGTGGTTGATCGCCGCCCGGATCGCCGAACGATCGGCAAAGGCATCGGCATGGCGCGGGCTGCGCTGCGCCAGATGATCCAGCAAATGCGCAATCGTTTGCCCCTCCTGCGGCCAGCGGATATCTTCCTCGCCGACGCCGATCGCGGTTCGCAGCCAGGCGAAATATAACACCCGCATCCTCTCACCCTTTCTCACGCTTTGGCGACGGTCTCGATGCCCGGTTTCGACGCTTTCGCCGGTTTGACGGATTTTCTTGTGTCCATATGGCGAAAGCCAGCTTGCAGATAATCGTAGCCGGTCAATAAAGTCAGGGCCGCCGCCGCCCCCAATCCGATTTCGCCAATCAAGGCGACCGGAAACCACGTCCAAAAGGGCGCGCCTTGATCGCCGACGATCAAAAACCCGAGAGCCGTCATCTGAATGCCGGTTTTCCACTTGGCCAGCCGGCTGACCGGCACGCTCACCGACAAACCGGCAAGAAATTCCCGCAGGCCCGAGACCAAAATCTCCCGGCACAGGATGATCAGCGCGCTGGCCACCGAAAGACCGTCGATTTGCCTGAGCGCCACCAACACCATCAACACCGCCGCCACCAGCAGCTTATCCGCCACCGGGTCGAGAAAACGGCCGAAATCCGATTGCTGCGCCCGGCTGCGCGCCAGATAGCCATCCAGCCAGTCAGTGATGCAAGCCAGGCCATAGACAACCAAAGCCAGCCACGCGCCAACCGTCGTGGCGCTGTAGAGCAGAGCAACCACCAGGGGAATAGCCGCAACCCGCGATAAGGTGAGCAGATTGGGCAGGGTCATGATCATCGAAGGCAACCTGCTTGAACGGGTGGATGAATGGCGTCCCTCGATATTAGCCAAGATCGTTACGCTGGAACAACGAGATTTGCAACATGACCGGGACGATCAATCGTCGCCATGAAAATAGTCGTAGATTTTCCGAGCGGCGCTGGCGCTGATGCCGGTCACTTGTTGCAGATCGCCGATGCCAGCGCGCGAGATCGCCCGCGCCGAACCGAAATAATGCAGCAAAGCCTTGCGCCGAACGGCGCCGATACCAGGAACATCGTCCAACTCCGACCGGTTCATGGCTTTCTGCCGCCGAGCGCGGTGCCCGCCAATGGCAAAACGATGAGCCTCGTCGCGCAAACGCTGGAGATAGTAAAGCACCGGATCCTTGATGTCCAAGCTGAAAGGCGCCCGGTTGGGAAGAAAAAAACGCTCGCGCCCGGCATTGCGCTCGGGTCCCTTGGCGATAGCGGCGACGGGCAGATCGGCCAAGCCAAGTTCGGCCATCGCCGCCATCGCTGCCGATAACTGCCCGGCTCCGCCATCGATCAGCACCAGATCCGGCCAGATGCCGGCCTGCCGGCGCAAAGGGTCGTTGCGCAAGGCGCGGGCAAACCGCCGGCGCAAGACCTCGCGCATCATGCCATAATCGTCGCCGGCCGCCAGGGTCGGATCGTCGCCGCGGATGGCGAATGTGCGGTAGGCTTGGCGGTTGAACCCCTCAGGGCCGGCAACAATCATGGCGCCTTGCGCGTTGGCGCCGCCTGTATGGCTATTATCGTAAACCTCGATCCGCTCGGGCGGGGCGGCCAGGGCGAACAGGGCCGCCACCCCCTCCAGAAGTTTTCGTTGCGCGCCATCCTCGGCCAGCCGCCGGCCCAAAGCCTCGCGCGCATTGGTCATGGCGTGATCGACTAATTTGCGCTTATCGCCGCGCCGGGGAACGTGCAGCGTGACTTTGCCGCCTGCCCTGATCGACAAGGCTTGCGCCAGCACCCGCTCGTCGCTCGGGCGCTGGGAGAGTAACAGCAAGGGCGGCGGCGTTTTATCGGCGTAAAACTGCCCGATGAACGCAACCAGCACCTCATCGCCGTCCAGATGACGGTCGTGGCGCGGATAATAAGCGCGATTGCCGTAATTGGCGCCGCCGCGAAAAAAAAACACCTGAATGCAGCTTTGTCCCCCCTGTTGCGCCAGGGCGACGATATCGGCTTCGCCGATCGCCGATACGTTGATGTCCTGATGCGCCTGGATGGCGGCAAGCGCACGTAAGCGGTCGCGGTAGCGCGCCGCCCTCTCGAACTCCAGCCGGTCGCTGGCCGCCTGCATGGCGGCGGCCAGCTGCGTGTGAATTTCCGCGCTGCGGCCGCGCAAAAACGCGCGCGCCTGCGCTACCAGCTCACCATAGCCGGCTTCGTCGATCCGGCCAACGCAGGGGCCGGAACAGCGCTTGATCTGATATTGCAAACAGGGCCGGCTGCGCGCGGAAAAATAACTGTCCGTGCAATTGCGTAACAAGAAAACCCGCTGCACATCGATGATCACCTGATTGACGGCATGAACGGCGGCGAACGGTCCGAAATATTCCCCCTTGCGGGTACGCGCGCCGCGATGTTTGACAATCTGCGCGAAAGGATGATCGCCGCTGAGAAAAATATAGGGAAAGGCCTTGTCGTCGCGCAAAAGCACATTATAGCGCGGTCGCAATTTTTTGATCAGATTGCTTTCCAGCAAAAGAGCTTCCGCCTCGGTATGGGTCAGAACGATTTCCATCGACCGGGTTTCGGCAACCATCCGCTGCAGACGCAAGCTCAACCCCGCCGCGTGGGTATAATGGGTCACTCGCCGTTTCAAATGCCGCGCCTTGCCGACATACAGCGCCTCGCCATCGGCATTGAGCATACGGTACACGCCAGGCGTTTGCGGCAAGGTTTCAACCACCGCGCCAATCGTTGAAACTCCCCTGCGCAACGATGCCGCAGGGCAAGCGTCACCGTCCTGCTCAGGAAAAATATCGCTATCGGACCGGCGAATCGCCTCAACCACTTTCTGCCTCTGACCAAAAGTGGCGAAATACCTGGAATTTTATCATATTTAAGACCAAGGCAGTCGGCAATCCACCAAAGCTGTGGATAACACTGTCGAAAACTTGCCGATGACCGGGTGGGAACCTTGCCATACCTTGGGATTCCGCTTAGTTGCTTATTTATTGGGCACAAGACTAAGTCATTGTTATATAACAGATTTCCATCTGTCAAGCTGTCTCGTGCCAAGCCAAGTTGTCATGATTATGCAGCAAGTCACGGGAATCAAAGGCAAATTGGTCATTTTCAAGCGCCTGTGCAAAATCCGCTGACCACATCTGCCTTCCTTGCTCATCCAGCATCGGCAATACCGACGGTCGATCGCCTTTAAATAGATTTCCTTCCTGACCAAAAGGTTATATTGGTTGTATTTCTCAATCGTCATCCCGATCGACGCCGCGTAGCTTCCAGGCGAGATGCTGACCGCCATCGAGGGCGATCATCTGCCCGGTCATGCTCAAACTCGCCTGGATGAAGGCCACCGCCTGGCAGATTTCATCCAACGGGACGCCGATGGCCAATGGCACGCTTGCGCATTGGCGCAGAAAATCCTCCTCGCTCTGGTGGATCGAGCGCAACGCCGGACCCGGTCCAATGGCGTTGACGCGAATGCGCGGCGCCAACGCCAAAGCCAGGGTTTGGGTCAGGGTCCACAATCCGGCCTTGCTGACGGTATAGCTGACGAAATGCGGCGTGAGATTCCATACCCGCTGGTCGAGCAGATTGACCACCACCCCTTGCCGGTTCGCCGGCAATTGCGCCGCCAATGCCTGGATGAGCACGAAAGGGGCGCGTAAATTGGTCTCGATATGCGCATCCCAGCTGGAACGGGTGACATCGCCAACCTCGTCGCGTTCAAACAAAGAGGCATTATTGATCAGCACCGTTACCGGTCCAAGCCGGCTGGCGGCCGCCGGAATCAAAGCCTGGACCTGGCTTTCATCGGCAAGATCAGCCGCAAGCGCAATGGCGCGGCCGCCAAGCGCTTGAATTTCATCGACCAAATGCACGGCAGCGCTCTGAGAGCGACGATAATGAACGGCCAGATCGTGACCGCGCCGGGCAAGATCCAAAGCGATAGCCCGGCCGATACGCCTGGCAGCGCCGGTGACCAAGGCAACTGGACGAGAAGAAGCGGCGCGGGTCACGGCGAATCCTCCAAACGAAATCCTTGAAAAAAACGGGAACCGGATCGCCCGCCCCGAACAGCACAATGAATTATAAAGCTTTTTGGATAAAGTATCAGTCTTCAGTTAATGCCGGAGCGATGAATAGGGATGGTTCAGACAATGACAGTTCACCGGCTGCAAATCACGCGGCGGTTGGCGCTGGCAACGGCGATCGGTTTCATTGGATTGGTGACGATCCTCTCCAGCATCGAAACCTGGCGCGATTACGTCGTCAAACGGCAATCCGACCGGCGGATCGCCGCCGGCGACGCTTTGGTCCTGAGCGCTCGGCTCGAGAGCGCCGTGCACTCGGTCGATGGCATTTTACGCCTGCTTGCCGAGACAAACCGGCAAGCGCGCTCTTTGTTCATCCCAGCCGACCTTGCCCGCTTGAGCAGCCATCGCCGCGATCTTCGCACCTTGATCGTGCTCGATGCCAAGGGTCAGCCGATCGCCGCCGGTCCGCGCCCGGCCCCCCGCCTGCCACAGGCGACGGAACAATCCTATTTTCGCGCCCATGCCGCGGGCGCGTCGGGGGTGGAGATCGACGGAGCGTTTGGCGACTGCGCCTCCGATTCATCCTATTTCACCCTCAGCCGCCGAATCGATGACGAGAATGGCGCGTTTGCCGGCGTCGTTCTGGCTATCATGGAGAACGCTTATTTCACCGAACTGTACGATCGCCTGGCCGATGTCCATGGCGCGCTGGTATGGGTGCGCTCAGGCGATGGCAGCCAGGCGCTGTGCCCTCCACAACCGACCTCACCGGATCTGCTCGCCAATGCCGCCATAGCCGATGTGACGTTGACCGACCCCAAAATCACCTTCTCGGTTGCCTTGCCGCAACAGCATGCCGCGAGCCTGTGGCGAATCGGGCTGGAAAAAAACCTGGCCACTTTGCTGCTGACGGCGATGGGCATTTCACTGTTGGTCGTGGCTTTGCTGCGCCAGATCGGCCGCGTTGCCCGGGCTCAGCGAGATCTGAGCCAGCGCGAACAGGAATTATCCGCCAGCAACCACAACCTGTCGGCAGCTCTTGGCCATATGAGCCAGGGCCTGGCAATGTATGACCAAGAGGGCAGGCTGCTGCTGCATAACCGGCAATATCTGGCGTTGTTCGGTCTTTGTTCGCCCAATTCCGGTCCAGGCTCGAACGCAGGGGCCAAAGCGGAGGGAAAAGCGCCGATGGCGATCGATTGCCCGATCCTGCCCGATCATGCCCTGCCGCGCCTTGGCGACGACAAGCGGACTTACCGGCAGCAACAATTCGACGTGGCCTTGCCCGGCGGACGGGTTCTGCGCGCCGATCAAGCGGCGCTCGCCGAAGGGGGGACGATCGTCACTTATACCGACATTTCCTCGCTGACCCAGGCCACGACGGCGCTGCGTCAGGCAAAAGAGCAAGCCGAAGCGGCAAGCCGCGCCAAAACCCAGTTCCTGGCCAATATCAGCCACGAATTACGCACTCCGCTCAACGGCATCATCGGCTATGCCGAAGCTTTGGGGGGCGGCTATTTCGGGGCGCTGGCCCCGCGCCATCAGGAATATGCCGATATCATCGCGCGCTCAGGGCGGCATCTGCTCTCGCTGATCAACGATCTGCTCGATGTCGCCCGGGTGGAAACCGGTCACCTGGTTCTTCATCTGGAGCCGGTCGATCTCGTCCGCGCCATCGATAACGCGCAACGGGTGATTGCCTGGCGCGCCGAGGAACATTGCTTGTCGATTCGGCTGGAGATCCCGCCCTCCCTGCCCAAGGTCGAGGCCGATGCGCGCATGGTGCATCAGATGCTGCTCAATTTGTTGCAAAACGCCATTAAATTCACCCCCCGAGGCGGTGAGATCGCCATTGCGGCGCGCTATCGGCCGGGGTGCGATGTGACCGTGGCGGTGCGCGATACGGGCATTGGCATCGCGCCTGAGCATCAGGCGGCGGTGCTGGACCCGTTTTTTCAAATCGAAAATGCCGAAACCCGCCGTTACGACGGGACCGGTTTGGGGCTGCCTTTGGCCAAAAGCTTTATCGATGCCCATGGCGGCCGGCTGGAACTCGACAGCCAGCTGGGACAGGGCACCGAAGTGCGGCTGATTTTTCCGCTTGCGCGAATCCGCGCACCATCATCGTGATTTACCGGTCGCCCGCCCGGTTTTGCGCTTGCCGCGCGGCGATGGGATTTTGCTCTTGTCCAGCGCAGAAGCTGACGCAGAAGCGGCAATTCCCAGATCCAACTCCTCCAGCCGGCGCAATTCATCGCGCAGGCGGGCCGCTTCCTCAAATTCGAGATCGGCGGCGGCGGCCCTCATGCGTTTTTCCAGATCGGCAATGCGGCTCTTGAGATCGCGCCCCGCCGGATACAGCGCGCCATCCTGGTCGATTTCCACCGTTACCCGGTCGCCGCGCTCATACAAGCTGGCCATCGCATCGGAAATTTGCCGCCGCACGCTGTGCGGGGTGATGCCATGGGCAGCATTATAAGCTTGCTGTTTTTTTCGCCGCCGCTCGGTTTCGCCCAAGGCGTATTGCAAGCTGCCCGTCAGGTTATCGGCATAAAGCAGTGCGCGCCCGTCAACATGGCGCGCGGCGCGCCCGATGGTCTGGATCAGCGAGGTGCGCGAGCGCAAATACCCCTCCTTGTCGGCATCCAGAATGGCAACGGTCGAACATTCAGGAATATCCAACCCCTCGCGCAGCAAATTGATGCCGATCAACACGTCGAAGACGCCCAAACGCAGATCCCGGATGATCTCCATCCGCTCCAAGGTATCGATATCGGAATGGAGATAGCGAACCCGCACGCCGGCCTCGCTCAGATATTCGGTCAGGGCCTCCGCCATTTTTTTGGTCAAGGTCGTCACCAGCACGCGGTTGCCCCTGGCGGCCTCGGCCTTGCATTCGGCGATCAGATCGTCAACTTGACAATCGCTCGGACGCACGATGCAGACCGGATCGGTCAAACCCGTCGGGCGGACCACCTGTTCGATATAAGCGCCGCCGGTTTGCGCCAATTCCCACGGACCCGGGGTGGCCGAGACAAACACGGTCTGCGGCCGCATCGCCTGCCATTCCTCAAACTTCAGCGGCCGGTTATCCATGCATGAGGGCAGGCGGAAACCGTAATCGGCAAGAATCGATTTACGCGCATAGTCGCCTTTATACATGCCGCCGATTTGCGGCACGGTGACATGGCTTTCATCGACGAACAGCAGTGCGTCCCTGGGCAGATATTCGAATAATGTCGGCGGCGGCTCGCCGGGTTGCCGCCCCGACAGGTAGCGGGAATAATTCTCGATGCCGGCGCAGCTGCCCGTCGCCGCCATCATCTCGAGATCGAAGCTCGTGCGCTGCTCAAGCCGCTGCGCTTCCAGTAACTTACCGGCGGCATGAAGCTCATCCAGCCGGATTTTCACATCGCGCGCGATCTGCTTGATCGCCTGGTTGAGCGTCGGGCGCGGAGTGACATAATGGCTGTTGGCATAAATGCGGATGGCCGGCAGATCGGCGGCGCGCTCGCCGGTCAGCGGATCGAACTCGCAAATCGCCTCCAACTCGTCGCCAAACAAGGATAAACGCCAGGCGCGATCCTCATAATGCGCGGGAAAAATCTCGATCCCGTCACCGCGCGCGCGAAAGGCGCCGCGCGCGAAAGCAATGTCGTTGCGCTTATAGTGCAATTCGACCAGCTGCTTGAGCAAAGCGCCGCGGTCGATGCGTTGCCCCACCTCCAGCGTCAACACCATGGCGGAATAGGTTTCAACCGAACCGATGCCATAGATGCATGAAACGCTGGCAACGATGACGACGTCGCGCCGCTCCAGCAGCGCGCGGGTCGCCGAATGGCGCATGCGGTCGATTTGCTCATTGAGCGAGCTCTCTTTCTCGATATAAGTATCGGTGCGCGGAACATACGCTTCCGGTTGATAATAATCATAATAAGACACAAAATATTCTACCGCGTTGTCAGGAAAGAACGATTTCATCTCTCCATAAAGTTGCGCCGCAAGGGTTTTGTTAGGGGCCAGAATAATTGCTGGCCGTTGCATTTCAGCGATAACATGGGCAATGGTGAAGGTTTTACCCGATCCTGTCACCCCTAACAAAACCAGATCCCGTTCGTTCCGCTCGATCGAGCGCACCAATTCGGCAATGGCCGCCGGCTGATCGCCAGCTGGCTGAAAGTGCGAGCGCACCTCCAAGCGCGACTGCGATGAAAGAGCAAGAGGCAGGGGATGAATTAACGACACGCTCATGCTGGCGCCCTTTGCGGCATGTTGAAATAATACACATGATAACGATACAATGCTATTGACCTTCGCGGACGGGCGGGGTATCCCTAACGTCTTGTTTGGATTCATTCCAAACACTCAAGCTTATCCGAACCCGTAGAGCTAGGAGCCTATCGATGTTGACCGTTGGCGATCGTTTCCCGTCTTTCAAGCTGACCGCCGTTACCTCGGCCGATCCCAAAACCGGCTTTGCCGAAGTAACCGAGCAAACCTACGCTGGCAAGTGGATGGTGGTGTTTTTCTGGCCAAAGGATTTCACTTTCGTATGCCCGACCGAAATCGTCGGTTTCGGTGCGATCGATGCCGATCTGAAGGATCGCGACGCGGTTTTGATCGGCGCCTCGACCGATAGCGAATTCGTACATGCCGCCTGGCGCAAGCACCATGCCGACCTGACCGGCCTGACCTTCCCGTGGCTGGCCGATCTGAAGCGCGAGCTGTCCTCGGCCCTCGGGATCATCGAGCGGAACGCCGGCGTTCCGCTGCGCGCCACCTTCATCGTCGATCCCGATCGCATCATTCGCTATGTACAGGCCAATGACCTGTCGGTCGGCCGCAACCCGGCGGAAGTGCTGCGCACGCTCGATGCGCTGCAAACCGATGAATTGTGCCCGTGCAACTGGCAGAAGGGCGATGCGCCGCTGAAAGTCTGATCGAAGGGAAAGCTGACGGAACCCCAGCACCGCTTGAAGCGGCGCTGGGGGGGACGCCTGAACGATCTTTGCTTTTGTCGTCTTGGCGCCATTTTACATCCAGCCTTGCACAAGGCTGGGGAAGTTGGGATTTTATCATGACCCTGGAACAAATCAGGAATAGCCTGCCCGATTGGGCCAAGGATTTGAAGCTAAATCTACAAAATGCCCTGACGACGCCGGGCATGACGCCCCGGCAGATTTGGGGAACGGCGCTGGCCACGGCCATTGCCGCGCGCAATGGCCGCCTCTTGCGAGCGATTGCGGCGCAAGCGGCGGATCATCTGACCCCGGCGGAAGCCGACGCCGCCCGCATGGCCGCTAGCTTGATGGCGATGAACAATATCTATTACCGCTTTTTACACCTGGTTCATACGCCGGAATACAAGACCATGCCGGCCAAGCTGCGGATGACCGGCATCGCCAACCACGGGACCGATCCGGTGGATTTCGAATTGTGGTCGCTGGCGGTTTCGGCGGTGACGGGTTGCGGTATGTGCCTGGAATCGCACGAAAAAGCCTTGCTGGAACGCGGAGCGAGCAAGGAATTGATCCAAAACGCCGTTCGCATCGCCGCTATCGTCCATGCCGGCGCCGTCACCTTGGATGCCATCGCCGCCGAAGGGGGGGCGACTGGTTGACCGGCGACCGGCCAGGCTTGGATTTTTACTGGTTTCATCCGCCCCGACATGCGGCCAAGGCCATTTTGACAGGGGCGAAGCTGCGTCGATGATGCGGGGTTGGCCCAAGAAGGGCCAAAGCCTGGCGATGCTCGGCGGTGGGATAGCCGGCGTTGGTTTGCCAGCCATAGCCAGGCCAGCGCCGGGCAAGCCGGGTCATCAGACAGTCGCGCATCGTTTTGGCCAGGATCGAAGCGGCGGCAATCGATAAACAGCGACCGTCCCCGCCGATTACCGCTTGCCCCGGCGCGTTCAAACCGGCGGGCAGGCGATTGCCATCGACCAGGACCAGGTCGGGGCGAAGCGTTAGCCGTTCGACCGCCCGCGCCATGGCGGTCAGGCTGGCGTTCAAGATGTTGACGCGATCGATTTCATCAACCGAGACGGCGGCCAGAGCGTAGCGCACGCCTTGTCCGCCAGGATGGATGAGACCGTCAGCCAACCGGCGGCGCTGGGGGGCGGAGAGTTTCTTGCTATCGTCGATGGCAGCGCACAGCGCCGGCGCAAGCAGGGCTGGATTCAGAATAACGGCGGCGGCGACGACCGGTCCGGCAAGCGGCCCGCGTCCGACCTCATCAACTCCGGCAACGATGCCGCCATGGCTTGCTTCCAGTGTGTAATCGACCATAAGATCATGCATCCTGCAATGGATACCGCTTTGAAGGAGCAAAGCATATCATGCGTCGATCGTTCGTTTCCATTGCCGCCGTTTTTTCGTTTGCCCTGGCAGAGATGCCGGCATTCTCCCAGAACATCGAGGGGCAGAACACCAAGGGGCGGGTTCTGGAGCCGTCGGAGCATAATCTGGCTCTGACTTGGCGCGCGGCGCATGTCGCGTTACCCGCCGGCTATGCCGGGCAGGACCTCTGGCAGGGGCGAGCGGAGGAGATGCCGACGATTGCAAAAACAGACCAGCCGCTGGCCATTTTCATGCACGGTTCCAGCGGTCTTGCCCCCTTTGTCAAGGAATATCAGCTGTGGCTGGCAAGCAGCCTTGGGCTGGCCTCCATCGCCCCTGACAGTCTGGCGATCCCGGAGCGGCTGACCTATATCTCGCCCATTGCCAAGGATATCTACGAGCGGGTGCATAGCTTGCGCCATGCTGAACTTGGCTATGCGCTCGAACGAGCCAAACATTTTACCTGGGTTGACAGCAAGCGCATCGCCATCATCGGTACCAGCGAGGGGGCGGTTGCCATCGCGCGCTTGTCCGATCCCCTTCCGGCGGCGCGGATCATCTATGCCTGGCCGTGCGAGGCGAATTATTTCGTGGCGGCGCCGCAAAACGCTGTGCCCATCGACCGGCCGGTTTTGGCGATAGCCGCTACCCGCGACCCTTATTTCTCGGCGGAAAATCCCTGGAATGCCGGTTATGCCATCACCGGCTCCTGCGCTCTTGCCTTGAAAGGGCATAAGGATGCCACGATCGTCTCCATTGCCAGCGATAAACATACGATCGTCGCTCTGCCGGCGGCGCGGGACACCGCCGCCGCTTTTCTCAAGCGAACTTTGGGCCTGTAACGCCGCCCGCGCCGCGCGCTTGCTATCGGGGTTCGAGCGCCGATCACGCCGCTCCTGCTTGGCTGATATACTGGTCGACATGAGTTTTCAGTGTCTGCGCTTGCCGGGCAAGGCCATTCGAGGCGGTGAGCATCTCTTGGGCGGCATGGCCGGTTTCGGTCGCGGCTTCGGAAACATTGACGATGGTGGAATTCACCTGCGCGGTTCCCTTGGCGGCTTCACTGACATTGCGGGCAATTTCTTGCGTTGCCGCTCCTTGTTCTTCGATGGCGGCGGCGACGCTGGTGGAAATATCGTCGATGCTGCGGATCGTGGTGCCGATGCGATCGATGGCCGTGACGGCGCGTCTGGTTTCTTCTTGCACCGTGGCGATCTGCGCTTGAATATCGTCGGTGGCCTTGGCGGTCTGATTGGCCAAACTTTTGACTTCCGAGGCGACGACGGCGAACCCTTTGCCAGCATCGCCGGCGCGCGCCGCCTCGATCGTGGCATTGAGGGCGAGCAGATTGGTTTGCCCGGCGATATTCTGGATGAGAACCACGATCTCGCCGATCCGGTCGGCCGAGGCGGCTAGGCCTTTGATCACGCCGTTGGTTTCTTCGGCCTCGCCAACGGCTTTACGCACCACGCTCGAGGCGGTCTCGGTGCGGCGGGCGACTTCCCGAATCGAGATTGAGAGTTCTTCGGCGGCCGCGGCCACGGTCTGCACATTATTGGCGGCCTGATTGGTGGCGGCGGCCACCGCCGATGCCTGCGAGTTGGTATGTTGGGCGGTTCCGGCAAGGGCTTGGGCATTGTTGCGCACCTGATCGGAGGCAGCGCCCAGGTTATCGACGATCTGATCGACGCCCGATAAAAAACTCCGCGTCAATGCCTCAAGCTGGGTGCGACGGGCATTCTCGGCATTGCGGGCGGCTTCGCGTTCCTCTGCCATGGCATCGGCCTTTTGCAGCGAATCGCGAAACAAGACCAGCGCCTGAGCCATCTTGCCAATTTCATCCGGCCGATTGCTTCCGACGATCTTCGCCTCATACTCCTTGCGGCTGAGGTGATCCATCGCCACCGTCATGAGCACCACTGGGGCCGTGATCGTTCGATTGGCAAATACCGAGAGCAAGATAGCGGTGATCGCGGCAATGACGATCGCGGTATAAGCGACGATCTCCGCCGTTTTGGAGGTTCGGATAAATCGATTTTCCGCTTCATCCAGCTGTTTGCGCGATTCTGCTTCGAGAACGCGCAAAACATCGCGGAATCGATCGAACATATCCTTGCCGGTGCCGCGCTGGGCCAATTCCTCTTCCACCGCGTGATCGTCCTTCTTGATCCGGGCAATGATCGGCTCAGCGAAATTCCTCACCCAGTCGCTCGCGGCCTTGTGCGCCTCGTTCAAGCGCAATTGCTGGGCTGGATCGTTCTCCATCAACTGTCTGGCTCTATTGAGGGCATCGCGATATCTGTCTTGCCCGCGTATATAAGGACCAAGCTCGCGTTCGTCACGTAAAAGCAGAAAACCACGCAGGCCGGTTTCACTGTTCAGCATCGATTCTTTCATCAGGCTGACCGCGGTCATCAACTCGCGCATTTGATGCGATACGCTCGAATTGTCTATGAGAGCGTTCAATTGGAATAGAATAACTCCGCCCGATACGATCGTAACAATCGTTACTGTAAAGAATGCCGCCGCTAGCTTGACAGACAATTTTTTCCTCAGAGATTCAAGCATGACCCTCTCCAAAAAACAATCCAACCGAACTGGGTTTCAGGGGCTTTTAAAAAATCTCAAGCCCAGTTTGTAGAAAACTCTATATTTTTCATTTCATGAATTGCAACAAAAATAAATTATGCAGAATTTCCCATGAATGCATTAGTTCTCTATTTCATACTTGACATTCAAAAATTTTTAAAATTTCTCTTCTTTTTATCGAACTTTTCATTAAAATCACCTTCGCTCGATAAAGGCGCCACACGCTGATAGTACCTTTATAAGTAGTAGAATTCCACGCAAAACAGCTAAGACGGTTAACTTATTTTACCGCTCACGGGTTTGTCGGGCTGGTTGCCGCCTCAAGGCGCTCTCTTGCTGAAAAGGGCGCGGTGGCGTAGTGTTGGTCAGCGCCGCTTCCCGTTTCAAGGTGGGTACCAGGATCATGTCTTTTCTTGCCGGACGTCTCGATCGCATCCAACCGTCGCCGACCCTTGCCGTCACATCGAAGGCGCGGGCGCTGAAGGCGGCAGGCCGCGATATCATCGGCATGGGGGCCGGCGAGCCGGATTTCGATACGCCACAGCCAATCAAGGATGCCGCCAAGGCGGCCATCGACCGGGGGGAAACCAAATATACCGATGTCGACGGCGCCCCGGCGCTGAAATCGGCGATCTGCGACAAGTTCAAGCGCGAGAACCAGCTGGATTACCAGCCCGAGCAGATCACTGTTGGCGCCGGCGGCAAGCAGGTGCTGTATAATGCTTTGATGGCGACGGTCGATCCTGGCGACGAAGTCATTATTCCAGCCCCCTATGGGTCTCTTATCCGATATCGTCTTGCTGGCGGAAGGGCGACCGGTGATCGTTGCCTGCGGCGAGAAGGACAATTTCAAGCTGACGGCGGCTTCATTGGAAGCGGCGATCACGCCTCGGACCAAATGGCTGATCTTGAATTCGCCCTCCAATCCAACCGGGGCGGGCTATAGCGCCGACGATCTGAAGGCGCTAGCCGAGGTGTTGCTGCGCCATCCTCATGTCTGGACGATGACCGATGATATGTACGAGCATCTGGCCTACGATGGCTGGCGCTTTACCACCATCGCGCAAGTCGAGCCGCGCCTTTACGACCGCACCTTGACCGTCAATGGCGTGTCGAAGGCTTATGCCATGACCGGTTGGCGCATCGGCTATGCCGGCGGTCCGGCGGCGCTGATCAAGGCGATCGCCAAGCTGCAATCGCAATCGACCTCCAACCCCTGCTCGGTCAGTCAGGCAGCTGCCTTGGCCGCGCTCACCGGCGATATTGGGTTTTTAGCTGAGCGCAACGACATCTTCCGCCAGCGGCGGGACATCTGCGTCGATCTGCTGAATAAATCGCCGGGCATTTCCTGCATCAAGCCGGAGGGGGCGTTCTATGTCTATCCGTCTTGCGCCGGCGCAATCGGCAAGCGCACTCCAAGCGGGCAGACGATTGGCAACGACAGCGATTTCGTCTCCTGTCTGCTGGAGGCCGAGGGGGTGGCCGCGGTCCAGGGGGTGGCTTTCGGCTTATCGCCTTATTTCCGTTTATCCTATGCCACGGCGACCGCGGCGGTGGAGGAAGCCTGCCGTCGCATCCAGCGTTTCTGCCAGTCGTTAGCGTAACTTTCGTCTGCTCTCAAGGCGGCTTGGATCGGCGGGATATCCGCGCGTGAAAGCCTTCGTTTTGCTTGTCTTGCCCGAACGGCTGTCGCGCGCAAACCGCCTTGAGGACGAAAGCAAGCTGGTTTCAGCGCCCGGCCCCGTCGAAGTAGTGCGGTTTCGGAACCGTTCGATTGACGGATTTATTTGTCGTCTTACGCATAATGCCGCACCCTGCCTCGCTCAAGGCGAAGTCCGCGGCAAAATCGCCGCATCGGCTGTGCAACCGGTTTCGCATCGCATCCGTAAGGGGAAACATGTGCATCCTTTGCCATCGTGCGCGAAATTTTGGCAAACCCATCGTCGCTCTGGCGGCGATCCTGACCTGCCACTGAAGTTTCATCCAGCGGCGATTAGAGTCTCGGCGGTTTTCGATACACCACTTGGCACGATGGGAGCAACCGGCGGAAACGCGTAGCCTTCATCTTGCGCAGCGTTGTAGCCGGTTGCGGCGATGGTTCGGGCATAGCTTTGCCGGGGTCTGATATCCGAGCGATGAGTGCGGCCGGGAAAGGTTATAATCGTCCGCCCATTCGGCGATGGCGCTACGGGCATGATCGAGACCGAAGAACAGGCTTTCGTTCAGCAGTTCGTCGCGCATCCGTCCGTTGAAGGACTCGATATAACCGTTCTGCATCGGCTTTCCCGGCGCGATGTAGAGCCGCTCGACCTTGTGCTCCTTCGACCAGGCAAAGATGGCGTTCGAGGTGAACTCCGCGCCGTGGTCGGAGACGATCATGCTCGGTTTGCCGCGCCGCTCGAGAAGCGCCGTCAGTTCGCGGGCAACGCGACGACCGGAGATCGAGGCGCCCGGAATCGCCGCCAAGCATTCGCGCGTCGCGTCATCGACGATGTTGAGCGCGCGAAACCTTCTTCCGCAGGCGAACTGGTCATGGACGAAATCCAATGACCAACGGGCATTAGCCTTTGCTTCGACCAGTATCGGCGCACGCATGCCGACGGCGCGCCGTCTGGCCTTCCGCTTGCGGACCGACAGGCCTTCCTCGCGGTATAGCCGGTAGATGCGGTTGACGCCGGACGGCTCTCCCTCCCGCCTGAGCAGGACGAACAGCCGTCGATAGCCGAAGCGCCGTCGTTCGTTGGCGAGGTCGCGCAATCTTGCTCGCAGTTCGACCTCCGGCGGTCGGCAGGACCGATAGCGCACCATCTTCCGATCAGCGGATATGATCTGGCAGGCCCGCCGCTGCGAGAGGCCCATGACGGCCTTCAGATGCGCGACGGCTTCACGCTTGGCGGCGGGCCTACCATTGGTCCTGTCCCCATCCGTGGTGTAGGTGGCCGAGCTTGGGCAGCGTCCTGGGGCAGCGCCGAAACGGTCAGGCTGCCGCGACGGGCAGGATGACGGTGGGATCATCGCCGAAAGGAGCGATGGTTTCCAGCGTCATATAGCGGGCGCGTTGCACGGCCCACTCGTCGTTCTGTTCGAGCAGGATCGCGCCGACGAGGCGGACGATAGCGGCCTCGTTGGGGAAGATCCCGACGACCTCGGTGCGCCGCTTGATTTCGCCATTGAGACGCTCCAGCGGGTTTGTCGAGTGCAGCTTGGTGCGGTGCTGCGGCGGAAAGCTCATGTAGGCCAGCACATCGGGCTCCGCCTCGTCCATCAAGGCGGCAAGCTTGGAGACCTTGGGGCGGATCTGGTCGGCGACGCGCCTCCATTGGGCGCTCGCCGCCTCGGCGTCATCTTGGGCGAAGGCCGTGGCGATGAAGGCGGAGACGACGCGCCGGCCGCTGCGCCCCGCATGGGCAAGGGCGTTGCGCATGAAGTGCACCCGGCAGCGCTGCCAGGTGGCGGTCAAAACCTTCGACACAGCGGCCTTGAGGCCCTCGTGGGCATCCGAGACGACAAGCTTCACGCCGCGCAGGCCGCGTCGCGCCAGCTTGCGCAGGAAGGCTGTCCAGAACGTCTCGGCTTCCGATGGACCGATATCCATGCCCAGCACCTCGCGCCGGCCGTCGGTGTTCACCCCGACCGCCACGATGACGGCCACCGAGACGATGCGCCCGGCTTGGCGCACCTTCACGTAAGTCGCATCGACCCACAGATAGGGCCAGTCGCCCTCAATCGGCCGCTCGAGGAAGGCCTTCACCTTGCCGTCGATCTCTTCGCACAGCCGGCTGACCTGGCTCTTCGAGATGCCGCTCATGCCCAGCGCCTTGACGAGATCATCGACCGAGCGCGTCGAGATACCCTGGACGTAGGCTTCCTGGATCACGGCTGTCAGGGCCTTCTCGGCCAGCCGCCGCGGCTCCAGGAAGCCAGGGAAGTAACTTCCCTGGCGCAGCTTGGGGATGCGCAGCTCGACGGTTCCGGCGCGTGTCTCCCAGGCCCGGTCCCGGTAGCCATTGCGCTGCGCCAGCCGGTCGGGGCTCTTCTCGCCGTAGCCGGCGCCCGTCAGGCTGCCGACCTCCATCTCCATCAGGCGCTTGGCCGCAAAGCCGATCATCTCGCGTAGGATATCCGCGTCGGGGGTCTTCTCCACCAGCGTGCGAAGGCTCATCATCTCGTTGGTCATCGGTGATCCTCTGGTTAGGTGCGCGTCTCGCAACCCGACCCTACCCGGAGATCGCTAGTGACAACTGATCACCTACACCACGGATGGGGACACGACCTTTTGGGGGGTGCAAGGCGTCTTCCAGCGGGTTGCGGGCGTGATCAACGCCGTGTCGGGCTATGCCGGCGGCAATCGGGAAACCGCCAAATACACAGCCGTGACCAGTGGCGCAACCGGCTATGCCGAAGCGGTCCGCGTTACCTTCGATCCCCAAAAAATCAGCTATGGTCGCCTGCTGGAAATTTATTTTTCCGCCGTGCACGATCCAACGCAACTCAACCGTCAAGGTCCCGACACCGGCCCTCAGTACCGCTCGGCGCTCTTTCCAACCGACGAGGGCCAGGCCCGCATCGCCGAAGCCTATATCGCGCAATTCAACAAGGGCGCGTCTCTACGATGGCGCCATCGCAACCACCATCGAGCCGGGGAAGGGTTTTTATCCGGCCGAAGCCTACCATCATGATTTTTTAACCAATAATCCTGCCCATCCTTATATTGTTCGCAACGATCTGCCGAAGATCGAGGCCTTGAAACGGCTGTTTTTGAATGTCTTTCGGGCCTAACCGGTCCTTGTGGCCGCCAAAGGCATCGACAGCTGAGACTGGGTGGGAATCCAGAGCGCGGTTTACTGATTGCGGATGGCATTTGACCCAAACGCGCAAGCATCGCACAATGATCGCTTGGACCACAACCAGGGTATCCCGCCCGAATGGGCATCGAACTTTCGATCGTCTTGCTGTTGATCTTGCTTAACGGCTTATTTGCAATGGGGGAAATGGCCGTTGTCTCCGTGCGTAAAGCGCGGTTGAAGCATATGGCGGAAAACGGCCATCCCCGCGCCGGACAGGTTTTGGCCTTGGCAGCCGATCCAACGCGCTTTTTGTCGACCATTCAGATTGGCATCACTTTGGTGGGCGTGCTCACCGGGGTGTTCGGCGGGGCGACCTTATCCGAAGGGTTGGCGCAATTGCTCGCCGAAGCGCCGTTTCTGGCGCCCTATGCGCCGTCCGTGTCTTTGGCGATCGTCGTTCTTGGCATTGCCTATTGTACCTTGATTTTCGGAGAATTGGTGCCAAAGCGCGTGGCATTGGCGGCGCCGAACGCATCGCTTCGTTATTGGTTCCGATCTTACGGGGTTTTTCCACCCTTGCGGCTCCGGCGGCCTGGGGGCTGTCGGCGAGCACCAATCTGGTCCTGACGCTGTTACGCCTCAAGCG
Source organism: Whitmania pigra (assembly GCA_021613335.1). Lineage (NCBI taxonomy): Eukaryota > Metazoa > Annelida > Clitellata > Hirudinida > Haemopidae > Whitmania > Whitmania pigra. The sequence goes on from JAJTWR010000111.1 coordinate 99,734, forward strand.
CGATGAAGATCGGACGGTGACAGATGAGGAAATTCGCCTGTTGATGCGCGAAGGCACCGATGCCGGTCATTTTCACGAAGCCGAACGCTCGATTGTCGATATGGCGCTAAAGCTGGGCGACCGGCGGGTGGAAGTGCTGATGACCCCGCGCTCGCGCATGGAAGTGGTCGATCTGTCCAACCCGGCGCAACAGAGCTTCGATCGCATCGCCGGCAGCCAGTATTCGCGCTTTCCGGTGATCGAGAGCGATCAAGCGAATGTTCTGGGGGTGGTGGAAACCAAGCGGCTGCTGGCAATGGCGCTGACGGGGAAGCCGATCGATATTCGTGCCGCCATGCAGCCGCCGCTCTATGTGCCAGATACCGCTCCGGCCCTGAAGGCGCTGGAATTATTTAAACAATCTGGTCAACCGATCGCATTGGTGGTCGATGAATATGGCGATATCCAAGGGCTGTTGACCTTGAACGATCTCCTGCAAGCGCTCGTCGGCGATATCGCCACGCCAGGCTTGATCGAGGAGCCCGCCTATGTAAAACGCGATGACGGCTCATGGCTGATCGATGGTATGATGCCGATAGAAGAGGTGACGGCGCTGATCGGTTTCCCGGATATATGTGGAGATGACGATGATTTCACCACTTTGGGCGGCTTCATGATGGCCCAACTGAAGCGTATCCCGGCTGCATCCGATCATGTCGATGTCCAAGGCTTCCGGTTCGAGGTGATGGATATGGATGGCAGGCGGGTGGACAAGGTGCTGATCGTACCGCCGCCGATGACATCGAGATGACGCAAACAACGCAACGAGCATTGGTCGAGGCGCGGATCGCCGCCTTGTTCGACCGGTTGCCGGCTCTGGCGGTGGCCGAGCTTGCCGGGCTTGGGCGGATCTTTACCATGGCGACCGGCGATCTCTTATGCGATCGTCTGTTTTCGCCGTGCGGTTTGTCGATCCTGCTTGACGGGCGAGCGGAATTGTCGCTGGCCTCGCAACCGGTCATGGAAATCGGCGTCGGCGACTGTTTTGGCGAAGAGGCGGCGATGGACATGACGCCGCCGGCGGTGACGATTCACGCACTCGATGCCGGTCGTTTTTGGCAAATTCCACGAAATGCGCTGCGTGATTATCTGGCAACCCATTCGGATGTTGCCAATAGGATGTTTTTGAGCCTGCTACGCCAAACGGCCGACCGGCTGGCCCATAGCAACGCCCTTTACGCCGATGCCAAGACGCAAGCCGACGAATTTCAACGCATGCTGGAGCCGCGCACGCAATACCTTGTCGATCACGATGTGCTGACCGGCCTGCTCAATCGCTTGGCGCTGCATGACGAGATCGATCGGATCATCGCTCATGCCTCGGTGAAACCAGGAGGGTTGGCGGTCTTTGTTCTTGATCTCGACGGTTTCGAGGTCATCAACGATCTTTATGGGCATGTCGCCGGCGACCAGGTTCTGATCGAAATCGCCGCTCGTTTGACAACGCTTGCCGGGCGAAGCGGGATTGTGGCGCGCATCGGCGGCGATAAATTCGTTGTGCTGCAACAATTACCGCGTCTGCGCGGCGAGCCGTTTCCGTACGCTTTGGTCGGCCTGATGGCCGATCAATTGATGGCGGCGGTCAGCAAACCATTTCGCATTCGTGAAATCGAGGATAGCTTGTCGGTTAGCCTGGGGGTTGCCTTGTTTCCCTTTGACGGCAAACGGGCCGAAGATCTGGTGCGCCATGCTGAACTAGCGGTGCGCAGCGCCAAGGGCGAGGGAGGCGGACATTTTCTGCCCTTCACCTCGCATCTTGGGCGCAAGGCGACGAGAAGCAATCATCTCAAAGCCGATCTGCGGCGGGCGGTGGACAGAGGTGAGCTCGATTTATATTTCCAACCGCAGCTTGGCTTGGCCGAAGGACAGGTTGTCGGAGTGGAAGCGCTGGTCCGGTGGCGGCACCCGGTTTTTGGCGTTATTAGCCCGACGGAATTCGTGCCGCTTGCCGAACAAAGCGGGCTGATCTCGCCGGTGGGCGAATGGGTGATGCAGAGAGTCGGCGAGGTTGCCTTGGCGGCCAATGCCTCAACCCCTCGTCCGGTGCGCTTTGCAGTTAATATTTCACCGATTCAGTTTCGCCACCGGAAGATCGACGACATTATTTTACGTCATTACCAGAAGCAATCGGTTCCGCCGGAATGGCTGACGATCGAAATCACCGAAGGCGCTCTGTTACATGATGCGGCATCGGCGGCATCGGCGCTCGATCGTTTGCGCGCGGCTGGTTTTGGCGTTTCGGTCGACGATTTTGGCGCCGGTTATGCCTCGCTCTCCTATCTGGCGCAACTCTCTGCCAGCGAGGTGAAGATCGACCGGAGCTTCATTCAACGTTTGGGCGGAAGCGGCATGTCCGTGCGCGACAAGGATATGGTGCTGGTCAAGGCGATCGTCTCGATGACCCACTCGCTTGGCCTGTCGGTGATCGCCGAGGGGGTGGAAAACCTGGAGCAGCTGACACAATTGCGCGCTCTTGGATGTGACGGCATCCAAGGATATTTATTCTGTAAACCATTGAAAGAACAGGATTTGCTCAATTTTCTGCGGCAACCGGTATGCGTACCCGACGTAAGGCGTCTTCCGGGCGATAGCACATTGGATCATGAAGGATACGCCCGGCGCCGGTTCCGATAACGGCTCACTATTCGCCCAAGCCAACCGGCAAGCAATACGATCCCTGGCGGCAAAATCAGTAAGGGAGCCAGAACAGCAAAAACTGGAGCCGGACGGGTATAAGCAGTCCATAGCGCCAGCCCTGTCACCCAGGATGACGTGGCCAGCATCCACACGATCAGGAAACGATGGAAACGGCGTAAGTTGGAAGGTGGCATCATAGGGTGCTCTGTATATAAGGGAAGGTTTTATCCTGACCTGTCAGAGCGCGCCGATCAATAACGCTCAAGGCACAGACCAACGAGGGCATTAACGATTTTTCAAGAAAATGACGCTACCTTGTCGCCCGTGAGCTATCCGCAATTGGCCGTCAGGCTGGCAGGGTGGCGGTCTGATTTTCACCCCCCATCGATAGGAAGCGTCCGAGGATGAGGCGCAAGAAAAGCCTTAGCCAGCGGAGGATAAGGTGGAAATTGTGTCCCGCGCCGCAGAGGATGTGACCTGCCACTGAAGTTTCATCCAGCGGCGATTAGAGTCTCGGCGGTTTTCGATGCACTACTTGGCACGATAGGAGCAACCGGCGGAAACGCGTAGCCTTTCATCTTGCGCAGCGTTGTAGCCGGTTGCGGCGATGGTTCGGGCATAGCTTGCCGGGGTCTGATATCCGAGCGATGAGTGCCGCCGGGAAAGGTGGACACCTCCGGAAACTGGCGTTGGCGATGATTTTATGATTCAATTGTCTGTATCGGTAGATGGATGGAGGCCCTGATGAAGGGTCAGGTTGGTTTTTTGGGATTTCGAACACAGCCTTGAAGCTCTGTCGGCGGAAGGTGATCCGCTGGAGAAACTGGAGCGAACGGCCTGCTTCGAGCAGTTTCGCCCGGCTCTGAGCAAGGCGGTTCGGCGTTCCGACCCCTCGAAAGGGGGACGCACCGGGTTCGATGTGGCGCTGAAGTTCAAGATGCTGGTCTTGCAGGGGCTCTATGGCCTGTCGCTCCAGCAGACGGCCTGCCAGGTGCAGGATCGCCTGGCCGGGCTCCGGTTCTGCGGTTTGCGTCCCGGCGAAGCGGTTCCCGACGCCAACACGCTGTGGGATTTTCGCGAGGCGCTGATCACGGCCAAGGCGCTGGACCGGCTGTTTCAAACCCTCGATCAGATGATTTCCGATGCAGGCTATCTTGCCATGGGCGGCCGGATCATTGACGCGACGCTGGTGGCAGCCCCACGCCAGCGCAACAAAGACAGCGAGAAAGAGGCGATCAAAGCCGGTCAAATCCCCGAAGCATGGAAGGACAAGCCGGCCAAATTACGGCAGAAGGACCGAGAGGCTCGCTGGACGATGAACTCTCCAAAGCCAGGCCCAAAGAGGATGGGACGCCGCAGATCGATATCGCGACCCCGGTCTTTGGCTGCAAAAGCCACATTTCCATTGACCGCCGACATGGTATCATCCGCCGCTGCCTTGTCACGGATGCCGCCGCCGCGGATGGAGCGCGGCTGCGAGAGGGGTTGATTGCCCGGAACACAGCCGCGGATGTATGGGCCGATACGGCATACCGCTCAAAGAGCAACGAGAAATTTCTGCTTGATCATGGCAAGGTCAGCCGCATCCATCGCAAGAAACCAAAGGGCAGACCGATGAGCAAGGCGACAGCGAGTGCCAATGCGGTGAAGTCCAAAATCCGCGCCCGCGTTGAGCGCGTCTTCGCCGAACAGAAAGATCGCATGAATCTCTTCATCCGAACCATCGGAAAAGTAAGAGCAGAGGCGACCATCACTCTGGCCAGCATGGCTTACAACATGAAACGCTGGTGCTGGTTGGAAAAAATGAACCCCGTCTGACCCTGGGGAACAAGGAAAACGAGGTGAAGTCGCCTCGCAAACCCCCGGAACATCGTCCTCTTCACCCGACTTATGCCAAAAATAGCCCTTCCTCAACCAAAGATCCTTAAAAATCAGGTTTCCGGAGGTGTCCAGATTTGTCATGCTCCAAATCCGCCACGATCGTTGCTTCCTGGCAAACGCACCGAAGAACCGCGCATCAGGCATTTCCAAATTGTTGCAGAAGACCAGCTAACGTCATGTTCTCGGCGACCGCGTCATGAGGGATCAAGGCGTAGCACCAAGGTTTTCCGCCATAGCTCGCAGCATGGTTGCTCGCATGTCGGCACCATTCGAGTGCTGAGTCGCGCTTTGCCAGCACATCCGGATCGGTCATCTGGTTTGAGGCCTTTGGCTCAAGCATTAGGATCGTGTCATCAGTCTCTGCGACAAAATCCGGCTGGTACTCCTGCAGGTCCGTCCCACTGCGGTAAAACAACTGAAATTGTCCCCGCGCTGGCTTGAACCACTTTTTGGCCTCACGATCAAGAATGACCGCGAGCTTCCGTTCGGCGTCCGATTGGAACTTTTGCGTCGGATAGAGGCACTTCTGGAACCCGCCAAATAGGTAACGCGCCATATTTGCCTTGTCGGACGGTAATAGGCGGAAATCGAGAGGTGCCTCGCCAGCCGCCGCCGTGTAAGCGCTCTTTCGCAGTTCAGTGAAGCCACGCGTGACGACGACCTCGTATTCAACTGCCGTATCCTGCCAGAAGTGCGTCTGCATCTGCGCATGCACGAAGCGGGCGATTTCTTTCTGGTGAAGGCGCAGGATCTTACGGACGCCGTCCTCCGGATGCGTCGCCAACAGATGGTTAGTCACTTGGGCTGCGAGATCGTAGAGCAGATCGGCGTGCTCGTCGTAGGCGACGTCATCGAAGTCGATCAGGCCGCTGACAATGCAGTCCTCAAGCCGCTGTTCATCGATATTGCCGGCGCCAAGGCCGATCCGGTCGACTTGCCCCGTCCTGAGATGCGATGCCCACAGGGTTTCGTTCGGTACTTCGTAGCGCATGCGCGATAGATCGAGCGTGAAGTGATGGAAGCCCGACTTCACCTCGCCCTTCGGCGTGACGAGTATACGGGGAATGTCGATCGTCTGCTGGACCACGAGGTCGACGGTCTTGGCGACGATCGCCGTGAGATCGGGTTGCTTAGCGATCCCCTCCAGCTCCAACTGGGCAGGCCGATACTGGCTTTGGACCTCGCGCAGAACCGCTGCCTGCACTTCGGGCTTCTGTAGGTGTGCGACGCTGGGCAGGCGCGATGGCTCGGCCTCCATCTTGCAGATCACATCATAGGCGATCCGAACAATCTGCTGCTCTTCGTGCGTGAAGTCGGCCGGTTCCTCCTCGAAACCAGACGCCCCGTTGGCCGGCGCATCGGAGCGCAGGCCGAGCTTGGCGGCGAGCTGAGGCATGGATTCGACGGTGACTGTCTTTTGCTGCAGTTCGCCGTCGGTCAGCACGACCTGCTGGAGGCGGATGGCCGAATCCGGCTTGCGTGCCTCGTCGACGATTTCCTGGAATCGGTCATGCGCCACGATGTTCAACCGGTCGACCGCGGTGACACCCGTCCGCCGACCATAGGGCAGACGCAAGCCGCGCCCGATCGACTGTTCGATGAGCGTCCGCGCATTGGCGGCGCGCAACGGCACGATCGTGTAGAGGTTGGTGACGTCCCAACCTTCTTTCAGCATGTTGACGTGGATGACGATCTCTGTCGGTTCATCCGGATTTTCCACCTTCAGCAGCCGTTCGATCGTCTCCTCTTCCTTCACACTGGAATCGACCTGGATGACCTTGTCCGCATAGCGTCCATCGAAGAATGCGGCGGACTTCATCAAAGTCATGAGTTCCGCTGCGTGTGTCGTGTCGCGCGCGATCACCAGCATGAAGGGCTTCACGATCCGCTCGCCGACCTGGCGCGCATAGGTCTCCAGTTCGACCTTGACGCTCTCATGCAGGCGCATGCCATCTTCCAGTTTGATCTGTTGCAACTGCTCGGCCGACTTGCCGATCGCGACAAAGTTCTCGCGGGTGACGACGGCGGGCTCCTTCACGAAGCCGTCCGCCATGGCGCGGCCGAGAGGATAGTCGAAGATCACGTTCTGGAACGGCGAAGGTCCACGCGTCGTCTCGACGAACGGAGTAGCGGTCAGCTCCAGCCCCATCACCGGCTTCAACTCGTTGATGGCGCGCACGCCCGCCGTCGCGCGGTAGCGGTGGGACTCGTCCATGATCAGGACGAGGTCTTTGGGGCGGCGAGATAGTCGAAATAGCTGTCCCCGATCTCCTCCTTGAAGCTGCGTATGCGTGGGCTGCGGCCACCACGCACCTCGGAGTTGATCTTGGAGATGTTGAAGATGTTGATGGTAACCGGAAACAGATTGCCGCCACTGGCAATCTGCCGTTCGAAATTGTCGCCCGTCGTGATGACGGGCGGAGAAGTTGCAAATTCCGCGATACCCTTAAGGACGTATTTCGGCGTGTTGGGCGTGAAGTCTGCGATCAGCTTGTTGTAGATCGTCAGGTTCGGCGCCAGTACGAAGAAATTGTTCAGGTCGTGCGCCAGATGCAGATAGGCGATGAATGCGCCCATGAGCCGGGTTTTGCCGACGCCGGTCGCCAGCGCGAAACACAGGCTCGGAAAATCGCGCTCGAAATCCGTGACGCTCGAAAACTCGGATCGGATCGCCGCGAGCGCTGCCTCCAGATCGGAGTCCTTTCGCGGCGGCACCAGTTCGGTGACGCGATCGAGAATTTCGAGGGATTGCCGCTGCGGGGCGCGCAAGCTGAGACGACCGGCGATGGCGTTGACGTGACGGTTCATTGGTCATCTCCCCCGAGATCGAACAGGCACGGCTGGGAGGCGGAGCGGGACGGCGTCTTGTCGGTTATTTTCGGCGCGGGTGGCGAAGCTTCTGGCGCTGGCGGCGCTTTGGGCAGGTTCTCGACATTGAGGCTGTAGTCGTCATGGCCCCATTCGCAGCGCTCGCGAATGTGGTTCGGGATCTTCTTCACCGTCAAGTTGGGCCAAGCCGACGTATTGCCGCGGAAGGCTGCGCAGAGCACGAGCAGCGTTCGGCCCTCGCCAACCTCCTCACTCAAGGCGTCGAGCTGTTCCGGCGACAGCGTCTGCGTCGTCACATAGATGAAGTCACGCTCAGTCGACATCCCGTGCTGCCAATACACGCTGTCGCTCGGGGCATAGGTGAAGCCCTCAATCTTGCACAATGCCTCGGCCAGCATCTCGCCGTTGTAGGCTTTGCTAATGACTTCGCGGCCCCATTTGTCCTGTTCGAGGAGCGAAGGTGCCAGTTTGAAATAGCGGAATCCTCCACCGCCCTGCCAACCGGCCGCCTCGGTCACCCCGCCCTTGTCCTCGCCATCGATGACCTTCTTCAGTCTCGGGATGATGTGGGTGTGGCAGTGCTCGCCCAGCTCCACCATGATCCAGCGACGGCCCCTCTTATGGGCGACCGCGCCGGTCGTGCCCGAACCAGCAAAGGAGTCGAGAATAAGGTCAGTCGGTTCTGTCGCAATTTCCACAATTCGCGAAATGAGCTTTTCTGGCTTTGGAGTTGGAAACGGATCATCAGGATGCAATGCCTTTGCCTCGCGCTTAGCATCCTGCGTATGCCCAACTTCATCATAAAGCCAGATTGTCTGCGGTACTGTGCCCGGACGACAGAGTTCTTTGAGGAACTTCTTCAAGCGTGGCGTACTATTTTTTCCGTCCTTACCCCAATAAATTCTATTCTCGGCAACGTGCTTAAAGTGCGTCTCAGGCTCGAAGGCCCACACCCGTGATCGACTTGGCCAGATTTTTTCAAGAGTGTTCGGATTGGTAATCGCATAATATAGATTTGGCCTCTCGTCGGCGGATTTAGCACATGTATAATTGTCGCTCATCCAAGGGCCGCGCGGATCACCGTCAAGATTTTTATAGAGCTTATCTTGTTGCTCTGTTCGTGAGAGGGGGCGAGGCCTCCAATGCGCCTTTTCCTTCGCATACACCAAGATATGATCATGGTTCTCACTTAACCAAAGTGCATCATTAGAAGGAGCATAACGTTTTTGCCAAATCGCATTTGAGACGAAATTTGTTCGACCGAACACCTCGTCACAGACTACTTTGAGGTAGTGGCTTCGTTGTCGTCAACAGTGACCCAAAGTGAGCCGTTATCAGAAAGCAACCGCCTCAAGATCTCAATCCGATCGCGAATCAAACCAAGCCAGATCGAATGCTCCAAGCCGTCGTCGTAGTGTTTGAATGCGCTACCTGTATTGTACGGTGGGTCGATGAAGACGCATTTCACCTTGCCTGCGAATTCCTGCTCCAGCGCCTTCAGTGCTAGCAGGTTGTCTCCGAAGATCAACCGGTTGTCGAAAATGTCGTCATCGCTCACGCGATGCTTGGCGTGATAGGACTTCTCTGGGTCTTCCAGCAGAATGCGCGGCTCCAGCCGCGGCCGGTTCTCTTTGCCCACCCAGGTCAGTTCGAGTTTTTGTTTCTTGGTCATGTGATGTTTCCAATCTGCGGCGCCTTCACCGACAGATAGTCGAACAGGGCTTTTTGGGGATACGGGTCGGTAAGGACCACCTTGGCTTGGAGCGGCGCAATCGCCGGATCGGCGGCAAGGCCATAGTGGGCAATCATTACGTCACGAAGGAGCGGAACTGCATCGGTTTGATTGCGGAAAAGCGCGAGATGGCCCTTCAACGCAGTTTTCGGTTGGACGGCTCCCCATAGAGCCTGGCGAACCTGGTCAAACGGTGCCCCTAATACTGCTCGCAGTTTAGCTTCGTCAATGAGCGATGCTCCACTAATCACTTGCCTAATGCGCTTAACCAGTATGAATCCAATTCCATAACCTCCATGCTTGTAGGTCAGCCGCTCTTGTCACATGAAAAACGATGGGCGGCTCGGCCGGAATTTCCCCGCCGCAAAGGAGGGCGACCGCATCGATGCCATCCTCTGCGGCGCGGGACACAATTTTCGCCTCATCCTCCGCTGGCTGAGGCTTTTCTTGCGCCTCATCCTCGCACGCTTCCTATCGGTGAAGGGGGAAAATCAGACCGCTATCCTGCCAGCCTGACAGCCCATTGCGGATAGTTCACGGACGACAAAATATCCGGCCATCGGTCAGATGTGGCGGCGCGTTTGGCAGGAAATCATTCCCTTCTTCGCCTTTCCCAGGGATGTGCGTCGGATCGTATACACGACGAACGCCATTGAGGCTTTGAATTCCAGGCTCCGCCGCGCCGTTCGTGCGCGGGGGCATTTCCCCAGCGATGAGGCGGCGACAAAACTGCTCTGTTTGGTCTTGAACCGATCGAGAAAGAATGGAGAATGCCGCCAAAGAAATGGGCGGTGGCGAAATCCCAATTTGCCGTTCTTTTCGCGGACCGATTCCAGGCCGCAAGGGCGTAAACAGAAATGTTCAACCGCACGCCCATACGCGAAATTCCTGACAGCCTCGGAGTTACGGATAATGACCGATCTGTTTGGCGGGCGCGAGCCAAATCATGTTGCCTGTGAAAGAATAGCGGATGGCGCCGTTCTTCTGCGCGGCAACGCGTTGGGTTACGAGGATGACCTGCTGGCCGCCATCCGCAAGATCACGGCGGTCTCGCCATTTCGCAACATGATGACGCCGGGAGGACGCGCGATGTCGGTCGCGATGAGCAATTGCGGACGAGCGGGCTGGGTCACGGACCGCGCCGGCTATCGCTACGACGCCATCGATCCTGAAACCGGCAAGCCATGGCCGCCGCTGCCCGATTGCTTTACCATCCTCGCGGTCGACGCTGCGCTCAAGGCTGGCTTTCCCGGATTCCTGCCTGACGCCTGCCTGATCAATCGCTACACCCCCGGCGCTCGGCTGTCGCTGCATCAGGACAAGAACGAAAACGATTTCGCCAATCCCATCGTTTCGGTTTCACTCGGTCTGCCCGCGATTTTTCAGTTCGGCGGACTGAAGCGTAGCGATCCGGTGACGAAGTATGCGCTGCAGCATGGGGATGCGGTTGTTTGGGGCGGGCCGTCGCGGCTGTTCCATCACGGCGTCTCGATGCTGAAGGACGGCGAGCATCCGAAGGTGGGACGGATGAGGCTGAACTTGACTTTTCGCCGAGCCTTGTGAATACGATGCAAGCGTGATTGTCGGCAATCGAATGAGGCGCTTACAATGGCCTCGACCGCACTCAAAAATGGCGACAGGGACCCCGATATCCGCTTTGCCATTGCGCAAAGCTCTCTGGGAGCGTCGCCGATTTCGATGAGCTCGTGGCGCAGGCCTACGGGGCGAATAAGATCGCGGGGGCCATTTCCTGCCACAGGGCGATCGGAAACGATGGCGCTCTTTCCGGCTACCCGCCGGGGCGTCGAACGCAAACGCGCACTGCTGGAAAAGGAGGCATGCCGACGCGGCGAGTGAACGCGCCGCGCCTTGATGTTGTTACCAGATTGCAACGGAAAACCCAGATCATTTTCCAACCAACGGGCAGGCGGACATTGCCAGCGGTTGCGCGGTTTTTTCAGCGGGGATGGTGGCCAGAATGGTATTATAATCCCAGTCGCCGCGGCTTTCCGCTGGAGATTTGACCTGGACCAAGTACATATCGGTGATCATGCGACCGTCCGGGCGAATGCTGCCTGTTTGGGTATAGGCGTCGCGAATTGGCGTTTCGCGCATTTTCCTGGCGACGGCCTTGGCTTCATCGGTGCCTGCCGCCTGGACGGCCTTGAGATAATGCAGCACGGCGGAGTAGGTTCCAGCGTGAATCATGCCGGGCATGGCATTCATCTTTTGCCGATAACGTTTGGCGAAAGCCCGGCTTTCCTCGTTGCGATCCCAGTAGAACGGCGTGATAAAGATCAGGCCCTGCGCCGTGTTGATGCCTAGCGAATGGACCTCCGACAAGGTCAGCGCAGTGGCGGCGATGGTCTGTCCGCCAGCGACGATGCCGAAATCGGCGGCTTGTTTAATGGCATTGATCGTATCGGTGCCGCCATTGGCCAGGACGACGAGTTTCGCGCCCGATGACTGAGCTTGAATAAGATAAGAGGAGAAGTCGGCCGTGCCAAGCGGATGACGGACAGCGCCAAGGATTTTGCCGCCCGCGTCGCTCACGGTTTTAGCGGCATCGGCCTGCATCTGATGACCGAAGGCATAATCGACGGCGATGATGTACCATTCCTTGAAACCGCGTTCGAGCAATGCTGTCGCCAAACCTACCGAGAGCGCATAGGTATCCCAGCCCCAATGGAAGCCCGTAGGCGAACATCCCTGATTGGAAAGGGTCACCGCTCCAGGTCCGCTCATCAAGGTGATCTTGTTCATATCGCGCGCCATGGCATTGACGGCAATGGCGATCGATGAACCGGTGATATCGGCGATGGCGTCCACCTGTCCGGCTTCGTACCATTTACGCGCCGTGGTCACGGCGATATCCGGCTTGTTCTGATGATCGACGCTTATCAGCTCGACTTCGATCCCTTTTGACGCGCCGTTGAAATCCTCGATGGCAAGGCGGGCGGCGGCCACCGACCCGGCCCCGCCTAGATCCGAATAGGGGCCCGACTGGTCGTTCAGGATGCCGATCTTGACAATCCCGTCAGAGAGGTTGGCGCCAACGGCCGTCGTCGAGGCCAACAAGGCAATGGCAAGAGTTTTCCAGATCATGCGCCAATCTCCTTTAGGCTCAATCGTCGAGATTCGCTTCGTGTCGATCCTGAGGGTATATCCGTTGTTTGAAAAGAAGAATTGTGCGGCGGCGCCCGCACGGCACGGCGTCTTCGAGGCAAACCGACAAAATCCAGGGGCTTTGAATATAGTGGTGCCCAGGGGCGGAATCGAACCACCGACACGGGGATTTTCAGTCCCCTGCTCTACCAACTGAGCTACCTGGGCACAGACCGCCGGCGGATTGCCGGTAAATTGGATCCATTCTGCGCGCAACCCGCTGCGGGGTGCTTATAGTCAGTTCACTCATCGCTGTCCAGCATCGTTTTCACGGTCTCATCCTCGATTTTCTCCTCCTCTTCCAAGCTGCCGGAATGACATAGGCTTCGTCAAACCAGCGATTGAGATCGGTCACGCGGCAGCGGCGCGAACAAAAGGGCCGATGGGCCAACGCCGCCGGCTGGCGACAAATCGGACAGCGGGCGCTCATGGATCTTCAATCAGTTCGAAACGATCCGGCATCAATTCCATGCGGGGCGTCATCGTCAATGGCCGACCAAGCCGCCTGGTCATTTCGGCAAGCGCCGATGTCGCATGGCGCTCCAGCGCCGCCAAAATAGCCGGCGCCATCCCTACCTTGACGCGATGCGGCGTTGGGTGCAGCAGCACTTGCCGCAGGGCGGCGAGCCCTTCGGTGAGCGGATCGGCGATCCGGCCCTGGCCCTGGCAGGCGGGGCATGGCGCTTTCAGCAAGCTGGTCAATCCAAGCCGGCCTCGCGGGCGGGTGACTTCCATCAAACCGCCGCGGGTGAAGCCCAGGATCTGCACAGGCAGACGGTCGGCGGCAAAAGCGCGCACGACGGCTTCTTGCACGCTCAAGCGCGCTTCCCGGTCGCGCAGGCGCAAAAAATCGATCAGGATCGTTCCGCCGATATCGCGCAAGCGCACCTGGCGCGCGATCTCGTCAACCGCTGACAGATTGAGCCGCAACGGATCGAGCGCCGCTTGCCCCATATCGATATCGATCGCTGTCAAAGTCAGGGTGATATCGAAGCTGATCGCCCCGCCATTGGGTAGCGTCACTCGTCGCTCCAGCGCTTCGGCAATATCGGCATCCAACCCTAAGCGGGAGAAAAGGTCGCCCGCCTGCCCTTGCCCGACCACCGGCGCAATCACCTGCACCAACGCGGCCAGCTCATGCTGCCAATGGTCCAAATAGAGAGAGGCGCGCTTGGCGGCATCGGCATCGTCCACCCAGATGGCGCTAAGCGACGGATCGCTTAGCTCGCGCAGAATGCGCTCAACCGGGCCGGCATCGACATGCAGCAGCGTTGGCGGACCATTCAGATCGAAATTCGCCATCTGGCTGCGCAGCCGGTCCATTTCAACGATGATCTGCGCTTCGCTTGAACCGGCGGCAGCCGTGCGCGCCAACCAGCCCTCATTAGGCTGACACCAGGTGGACAGCAATCCTTTCAGGCGAAAACGTTCGGCGGCATCGGGAATCCGGCGGGAAATGGCAATGCCGGAGCTGCCGAGAGTCAACACCAGATTGCGGCTGCCAAGCTCGATTCGGCGCGACAGGCCGGGCAGCTTACCCTCAACCGCGTCGCGTTCAACGCGCACCAGCGTCATATCGCCCTCGCCGACGGTATCGCCACCGGCTTCAAAGCCCAAAAAACCCTGACCGTGCGCGCCAAGATCGACAAAACTAGCCCCGATCCGCCGATCCACCCTGGCCACCCGCCCGCGATGGATTTCGCCGACGCGCGACATCAGCCCGTCGCGCTGGATCGACACCTCGCTCAAACGGCCATGCCGGATCAGCGCCCCGCGCGTCTCTCCAGGAAAAGCCGAGACGATCAGCGCATGATCCGGGCGTTCGAGCGCGCTCATGACCGAAACCCCAGCCCATCCAGCAAAATGCCGGTTTCGTACAACGCCAATCCAACGATATTGCTGTAAGATCCGTGGATATCGATAATCAGCCGCGCGGCTTGGCCCTGAATGGCATACCCGCCAGCTTTACCGCGCCATTCGCCGCTTTCAAGGTAATCCTGACGCTCCTTGCCGCTCAAACGTTTGAACGCCACCTGGCTGGCAACCAGCCGGTGATGAGCTCTTCCGTCAGGGGCGACTACGGTCAAGCCGCCAAACACCCGATGGCGGCGGCCCGACAACAGATTCAGACAGTATTCCGCAACTTCCAGGCTTTCCGCCTTGGGCAGGATGCGCCGTCCAACAGCCACGACCGTATCGGCCGCGAGCACAAAACAGCCCGGATGCCGCCCCGCCACTGCGGCCGCCTTGGCCGCTGCCAGGCGAGTGGCGTGGGGTGCGGGCAATTCGCGTGGCAGAGGCGATTCGCCGATATCGGCCGGATCGACCGCCACCGGAACGAGACCGATCTGCCGTAGCAGATCCAGCCGGCGCGGCGAGGCCGATGCAAGCACCAAGCGAGAACGCGTGTCACCCATGATCCGGCGTCCAGAAGAATGGCACCAACATGGGCGCTATTTGAAGCGGAAGGTAATGCGGCCCTTGGTCAGATCGTAAGGGGTCATCTCGACATTCACCCGGTCTCCCGCTAGCACACGGATGCGATTCTTTCGCATCTTACCTGACGTATGCGCGAGAACCTCGTGATTATTGTCCAGCCGCACACGAAACATCGCATTCGGGAGCAATTCGCTCACAGTTCCCGAGAATTCGATCGCATCTTCTTTAGCCATTCGACCTCCATGCCGTAAAGTCGCCGCATTGGTGACGCTTTAGACGGCCAAGGTCAAGGGGGTTTTCCCGCAAAAAACGCTTATGAGCCCTGTTTTACCGCCAACCGGCGCGGCGCGGCTGCCAGTAAAGCCGACAAGAGCTCGCCCCTTCGTCGCCGATGAGGATGTTTAACGCTTCGATCTACAAACATTCCAAGCACCGGAAGCGTTGCAGGATCATCTGTTCCAGATGACCAAGCAGCAAACGATAGGCGGCTAATTTCTGATCGCGACTGCCATCGATTTGGGTTGGATCCTCGGTTGGCCAATATTCGACGTCGACAGCCATGGTGCGGGTAAAGTCCAGCGCCAGATGATACGCCTCCAGCGACAAGGCGACGATCAGATCGAAATTGCCATCGGCTAAATCTTCCAGGCTTTTTGGCTCATGATGCGAAACATCTACCCCGCGTTCGGCCAAGACCAGAGCGGCAAAGCAGTCTGGTTCGCCCGGCCGGATTCCCGCCGACTGCACATAGACTCTCGACCCATGGATCAAGCGCATCAAACCCGCCGCCATGACCGAGCGAACCGCATTCTGGGTGCAGACGAACAGCAGGCTCGCTGGAGCAGCTGGCGGACAGGCGGCGGTTTCAAGAATCATCGCCCTCATCCGCGAATATGCAAAACGCAGATCAGCGTGAACAGACGGCGGGCGGTATCGAGATCCATTACCACCTTATCGGCCAGGCGTTCACGCAGCATTTCCGACGCTTCATTGTGCAATCCGCGCCGTCCCATATCGATGGCTTCGATCTGAGCGGGCGTCGAACGTCTGATTGCCTGATAATAGCTTTCACAGACGGTGAAATAATCCTTGATGATCGAGCGCAGACCGATCAACGGCAGCAACACGCGTTCAACTGGATCGTTGGTAAGATTACGAATATCGAATGCCAGCCTGTTATCTTCTATTCCCAAAAACAAATGAAACGGGCCGGCGTCATTATCGATCAAATCAAAATGATTCTCTTCCAATAAATCAAAAATAGCGACGGCGCGCTCATGCTCAACATCGGCGTTGTGACGCAAAACTGTGCGTTCATCCAACGTCAACTGAGCAATCCGCTTGCGCGCATTGCTGTCGTCTTCGCTCATGCCCAACCCCCCTGACGGTGGCGATCCGCGCTCCGTTTGCCACGCCACGATCAATCTAGCAATTTTTTTTACTCTTGGGCAGGCGGATACGCACCGACAGCGCATGAGCTTCCAATCCCTCGGCCTGGGCCAGGGTGATGGCCGCCGGACCGATGGCGGCAAGAGCGTTACGATCGCAACCAATCAACGCCGTTCGTTTCATGAAATCATGCACCCCCAACCCCGAGGAAAAACGGGCGGTACGGGCGGTGGGCAGCACATGGTTGGAGCCGGCAACGTAATCGCCGATCGCTTCCGGCGTATAGCGGCCCAAAAAAATGGCGCCGGCGGCATGGATCTGTCCGGCCAGGCGATCGGGATCGGCGATGGCCAGTTCCAGATGTTCCGGCGCTATGCGTTCGGCCAGCGGCAAGGCGGCATCCAGATCGGGCACGACAAC
Source organism: Whitmania pigra (assembly GCA_021613335.1). Lineage (NCBI taxonomy): Eukaryota > Metazoa > Annelida > Clitellata > Hirudinida > Haemopidae > Whitmania > Whitmania pigra. Next base: position 116,265 of record JAJTWR010000111.1, read on the forward strand.
GATCGCGCCGTGACGTTGCCAGCTTTCAGCGGCAATAGCGCTGCGCGGCAGGGTTTGCAGATGATCTTGCACCGCTGCGGCTACGGCATCGGCAAAACCGGCATCGTCGGTGATCAGGATTGCCTGCGCCGCCTGGTCATGTTCTGCCTGGCTGAGCAAATCGGCGGCGATCCAGCTTGGGTCGTTGTCCTTGTCGGCAATGACCAAAATCTCCGACGGGCCGGCGATGGCATCGATGCCAACCCTGCCGAAGACCTGACGCTTGGCGGCGGCGACATAGGCATTGCCGGGGCCGACGATCTTATCGACCGGCAGGATCGAGCGGGTGCCGTAAGCAAAGGCCGCCACGGCCTGAGCTCCGCCGATACGCCAGATCTCAGTAATGCCGACCCGCCTGGCGGCAGCCAAAACCAAAGGGTTGAGCGCGCCATCCGGGGCGGGTACGGCCATAGCCACCCGTTTTACCCCGGCAACCCGGGCTGGGATGGCATTCATCAATACCGAGGAAGGATAAGAGGCGATGCCGCCTGGCACATACAGCCCGGCGCTGGCCACCGGCGACCAGCGCATGCCCAAACGCACCCCGGCGCCATCGATCTCATCGAACCCGTCGGGCAATTGCCGCCGGTGATAGGCTTCGATCCGACCGGCGGCAAGATCCAGGGCGGCCAGATCGGCGAGCCGGCACGCGCTGAAAGCGGCATCGATCTCAGCCGGGGTCACGCGCAGATCGCTCATGGCGGTTGCCGTCACCCGGTCGAAACGGCGCGTATAGGCCAGAACGGCATCATCGCCGCGCGCCATGACATCGCGCAGAATTGCGCTGACGGCGGCGTCGACATCGTCGGAGATTTCGCGTTTATCCGCCAGCAGAGCGGCAAACGCCTCTGGGAAGCCTGCGGCTGCGGCATCAAGACGTTGTGGCATGGGCGGCCTGTGTAAAACGATCGATCCAGCCCGACATCGCGCCGGGTTGGGTCTTGAGAGCGGTGCGGTTGACCACCAGCCGGGCGGAGATATCGGCGATCCGTTCCACTTCAACCAGCCCGTTGGCGCGCAAGGTGGCGCCGGTCGAAACCAGATCGACGATATGACGGCACAACCCCAGATTGGGCGCCAATTCCAGAGCCCCGTTCAATTTGACGCATTCGGCCTGGACTCCGCGAGCGGCAAAATGGCGGCGGGTGATTTCGGGATATTTGGTTGCTACCCGCACATGGCTCCAGCGGCTGGGATCGTCATCGACGCTCAGTTCGGCCGGTTCCGCCACCGCCAGCCGGCAACGGCCGATTCCCAGATCGAGCGGCGAATAAAGCTCGGAATAATTGAACTCCATCAGCACATCGTTGCCGGCGATACCGATCTGAGCGGCGTTGAACGCAACGAAGGTGGCAACATCGAAGCTGCGCACCCGGATGATTTCCAGCCAGGGACAACTGGTGGTAAAGCGTAGTTTACGGCTGCCTTCATTTTGAAAATCGGCTTCCGGGACGATGCCGGCCCGATCGAGCAGCGGCATCATTTCGCTCAGGATGCGTCCCCTGGGCAGAGCCAGAACGATAGGGGGGGAGGAGTGGGTCATGGCATCGCCTGTCGGGAAAATCAATCGACCGGATGGCAGGGGCGCCGGCTAGCCAGCCAAGGGTCGCCCATATCCTCAAGACGCAGATCGAGTAGCGCCAAACGCAGGCGGATCGCCCGGTTATCCGAACATGCCAACATCAAGCTCAACCCCTGCCGGTCATTCTCCAGCTGCAAGGCGAGCAGGGCGAAAAACCGATCGCGCCGGCGCAGATCGACATTGCGCACCTGCGCTCGCAGTACCCCTGACACGGTGACGCCGCAATGGATGCGCCAGTCGCAGCCGTCATCGCCGCTCTTGGACCAGCAAAAACGGTTGGCGACAAAAACCAGTTCCTGCCGGTCGGGAAAATAAGCCAGATCGGCCACGGGCAAAATGGCATCCTGCAGGCAGGCGCTGACCACCGCTAGATCTTCGGCATCGCTGACGCGCAGTTTCAGGCGTTGGATTGCGTCAGCCATGGAGCCGCTCGATCTCGGCGCCGCAGGCGGACAGTTTGGCTTCCAGCCTTTCATAACCGCGATCCAAATGATAGACGCGGTGGACGATCGTCTCTCCCCGGGCGGCAAGGCCGGCTAGGACAAGGCTGACCGAAGCGCGCAGATCGGTTGCCATGACCAGAGCGCCGGTCAGGGCCGGCACGCCGCGCACCATGGCTGACCCGTGATGCACAGCAATATTGGCGCCCATGCGGCACAATTCCGGCACATGCATGAAACGATTTTCAAAGATGGTCTCCGTCACCGTCGAAGCGCCATCGGCAATGCTCAGCAAGGCGATGATCTGCGCCTGCAAGTCGGTCGGAAAACCGGGATAGGGCTCGGTCATGACATCGATGCCCTTGAGTCCGCCGTCGCGGGCGATGCGCACGCCGCGGGTTTGCTTTTCCACCGTTATTCCGGCCTGACGCAGGATTTGAGCGAAACCGGGCAGCAGATCCAGATCGGTATCGGTCAAGGTGATATCGCCGCCGGTGATCGCCGCCGCCACGGCATAAGTGCCGGTCTCGATCCGGTCCGCCACCACCTTGTGGCGGGCGGCATGCAGCCGGTCGCGCCCCTGGATGGTCAGGCGGTCGGTGCCGATCCCGTCGATTTCAGCGCCCATGGCGATCAGGCAACGGGCAAGATCGGTCACTTCCGGTTCGCGAGCGGCATTGACCAGCTGTGTTTCGCCTTTGGCCAGCGCCGCGGCCATCAGCAGATTCTCTGTCGCCCCGACCGACACTTGCGGAAAGACGAAACGCTCGCCAGTCAAACCCTTGGGGGCGCGCGCCTCGATATAGCCTTCTTGCAAGTCAATCTCGGCTCCCAGCGCCAGCAGCCCCTCGATATGCAAATCGACCGGCCTGGTACCGATCGCGCAACCGCCTGGAAGCGAAACCTTGGCATGGCCACAACGAGCAACCAGCGGCCCCATAACCAGGATGCTCGCGCGCATCTTGCGCACCAGATCCCACGGGGCGGTGGTATTGGCGATGGCGCGGGCGGTCAAAGCCATGACATTGCCGGTATGACCGCCGCCGGCGCCGCCTTCCATGCTGACATCAACCCCATGCTGCGCTAGTAAGCTGGCCAGCGTCGCAATATCGGTCAGATGCGGCAGATTGGCCAAAGTCAAGGTTTCATCCGACAATAAGCAGGCGGTCATCAAGGGCAAGGCGGCGTTTTTCGCTCCGCCGATCCGAATGCTGCCATTTAAGCGGCGACCGCCGCGAATCAGGATCCGGTCCATGAGCCATTCTCACAATCGAGGCAGAGTAACGCCAGTCTGCTTCATATATTTACCCTCACGATCGGCATAGGATACTTCGCATGGCTGGTCGCCCTGGAAAAACAGGAACTGACAAATTCCTTCATTGGCATAGATCTTTGCCGGCAGCGGCGTGGTATTGGAAATTTCAATCGTCACATGCCCTTCCCATTCCGGCTCCAGCGGGGTAACATTAACGATGATGCCGCAGCGTGCATAGGTGGATTTGCCCAGGCAGACGACCAGAACATCACGCGGGATACGAAAATATTCCACTGTCCGGGCCAGCGCGAAACTGTTGGGCGGGACGATGCAGACATCGGTTTCCCGATCCACCAGATTTTTCGGGTCGAAACATTTGGGATCGATGATCGAACTGTCGACATTGGTGAAAATTTTGAATTCCCGCGCCACCCGTGCGTCATAGCCATAAGAGGACAGACCGAAAGAGACGACGCCGGCGCGTTTCTGGCCCTCGACGAAGGGTTCGATCATCTTATGCCGGGTTGCCATTTCCCGAATCCAGCGGTCGGACATTATCGCCATGTCGAGATCTTTCTCATGATGTGTCGAGAGGGAAGCCAGCGATTGGCGGTTGTAACCGTCCGATGGCGCCGGGGCAACCGCGATGTGCGGCGCATCGGCAAAAGAGCGGCTGCGGCTTTGCGCCTTGCGGCGATGCAGATTCTCTCGCAGGGCTTGGGCGGCGGCCTCGGTTGGCCGACGGGGAGGAGTCCGGGTCATGACGTCAGTTTATCAATACTTGTGGGGCAAGCGGCAGGAAAAACGATCGACAAGGCGCTTGCCAAGCCAGAATAGCTGGGTTATGCCTGCGCCCGGCCCGTTTGTTTTTGGCGCTGCCGTAGCTCAGTGGTAGAGCACTCCCTTGGTAAGGGAGAGGTCGACAGTTCAATCCTGTCCGGCAGCACCAGTTTTAAAAATTCCAATTCTCTGATTATAAAAGATTTTTTCTCGTTTGCCAAATTTTCTGAAACCGACCTGAACAGGAACGGATGGTAAGTTAAGGTAAGAACAGAAAGTGAAGCACCGTCTTCAGTCGTGCAAAAATCCGTGTGCGATGTTCGCCTGGCGTTCTGATTTCCAGGTGTCGCGCGCCAGCCGCTTCGATCCATCGCATAGGCCCAGATCGTCATTATTAACAGGGTTTCCAGCGACGATGAGATAGCCGTATGGCGTCGCCTCATGCATAATACAGAGCATCTCCAGCCAAAGGCAGCGGGCAAGCCCTGAAAGCGTCCGAACGCAAATGTCCGAACGCCACTCAGACGCGTAAAATTTGAACCAGGGCTTTTCGCGGCTCATGCCATCCTCCCCGCGTGTGTCTCCCAGGCCCGGTCCCGGTAGCCATTGCGCTGCGCCAGCCGGTCGGGGCTCTTCTCGCCGTAGCCGGCGCCCGTCAGGCTGCCGACCTCCATCTCCATCAGGCGCTTGGCCGCAAAGCCGATCATCTCGCGTAGGATATCCGCGTCGGGGGTCTTCTCCACCAGCGTGCGAAGGCTCATCATCTCGTTGGTCATCGGTGATCCTCTGGTTAGGTGCGCGTCTCGCAACCCGACCTACCCGGAGATCGCTAGTGACAACTGATCACCTACACCACGGATGGGGACACGACCAGAGATACCAAAGATCCTTGAAAATCAGGTTTCCGGAGGTGTCCAGCTGAGCTTACACATGCAGATCGAGCGGCGGTAAGCTTTTCACGATTTTTTGGGTTTTGAGGCTGAGGGTGACGATGCGCAGCAAAAGTTCGAGCGGATAGGCCGGGTTATTCATGGTCTCGATGGCCCAATCGTTGGCGTCGTTGACAATGCCGCTTTCTTTGTGGGTGGTGACGGATTGGCGCTCCATAACCCATTCAATCGCCGATTTGCCGAAGACGACATAATCGTAAGCCTCCAGCGGGATTCCGCTCAGGGTAATCAGGGAATTATAGCGGATCTGGCTTTTGTCGGTTTTCTTGATAAAGCGCATCGCCGCGACCCGGTAATCCTGCGCGCTCAATTCATGTTGCGGTTTGGCAAAAATCAGTTTTGCCGAATGGGCGGGTAGCCGATCGTAGCCTGAATGCAACTCCGCCAACTCAACCCCGGCGCTGACGAACTGCCAGAAATGCTCCTTTCGGCGCGGCGCGGGGATGCGCGGCAGTTCTTTCTTCAAATTATCGGCATAGCGGGCCTTGTATTCCTCGGAATGCAGCAAGCCATAGATATAATGAAAAATATGATGCGCGAAGATCAGATCGTTCGGATACAGGCGAGCGAAATAAGCCAGCGCCCGGTCGGAAATCGCATATCGCTTACGATAGCGCTTTCCGCTCAACACAACGATATCCGCCTTGCCGTCGGTATCGGTAAAAAGCCCCTTCTTCTCTTCAACCGCGTCATAGCGATAGAGCGGGAAACACCGCGCTCCGCCATTTCCTGGTCCTATAAAATTAAGATCTGGGATCTTACTGACCATCAAACCCGAAAAATCTCCCGCTCCGCTACCCACCCCCATAATGGCAATTACCTTGTTTTCAGCATCAGCGGTTGGAAAAAATTTTGGCTGTTGCGATATCATGTTATTAAATTGACTATCGAAATACAGCCATCGTATGCAGAATGGTCGGTATAAGGATTGTCTAGCTTTATTTTTATCGAACAAGCCAATTTTTTTCTTTTTAATGCCGTTCTTTAAAGATCTGCTCCATGAAATATTCTTATGATCGTTATTGATGAAACGATCGATATCGATCTTTTCATTCGGTTTCTTCTGGCTGAGGGTTGTATACTCTTCTATTTGTCTATTATAAAAATAGATCATACGCTCCATATTGGAAAGCAATTTTTCTTTCGAGGCGTTATAGGCCCAGGCATCCCTGTTGGTTACAACTCCGTTTGAGGAGATGTCGAAGATCGCTCCCTCTTCACCGCCAATGGCCAGGAATTGCTCGAATCCTTCATCGCGTTGATTGATCCAATCGTGGTTCTTGTTGGGAAGGATCGTCCGCCAGCCATTGGCGCGCTCGATGCCGGCGATATCGCCAAACTCGCCAAGCGCCTTGAGCTTCTGTTCCCGGGTGAGGCAATCGCCGATATCGTGGAAGAAGATTTTGGCCTCGCAAGAAGCCACCTGCGGATTTTTGACCAGGAGCAGAATCGCGACCGGTACACGGCTGCCGCTGCCAAAGATCTTACCGCCCTCACGGCGGCTGACTTCGCCGGAGGTGCGTTGATTGCCGCGCAAATGCACGACATAGATGGCATCGAATTCTTCTGCCAGGCATTTGCGCAGACCCGTTGCCGAGCGACCGTCGACCCAACCGGCATTGACGACAAAGCCGATTACCCCGCGCGGCGCAATGCGGTCCGAAGCCCAGCGAATGGCGCGGATATAGCTGTCGTACAGCGCTTTCTTGTTGGTGGCCGTCGAATGTTTGGCGTAGGTGTTTTCGATCCGTTCGTCGAGTTCGAGATAGGAAAGATTCTGGTTATTGTCATTCTCGCTGCTTTGCCCCGCCGAATAGGGCGGGTTGCCCAGAATCACTTGGATCTCCAGCCCGCGTTGCTGCTTTAGCCGCTCGCTATTATCGGGCTTTGGCTGTTCGATCCAGGGCTCTTTGCCGGTTTTCAGGTTGAAGCTATCGGTTAGGCACATGCCTTGAAAGGGCTGATACGCGCCGCCCGAAAGTTCGTGATAGACCTGCTCGATATTGACCGCCGCGATATAATAGGCCAGCAGCACGATCTCATTGGCATGCAGGCGCCGCCGATAGGCGTCTTCGCGAAATTCCGCCGACAAACACGCGCTTTGCAACAGGCGGGTCAGGAAAGTGCCGGTACCGGCGAAGGGATCGAGAATATGGACGTCGCGATCGTCCAGCCCCTTGCCGAACTGGCGGCAGAGGATCTTGTCGATCGAATGGATAATGAAATCGACGATCTCGACCGGGGTATAAACGATGCCCAGCCGCTCGGCCATTCTGGGAAAGGCGTTACGGAAGAATTTGTCGTAGAGTTCGACGATCAGCTTTTGCCTGCCTTCCAGGGTTTGCGTTCCCTCAACGCGCATTTCGACATCGCGGTAGAGTTTTTCGAGAGTGGCGCTCTCGCGCTCCAACCCATGATGGGCAAAAGCCTGCAGTACGCTTTGCATGGCTTTCGACACCGGGTTATGCTCGGTAAAGCGATACTCCTTGAACAGCGCATCGAACACCGGCCTGGTGATCATATGCTGGGCCAGCATTTCAATCGCCTCCTCGCGCGTGACGCTGCTGTTGAGGTCGCGCCGCAAGCTGGCTAAGAACCCGTCGAAGGCCGCCTGTTCCCGGGCGCTATCGGGCGCTGCCAGAATCGCGCCAAGCCGCGCGATATGGGTTGACCCGATGCGCGCGATATCGCCCGCCCATTGCTCCCAATAGAGCCGGTCGCCGCATTTCTGCACCACTTTGGCGACGATTGCCCGCTCGATGGCGGTGAATTCGAAAGAAGCCTGGGTTTTTGCTTCGAGCGGTTGTTTTTCTTTTTCGGGCGGTTTCGGCTTGCTGTCAGCCTCCCTGGCGCGGGGAAGAAACAGCTTGTCGCGGATCGCGATCACCTCCATCTTCGAGGGATCCTGGCCGTCGAACTGCAAGCGGTTGATCATCGCATCGAAACGGTCGTCATGGGCGCGCAGCGCCTGCAACACCTCCCACACCACCTTGTAACTCTGATTATCGTCCAGCGCCCTGGCCGGATCGATTCCGGCGGGAATCACCACCGGCAAAATGACATAGCCAAGTTTTTTGCCCCCGCCCGGCGGCTTGCGCATCACCCGCCCGACCGATTGCACGACATCGACTTGCGAATTGCGCGGCGTCAAAAAAATCACCGCATCCAGCGCCGGAACGTCAACCCCTTCCGACAGGCAGCGGACATTGCACAAAATCCGGCAGTTTTGCCCCTCTGTCGGTTCGCGCAGCCAATCGAGCTTGCGGCTTTTCTCCATCGCCCCCATGCCGCCATCGACATGATCGGCCTCGCAGACAAGATCGCCGATCCGCCCGGCATGATCGGGATGGTCGCCGATCAGGCGCTGGCGATACTCCCTGACCACTTGGCCAAATTCCCGCGCGATCTCCTTCGAACTGACCTTATGGCTTCTGGCGTTGGGCGCTGGGTCGATCACCTGGGCAAAGGCGACCGCGCGGCGCATCGGCGCGGGGTCGAAGGCCAGATCGTCGGCGCTGTCCATTTTGGTCAAAGCCCGCCAGCAGCCGACGATCTTGCCGATATCGCTGACCGTAAGGCTGTGCGGGCTGCCCCGATCGCCCAGAACCGAGCCCATGGTTCGGGCGACGTGATCTTCGGGAACGGTCAGAACGATCACTTTATAATCGCATAAAATCCCATGAACGTTCACCGCATCGGAAAAATTCAGCGTATGGAAGGTCCGTCCGAAATGGCCTGGATCGTCCATCGAATAGACCAGGGTCTCGTCCCGATTGGCCTTCTGTTTGGCGTCCAAGCTGTAGATGCGCGGCGTTGCCGTCATATAAAGCCGCTTGCGCCCGCGCAAAAATTCTTCATCGTGAACTCGGACAAAGACCGATTCATCATAGCCATCGGCGCTTTTCAGGCTGGCGCCGGTGGTGCGGTGCGCCTCATCGCACAGGATCAGATCGAATTTTCCCAACCCATGCCGCGCTTGCGCTTCTGCCATCACCTCAATCGAATGATAGGTGGAAAAGATCACCGACCGCGCCCGGTCGCTTCGCCGCTTGATCGCTGCCGCAAGATATCTGGCGTCGGTGGTTGCCGGGTAGCTCAGCTCATGCAGCGTGAGGGTGAAATCATCGCTTGCCACGCGCTTTTTGCCGATCTCATGATCCGAACAGACCGCATAGGCATGAAGCGGCGCGCTGGCTTCCTGCGTCCATTCGCTCAAACTTTGCGAGAGCAGCGCCAGCGAGGGAACCAGGACCAGAATCAACCCATCCGGGGGCGTCATCCGTTCCATCAAGCGCAAGGAGGTTAAGGTTTTGCCACTGCCACAGGCCATGATCAGCTTGCCGCGATCAGCGTCCTCAAACCCCGCGATCACATCCTGGATCGCCTGCTCCTGATAGGGGCGCAGCTCCTTGACCGCGTGCAGAACAGCGCTCCCCCGCCCCGGCTGGCACCGGCTCCAATCGATGCGGCTTTTTGCCAGATCGGCCAGCGTGATCTTCGAGACCGGCGGGTTCTGGTCGGCAAAAGCCCGCTCTAACGCATCGCTGATCCGGGCGCTGG
>JAJTWR010000116.1:0-107902 GCA_021613335.1 Whitmania pigra
ATGATGATGATGATGATGATGATAGTGTTCAATCATAAACTGCTTCTTCAGATCACATTTTCAAATCACTCTGCGAATTTGAACGTCGAGTCAACGACGTTTCATTCCTCGTCGACGTGCTCACCAGGGTTCGTAAGTCTAATGACTCGGGGTTGATGAGTGTCATGATGATGATTTTCTTCATTAGGTTATGATTATGATGATGATGATGATGATGATTTTGACAGTGGTAGTGATGATGATGACGATGATTTTGAGATGGTAGTGATGATGATGACAAAGACTGAGGCAATAGAAGTGAAGATAATGGCATATGATGATAATGATGATGATGATGATGATGATGATGATGATGATTATTCAGACGTCCAGGATCTCAGATGAACTGCACGGAATAATTTTGAGGGGTTTCGACGGACTGTTTGACATCTGCAAGGAGCACATCATCGCAGCGCTACAAGTTGATCGGACAGGTGATGATAATGATTACGTTAGGGATGACGATTAAGATGACGGTGTTGGCAATGATAATGATGGTGATTATGTTATTTTTATTACTATTGGCAGTAGTGTTATTGTTATTATTATTATTGTTATTATTATTATTATTATTGTTATTATTATTATTATTATTATTATTATTATTGTTATTATTATTATTGTTATTATTATTATTATTATTGTTATTGTTATTATTATTATTGTTGTTATTGTTATTATTATTATTATTATTGTTATTGTTATTATTATTATTGTTGTTATTGTTATTATTATTATTATTATTGTTATTATTATTATTATTATTATTATTTTATTATTATTGTTATTATTATTGTTATTGTTATTATTATTATTTTATTATTGTTATTATTATTATTATTATTATTATTATTATTTGATCGTCCAGGTGTTGATAATGATGACGATGACAAACTGTTGAGGTGCCTGTTCACGTATGGAGAAGTTGCACAAGTCAGTGAGAGGAGGATTGACAAGTCATCGTTCCATCTGCTCGTGCAGTTCATTGCAGGTGATTGTCATGATGATGATTATGATAATTGTGATGATGGTTATGATGGTGATGGTGGTTATGATGATGATGATGATGATGATGATGTTAAAAGGAATGGTGTAGTGGTAATGATCTCTCTTAATGGCAGACGACAACCAACTTCCCTCATCATCATCATCATCATCATCATCATCAGTTCCAATTTCACAATTCAGAGGGAAGAAGTGCTCGAGAGATGTTAGAGCCTTTGTCTTCCTCTCCTTGGGTGGGTTCATTAGCATAAATTATGCTGATTTGTTGCATTATTACAATTATACTATTGAATTATGCTGGCTCATTAGCTTAAATTATGTTGATTCATTCGAATTATCCAGACACAAACACAAAATTTTTTTAAATATTATTATCTCCCCGTGAATTCTCATCAAATCAGGTAAATTCTGCTTGTCGAGTTGCGAGTTTGCGAAGTTGTGCCTCCCCGCCCTGACGAGGGAATTGAAGACGTCCAATGATCCTCGACTGAGGAACAACGTCATATTCGTACTCTGTGACCTCATCATCAAGTGGGTCATGATGATGACGATGATGATGACGATGATGATGATGATGATGATGATGACGATGATGATGATGATGATGATGATGATGGTGATTATTGTGGATAATTATTAACATCATGTTATCATAACGATCATGATGTTGCTGTAATGGTAATGGTGATGGTGATAATGATTATGATTGTTGTGTTAAAGATTATGATGATTAAATCATTAAAAACTATTACAATCAGTACAAAATAACTTAGATATTTGTTGGTGCAACACAAGCATTCTTAGGAAAAAACAATTATTATTGTTATTATTATTATTGTTGCTATTATTATTATATTATTATTATTATTATTATTATTATTATCAATATAATAATATTATTATTAATCACGCCATCATCAAAAGGTATGCAGCCATCGTGGACCCTTACATCGGATGCATCTCCGCCCACCTCGGTGACAAATGCCCACTCGTCAGGAAGCAGACCTGCCTCTTGCTCACAAGACTCCTGCAGGTGACCATCATTATCATCATCTTTATCATCACTTTTATCAACTTCATCATCATCACCTTCGTCATTGAATGTCATCATCAACATCATCATTTACATCATCATCATCATTGTTATTATTAAATTCATCATCATCAGGAGGACTTTGTGAAGTGGAAAGGCTCGTTGTTCTTTCGCTTCGTGAGGGGAGTCGTCGATGACAACGCAAGTGTGAGGGAGACTGGTGAGGATTTGATTCTGATGATATTGATTGACAATAATTAATTAATTAAGTAATAACTAATTAGTTAATAACAATACTACTGTGCGTGACACAAAGCATTAGCCGCACGTTGTTGTAGCGATTAATTTTTACAAGCGATGAATATTTCGGACACCGTAATCGTCTGCTTCTTCTCCTCAGTCGTCTTCACGTTGAAACACGTCCACAACAGAAGATCTGAAGGTCTCTTCTTTCAGAACTTCGTGGAGGGAATCTTCTACTTCAACAAGCTCGAGAACATGTCCTGTAGGTGTTCGATTATTACCCATCCATCCATTCATCCATCCATCTACTCATTCATCTATCTATCTATCCACCTGTCTTTCCATTCGGACACATAATTCTTTTTTTTTTTAATTTAAAATATATTTTTTGTCACCTTCATTCAGCATTTAGTTGTTCTCAAAAACAAAAAACATGGGAACATGACAAAGGCCAAGAAGATGACGTTTTCTACCTTGTCGGCGACGAGAACCAAGAGTAATTATTAGTTAATTAATAATACTTGACAAAATATTTATTAATTAAATGCTGTATGTTAATTACATATCATTAATCATATATAGTAACTATTCTACATTAGTAAATATCATTAAGTCATTACCATTGATGTCATACTTATTATATTAAGTAATCAATATATTGGTTAATAATTATAATTACTAATTAGTTTATTAATTAATTATTCATCGTCACCACCATCATCATCAAAATCAATGCAGAAAGAGAATGGAGATCTACAAGTTCCTGCTCGAATCGATGACAGACAGTCAGCGTTTCCAAGTGATGGGCAGGCTGGTTAATGAGGTGACAGCCATCATCACATAACTATTACTATTAATATTATTATTATTATTATTATATATTACATATTAATTAGTAGGTTAGTCTATTTAATATATTATATGTACAAACATATGTGAATGTATTAACTGATGTATGTAGATATATGTTTACATAATTAATATTATATACACTAATTATGATTATTATTGAATATTACAACACAGCTATTTAATTAAAATTATTATTAATTAACCGTTGAAGGTGATGACGTCATTCGTCGAGGAAGCGGTCGAACTGAACAGGGATTCGTCGAGGGTCCTCAAGGACGTCCTCCTGTGTTTGTCCTGCCAGGTGATTATGGTTATGATTACGATTATGGTGATAATGATTATGATTATGGTTATGGTGATTATGATTATGGTGGTATTGATGATGATGTTGGTTATGATTATGATTATGGTGGTATTGATGATTCTGATGGTGGTGATGATAATGATGATGATGAAAAGGATGACCACGCAGAGGATGGTGAGACAAGTAATGATAATGAAAGTGCTACTGAAGAAAGGAAGGATGATTGTAATTAATTGAATTATAGAATTATTGATTGATAAAATGATTGTGTGATGGAATGGTGATACAGTAGATTGAGTTGATTGCGACCATCCACAGGAAATCAAGCTCTCAGTCCTGAAGCAACAACAACAACGAGACGATGAAAACGACGACAACGTGGCAGATTCAAGTGCCACAGCTGTTGAAAATGCGGCCAAGAAACAATTCATAACTCAGGTTAATAATAATATTAACAACAATAATAATAATATTATAATTATTGTTATAATTACAGTTATAATTATTCTTATAATGCCTTGATGATAATAATATTTCATTTTTAAACACATGTTTTATTTGGTCTTTAATCAATTATTCGATGTAATTATTTTCTAAACGACAACACTTAATTAAATTTGGTACTTATTCATTAATTCTGCATTATTTTTTATTAATTAATTAATTATTAATTCTTGAACTGAAACACGTAAACAGGTTATGAGGAGAACCGTCATTGAAGCCATCTTCCCAATTGCTGTGTCGCTGAAGGCTTTGGTGAGCTTGTGATGTTCAAATATCATTAATAGTAAAAATAATAATATTTCAATGTCATAATAGTAAAATTAATAATATTAATATTCCAATGTCATTAATAGTAATAGTAAAAATAATAATATTTCAATGTCGTAATATTCAATTAATGTTGGTATTAAATTTACGTTGATATTCAGACAAACTTTCATTTCAAATTTCCATGCGAATATTTCAGCTCGAGAAGCACAAATCACCTGTGCTGAGGGAATTAATGTCCTACTTTGCTGTCCTCATGAAGGACTACAAGCAGGAAGTCAAAGGTTTGGCATTTTAAAGAATTATTTGTTAAATCTGAAACAATTTTAATAATAATAATGATAATAATAATAATATATTAATAATAATAATAATGATAATAGTAATACCAACAATAATAGCATGTTTATGAAGTGCCATTGGCTTAACCATCAGGGATGCTCAAATTTTATTATTCGTTGCTTAACTTTCGAAAGAAAATTCCTGTTGAATGTCTATTCGTATTTTTTTATTTATTTATTTATTTATTGTATTTTATTTTATTCGATTTAATTTTACTTTATTTCATTTTTTTCTTTCCAGCGATACTCGAGATGGATCCGAGCCTGGAGAAGGAGATTGAATTTGACCTCAGAAGGTCAGAGGTCACCAAGGACACTACTCGAAGTCCACAAAAAATGGTGGGTTTTGTATTTGTTTTGAGTTTTTTTAATGGTCGCAATTCTGAGATCTTGTTGGTGTTATAGATCATGAATTTCATGATTTTTTTTTAATATTTTGTTAAATAATTATTAGTTTATTACTTATTTATTAATTTAATAAATGATGATGATGATTATTTGTTAAATTGTTTTTAATATTTCAATAAGGACATTTTAATTTCAATATTTCAGCCTTCGAATAACGATCATCCTCCCAAAGCTAACATGTTGCTAAATTTTCCAAATGCAAGGTTTGCACTTTTTAATTGTTATCGTTCTTATTGATTATGATGATGATGATGATGATGATGATGATGATGATGATGATGATGATGATGATGATGAATGATGATGATGATGATGATGATGATGATGATGATGCTGATGATGATGATGATGATGATGATGATGATGATGATGATGATGATGATGATGATGATGCTGATGATGATGATGATAACAACAACAACATCAACAGGAGAACTTCTCTTGCCACAATGACAGTGATCGAGGCTGCCAGAAATGTTCACAGCCAGAGATTACTTCTCAACAAATCTGTCGATTGATGTTTATATTCCAGTAGGAAATGATATTTAGGATGTTTTGTCTACATTACAGTGCTTCATTTTTTATATGTCTTTTGTTTGGTGCTGCAATTTTTATGGAAAAATAAACTCAACTGAATTGTGTCGAATTAAATAAAAGTTTAAATTTAATAAAAGTTTTTTTGCCAAGAATTGCTTTTTATTTTACCTATTTTTATTTTTTTTTTTGTTACTAATGGATATTCTTAGCTCTGAGATGCAATGGCTTTTTGAATGCAGGATGAAAAGCGTCCTTACAACTATGGAAATACTTCTAATAAGCGTTTATAGTGCATATTTACGAACACGGAAAAAGTCAATAAAAATAATTGTAATACAATCAATTACATTATCATAATTACTGGTTAATATAATTTAGAAATTACTTTCGCATTTCCTGCAAATAAATAAATTAATCAAAAGGTAGCCTTAACTTAAGTTCATAAGACGTCACGAGAACGACATGACGTCACGAGAGGGACATGACGTAATCCTCGATTTAAATTCTCCCAAAGGCGGTTTTGCGCTATTTTTGTCCTAATCGTCGAGTTCTAATTTCTAAAGTGACATTTTGCTCCGAGATTTTGTTGTATTTACCTGTGCCTTTGAAGTTGTCAGAGCGACATTTGGTGGAACAATCAAGAAACTACTCCAACCAAAATTGGTTGATCTGTTTAATCGATATTTTTGTAGGGCGAGCATCACAAACTTTCACAAACACGAGAAGAACCATTCACGAAATGTTAAACGTTCAGCTTCATAAACATTGGTTTGAATTCAAAATTCTTTGGATTCAGTGTTTTAAGATTTATTAGCAACTAGAAAAGTATACAAATTTAATCGAAAGTTCACACACAAAATCAGAAACATCCCTTCACGATCAAGTTCAAATCGCATCCGAGCGGGGGTTAATTTTAGAATTCCAATCCTAAGGTTCAAATGCATTTCAACCGCAAATAAAAAAAACAAACAGAAGAACATAACTTTCTCGTTTAAAATAAAAACAACACCTTCACTCAAAATCTTCGATCTCGCACAAAATATCCTCGGCTTCTACTTCGCTGACATAATCGTCGTCCATTTTACGGTGCTGATATTCATCGAGCCCTTTGAGGTCATCAGTGGTGGAGTCTGGCCCGAAGTCCTCGACGTTGTGGTCGTCCGAGGGACCCTCCCCGTTGTCCTTCTGGACCCCCATGAGTTGCTCCTGCAATTCTGAACTTTCGTACCTGAATTCCTGGAGTCTGTAAAAGCCATCGTCATGCAGCTTGTACCTGATTGTTAAGAGTTTTTTTTAGATATTAAATTATTAAAGATTAAAGATAAATTTAAAAAAAAATTATAATTTGAGAGTAATTAAATAAAAAACAAAAAAATTAAAATTTAATAAATCAACGGTTCAATCTCGGCGAATAGGCATGACTAGCAAATTAAAGAATATCTGAAACATAGCTTCACAAACTGGAATATACTTCAATCAAATTTCAAGAATTATTCCCCAGTAATTATTAATTATAAATTATATCAATTAAAATAACGATAAACAGTAATAAATATATGTAGTAATTAGTTGGTTCATGCAAGCACTACTAAATAAATATAGATGTATATGAATTAACTAATTGGTCGGTTCAAGTAGCCAGTGATAAATAAATTAGTATAATATATTAATAAAATATATTATTGGTTAATTAATTAGTTCACATCTACTGAACTTTTTAACTGACCTCAATCTGACATGACCGGACGGCTCCCGAAGACGATGTTTCTTTTTGAGGTGCTTCGTGAGGTATGTTCCCCTCGTGTACTTGTGACTGCATAAGTGGCACAGGTATTTGGCTTCCTCTATGCCCTGATGTTGATGATGATGATGATGGTTATTAAGACATTGTTATTATTATTGTCATTATTAATTTTTATTGTTGTTATTAATATTGTCATTTGTAGTTCATTTAAATTATTTGATTGATTTGTTTACTTGGTAAGTGAGAGGACAAAAATAAGAAAAACAATGCAATACTACTTCACATCGATCAAGTCACATTAACGAATCGACGGCACGTTTATTCTTAACCTCATGTTTATTCTTGAGGTGTAGATTCATCTCCCAAGGGAATCTCGACCTGAAGTCGCAATCATCGAACTGGCAGTCGATCCAATCCTCGTCGTGGGATTCGAGGTGCTTCTTGAGGTCGATGGCCAGTTTGGCTCTGTCGATGGGGAACGGTTGTTAGGCGTTTGCTTATTGTTAGTATTGTAAGTGATTTACAATTTACCTATCATTTATCAATAATTACTACAAATGGTTGACATGATAATTTGTCTGCAACTCTTGTAATAGATTTATTGTTAATATTATTATGAATAATAAGCAAATTTTGTAATAAATTTTTAGTCACCATGCGAGCCACGTTTAGCCTCACAAGATTCCTAATGAATTGTTTATAATAATACTAAAAATAATAACAATAACTATTTAATTCACAATAATTTATTACAAATCACACTACATTGGCCATAACTTTCAAAAGCTCATCATCTCAGACGTTCAAATTGAAATAGCAACTTTTTTTTATAAATTTAGAAATTCACGATAAAAAGTCACACATTAAAATTGAAATTATAGCTTTTTTTTAATTTTTCAATTTTGAATTAATCAAGGTCATTTTTCAAAATGATTTTAGCGACTTTTTTGAAACAAAATTTGAAATTCACATTCAACCAACTTGAAGCCGCAAGTTTTGCAGACGAACGGTCTGTGATCCGAATGTCTGTACCTGATGTGTGTCCTCAGCGAACTCGGAGTGGGACAGGTCATGTCACAGAAGGGACATTTGTAATGGTAGACTGTTTTGATGATGTATTACTATTATTAATATTGCTATATTTAATACTACTATTAATATTATTATTACTATTACATTACTATTATTAATATTATTATTACTAATAGTAATCTTATCATAATTAATTTGTATTATTAACTAATTAGCTATTTGTGAAAACAATTCTTAAACAAATCCATTACCAACCATGATGCCTCATGTGGTCCCTCAGGAATCGTTTGTTTGGAAACATCTTGCTGCAGTACGAGCACCTGTACGTGTTGGCTGCAGGTACGTTCAAATGTTGGCGTGCATAATTAAATTAAGTTATCGAGTATAATTAATTAACCGGATTATTAAGGTTTAGATTATTATTAATGAGCGTACTTAGTTTAAACCCTTTCATGTGAATTATAAAAATATTTTGTACTCTTAATGTTTTTACTTATTCTTGCATGTCATCTATTGAAAAAAAACATCAAGTAAACATGTTAATCATAGTAACAGAGTGTGGTACATGCATCAAAACATTTCTGGAAAATCTCACTAAAATTTGTCTCACACTAAGGGGGTTTATTATTATAGAAATCGCATTTAATAATAAAGATAAACAACTTATAAATAGCCGAAACTAACTTATTAATCGACATATTCAATTGAATAACAAACATGACTAATTTATAAATAAACATAATCGATTTAATAAATACAATTAAATAATCAAAAAATACAACTAATTTGTCAGCCAACATAACTAATTTCTCAGCCACCACAAACGCAATTAACCCTAACGTATTAACGAACTCACCAGTAGGATCGACCTGCCTCTGAACGTGATCAATAAACTTGGTGGCATTGGCAAACAGTCCGCCGCACGTGGGACACGAGAACAGTTTCTCCTGTGTGTGAGATCGCAAGTGATCCCTTAATTTGTGCTTGCTCTTTACTGTCGTCTGACAAGCTGACAGGAAATTGGTTATTTGGTTAAGTACTGGACACAGTGTAGTGTCATTATCATTTACTGTCCTTAATATTATTATTATTATTGGTAATATTAATACTTTTATTGTTGTCAGACATGTAATAGTATTATTATTATTATCATCGTTATTATTAATTATTTTTTATTATTAATAATACTATTGTTAATGTTTTGATTACTATTATTAACGACATCAAAACTCACTCTCCCACAAGCACTTGCATCCTCCTTCGACGTTGTTACCGCTGGGATACATTTCAACGTGGTTCAACATGTGGTTGTAAAACCATTCCGGATTCTCGAAACTCTCCTGTTTAATTGTAATTGTTTTATTTTCTAATTAAATTAGAAATCAAAGTATGCCCAAATGGTATTTATGCGTGTGTTACATTTACGTAGTTAACAGGGCTTCTCTAATTCATTAGTCAGTCGGAAAAATATATATTATAATAATATATATACGTGAGGCAAGATAGAATTGGAACTCTATTTAATGGAACTGTTTCTAAAAAAAAAGTCTGCAAAAGCCTCAGAAAACTTTTATTTAGTGATGCTTGGTGAGCATTAAATTAAACACAACATTTAAATATTCAATATCATTTAATATAAATATAAAGCAATCAACATAAATGAACATCATAAAATCATGTAATTTGGCTCATTATTCTTCTGTAGCAAAATAAATTAATTCTATACAAATAAGAACCAATCACCAACATGACAGTCCTTCCAATGGCAGACGAGTTTGAAAGGCAGATCGGGAATGAGGTTCCTGCTGTTCGGGTCAAGATGACATCTGTTGGCTTCAGGGGAATCACCCAGGGTTTGGAGGAGAGCGATGCCTTGGCATTTGAGTTTTTGGTGGAAGGCATGATAGTAGACGTGCTGGACGAGCTCATCCCAGGATTTCAGTTTCGTTTCCCTGGTGCAGTCTTTCCATAGGCAGGTCAGCTGGTTTTCGACTTGGTCCTCTTTCACAGGGATGTTTGTTAGGATATTTAGTTTGTTTTAATAATTACTGCTAATTAGCGGTAAAAGTAACAGACTTTTTAATACAAATAAATAAATAAAAACATAAATATAAAGAACAGGTAGAGCCCTTTTTGAAGTGATGGAGTGAAACAACTCCTAATAAAACTAATAAAACTTGTTCAGTGCATCATACGACATACTTTTAACTGATCATTACTTTTTTACATGATCATTTGTTTTATCACAATTTAAAGGTAATGATAAACCTTATTAGTTGACTTAACTAATAGTAATACTAAACTTGGCAAGCCTAAACTATAGAAGAACTTTAAACCGTCATTAAAAAAAACCTTTAAATAAATAAAATAAATTGTTTCAAATTCCTCTCTTCACCTTCTGGCATATTATCTTCGTTTTTGCTCTTCCAGTCATCAAGATGTTCTCTGATGTGACTCACATAGAAATCCATGTTGTCGTAAACCAGCATGCACTCACCCCACTCGCAGAGGAGTGTTAACAAAATCTTCTCTTTTACGGATTTGTTCATGATCAATTATACGATTAATGTGATCAAGCCGAGCCAGCGACGAGATACTGTTTTGAAATCCAAGTAATCCGCAAAAACAACGTAAAAGTGAACTTAAGTATAACCTAGCGATGACAACTTTGGATCAATAAAATCATTTTACTTTAAATTTGATGAATTTTAACGTTTATAAAATTTGGTAATATTTTTTTAATTGTTTAAAATTTACATTAATTTTATTTTTAAAGATAAGCTTCGCTGCGCTAGATTCTTTTTAAAATAAAATGTCGAAATTTATGGTTTTATGCCAGACTTTAACAGCAAGAGCATGTAATTTTTTTAAGTAGATTTTTTCAAACCAGATTAGTAGATTGATTTAATGATTTTTTTACTACTAGAATATAAATCAATATTAATTAGTCAAAGATCTAATTTACAGTCATTATGAATGTACAAAAAATAATACAAATAGTATAATAATCAAATATATATTTTACGCGCCGAAAATATTGGCGTGGATTTTCAGTATAGTATCAGAATAATCGATTGTTGGTAGCTCGATGAAATTGATGAAATTGCTCGGTTAATATTGGTGATATCTAGACGTTGCATTTAAAATTTTAAAATTCACAAATACAAAACCTTTCCAATATAAAGATGAAAACATGGTGTCATATCTAATTTTCAACTCACATAATTAGATAACACCATTGAGCCCTAGCTCATTAAGTGACAAAAAGGTTGCGTGAGATTATTACAACTCCAACTTGGATTCTCCAAGAGTCTAATCTTGTGGCTAAAAGAGATTTGATCAAGAGTTCAAGGTTTTACCTCTTGAGAACATAAACATGGCGATCTTAATACTTCGAGATGAGCTAAAAATGGCCGAGTAATGCACCCAACATTAAACAGGTTTATTTAGATAATCCTAGAAATTTCAATTTTGGGATTATTGACTTATTTTCTTTGATCAAAGTAGATTATATAAATGACATGTAATACAAAAATGGATGATCCAGTAAAGTCGAAAAGCACTATTTGATTTCTAAATATCAGAGTTGTCTTTTTCATTCTCTAGATTTAAAGATAGAGGTCATGCCGAAAGGAACGCAAGAAATGCAAGATATAGCCGAGGAATTCTGAACCCAAGGAAAATGAAAAAATACAGAAGACAATTTTTCTTTGTGATGCAAGTAATTTATTTTAAATATATTACATTAATAACTCAATTTTGATGTCATATTTATTTCTTGAATTAATATTTGTATGTTCAATCGAATCAATAGCTTTATTTACTTTATTATCATGGTGGCCAATTTTTAAAATGCGTTTTTTAAAATTTAAAAGTTAAAATTGGGCCTTAAACTGATATATACAAAAAGTGATTACATTGTATTACATTTCAAATTTAAAAATTACATTTTTATTGCACATTTAGTTATGAATTTGGTCAATACATGATCGTCAATTACGTAACTTTGTTCACCTGATGAGGACAATAAAACTAACAACTCGCCCAACCGCTCTTTGATAACCAAGAGGTTGACACATTTATGAAGGCAGATCAAAAGGCAGCACAATGGAGGAGCGAAAGAAAGTAAGAAAACGGAGGACTATGTTCACGAAGGATCAATTGGAAAAAATGGAAAAACGTTTCAGTAGAGATCGCCACATCAACTTTCAGGAAATTCAACATCTTAGTCAAGAAACGGGCCTAACTGAAAAAAATATTCAGGTACTTATTCAGAACTTTTACTCTGTTTAACTTTTATACTGCCAGTGGACAATTTCAGTCATAAACTAAGATTGCAGAAATGATCTTTTTGTACTTTTAGATATGGTTCAAGAACAGGAGGAGTGCTGAAAGGCGAAGGTCAAAGAGCGCGCCGTTACCTCGTATCCAGCAAGATTATTCGCCTAACATAAATCAGCTGAACTTATCCGACAATTACCAAATAGGGTCACTTCACAAATCATTCGAATCAAACTCTGAAGAGCCTTACGTTATGACCATGGCAAATAACCAGAACCTGATTTGGACTTCTGAAAATCAGTATGCCAATGCGAATGTTCCTTTCCAATCTGGGACCGATTTTAACTATGAACTTCTTGGCAGCCAGCCCTCGATTGTATACGTGGTTCCAAGTAGGCCCTACATGAACGTCGACTATTCGCAAATGAGAACCCAGCCAGAATACAACATTCAGCTCCAACGTCCAAATGTGAGCCACCCAAACTCTTGGCAATATCCTCAGGGAAATAGTGCACAGCACCAGTACTGTCAAACCTACTTTCAACAACCAGGGGATTATGGCTATTACCAGGTGCAGCAGAACCAGGCACCAATGTATTACCAGCAAAATACTGATCATAACCAAATTCCCAGCTACCAATTTTTTCCCACGCAAAACCACAACTCTGGCAGCTTCGATCCGTCGCTGGAATCCGATGGGAATGGTGGTCCTTCCATGTGAACGCGTTCAGTTCCATTTATAGCCGGCTTTATTTCTTTCTTAGTTATTTTTGGGTGAATGTTTTCGTATAAGTATGAATGTGAACAACATATTACAACATTTTTTCGCTTTAATAAAATTCCAAAATTTTTCAGTAAAATAAGACCTTTAGTTTGCTTCTCATTCAAGTGATGAAGGTGCAGCACTCCAAAAACTGATTTTTGAGAAATTTTCTATTTCTATGATGTTTGAGATCCAACATGCACCGCCAGATTTAATGAAATTCTTTATCATTAGACGAGACGATTTCATCCTTGAGTTATATTTGATGTTTGCATATTCAGTCAAGGTCTAGCTTTATTATCGTAGTAGCGAATTTTTTTATCTGCTTTTACAACTCAAATTGCAAATAAAAATGCGATTTTAAAATTTTGGAAGTCGAAATGAGATCCCATAAATTAGCCGTTAAAATTCAATTTTGAGTGATGACATTTTATTACATTTATATTTTAAAAATTACATATTTATTGCACTTTTAGTTATGAAACTGATCGATACATGATCGTCAATTATATAACTTAGTTTACCTATTGAAGCCAGTAATACCATTAACTCGTCCAATCGCATTTTACAAGCCAAGAGGCTTGACACGCTTGTTACGTATCAAAAGGCAGCACAATGGAGGATCACAAAAAAGTAAAGAAACGAAGGACTCCGATTACGAAAGAGCAATTGAACATCCTGGTGAAACGTTATAACGAAGATAACTACATCAAGCATCCGGAAATTCAAAGTCTTAGCCAAGCAGTGGGCCTAACGGAAGACAATGTTAGGGTAATTATTAAGGGATTTCTATCTATTTAATTGTTATTCGGTCTTTTTTTAATAGAATTGATTATTGAGTGTGCTTGTTGGTAAATTTAGATAAGAAATTAAATTTATTGCACGCTTGTAGTGGTCTTACTATAGATAGGCTCTTCCACCAAGCATCACATTTTGAATTGTATGAAGAGCATTGTTCAACTAGACGTTTATGCATTTTTTGAACATTCTCCACTTTCATCGCCAAAACTTAACATTGCAAAGTTTTTTTTTAAATAAATTAATTGTTAGCTAGTTACATTGTTGAATGTTATTGTTATCACACTGCCAAATAGTTTTGGTGAAAAACTAAAATTATAGAAATAATTTTTTTCTACATTCAGACGTGGTTCAAGAACAGGAGGAGCGCTGACAAGCGAAGGTCAAAGAGCCTACCGTTGCTCAATATCCAGCAAGATTATTCGCCGAACGCAGATACGCTGAATTTATCCGATGATTATCAAATGATTCAGTCGCACCACGGAATGGATGCAATCGAACCAAATTTTATACCCCCGTACCAGAACAAAATTTGGATTTCTGAAAATCAGTACGCCAGCGCGAACGTTCCCATCCAATCTGGGACCGATCATAACTTTGACCTTTTTGGCACCCAGCCCTCGAATGGATACGCCTACTGGAATGCCGACAATTCCCAAATGAGAGTCCAGTCAGCATACGACGTCCAATGTCCAAATGTGAATCATCCAAACTCCTGGCAACATCCTCAGGGAAATAGTGCACAGCACCAGTATCGCCAAGCTTCCTTCCAGCAGACAAGGAATTATGGCTATTACCAGGTGCAGCAGAACCAGGCACCAATGTTTTACCAGCAAAATATTGATCACAACCAAATTCCCAGCTACCAATTTTTTCCCATGCGAAACCACAACTCTGGCAGCTTCGATCTGTCGCTGGAATCCAATGGGAATGGTGGTCCTTCCATGTGAACGCGTTCAGTTCCATTTATCGCGAGTTTTATTTTTTTCCGAGTTACTTTTAGTGTGTTTGCGTTGGGTTGACTGTTTCGTTAAAGTTTGATTGTGACCAAATTTTTACAATTTTTTGCTTTAGTAAAATTCCAAAAATTTTTCAGTTAAATAAATTCAATGAAATTTGTTTTCCCTTTGGCTTGTAGTGAAATTTTAGTGCCTTAAAAAGCATTATCCAACATGAATACTCTCAGAAGACCAGCCAAATATAGTTTTGAAGGTTGTGATTTCAAATGGCATCGAAAGAAACCTAAGAATTGAAAGCTAAAGATCTCTAACATCATCTCTAGTCATAAAGATAATTAATAAATTATGCAGATAAATGAGACTCCAACATGTTGGAAGTTCTTTTGTTAAGAATCGAGAGGTCAATAATTTTTTGAGGAAAATATTAACAATGTCCAATTTTCAAGATGTTACGAGCTTATGCCACAGATATCCTCAGCACTGGTAAACAAAGTTCACTGTGCCGTAATTGTTCCTAACCAAAGCGTTTGTTTCTCGGGTCGTCATATTTCAATTCTCAAGTTTCAAGTCCCTGCATTTGTCAACGGTCGCCTCATCTTCTTCCTCCTCATCTAAAATTTTGATGACAGAAATCATCATCAGTGTTTACAATTTGTTTGTAAAACTTAGTTTGTCAGTTTAAAGTATTTTAACTTCATCCATAATGCAATTTGATATGTTGAAAACTTGTATCTATAAATATGTACACTCTATACACACATACATAATCCAACTAACCTTCACCCTCTTCATCATCTTCGTCATCATCGTCATCTTCATCGTCGTCGTCGTCATCATCATCACCGCCATGAGGCTCGTAGTCACCATCGTAATCATCATCATCATCATCTACAGTGCCGTACGCATAACCACCTGAGTAACCAGAATAGCCCCCATAACCATAACCATCGTCGTCGTCGTCAGCCAATCTCTGCTTGCCATATTGTATCGACCGGGCTGTAAAGGCAATAATGTTTAGTGCTAAGAAAAGTTAGAGATCATTAAGAAATAAATTATTCACAACATCCACAAAGGTTTTACTCTCTAAGCACACTTGTCAATTTAGCCATGTTATCTCAATTATATTGTTATTATTTTTTTAATTTAACCATTTACTTTAATGGCTGACAATAACAGTACTTTTATAAATAGCAGAGAACATTTCTGATAAATAAAAAATTGTTAGCATTAATTTCTTAAGTAATAATAATAATAATAGTTAATTTATAAGGCATTACAAATACTGCAAAAATAATAAAATTAATATTGTTACAAACAATATAAAACTTCAGGAACTCACAAAGCAGTGACTATTTCAATACTGAATGAATACAAATGTTGATTGCAAACTGAACAAATACCAACTCGATATGCTAAGATCCTTTGTTTCAGCCGTGGGGTTACCACACTTCGGGCAGGGAATTGACTGACCCTTTGCCACTTTTACACCCTTCCTCTTGACGTGATCATCGCAGAAGCAGATCTGATTGGTATGAAATATTAAGACAAATAAGAAAAATTAAGACATAAATTAGGCTAGAAATAATTTATTTATTTAAATATCAATGGAGCATTTCAAATGAAAATGAATATTAATGTTTAGAAAAGGAATATGAATAGCTGAACATTATCAACTGTTTTGTTTAATTAAAATATATTATTGAATTGGCAAACTCTTTGCATCTTGCAGCATTTGATAAAAGTTTTCCATTCATTAATTACAATCTATTATCTGCAATTTAATTTATAATACACGCAATTGAGATACTAAAATAAATAATGATAAATAAATAATCAACAAACATCCTAGGCAATAAGTTATCTCAAAAGCCTTTTTGAAAAAAAAAAAACCCCATAAAAACAGTTTTGCATGAACCAACCTTGCACTTGAGACACGAATGTTGTCCCATCCTGTTGCAGGATGCGCCTGAAATGTTAACGGCACTGGTAACATCACGATATGATTTTCTTAGAAGCATATAGTAATGTGCATTTAGATGGTAATTCAATAGTAGACAAGGATTTATTAGTAAATATAATTATCAATCAATAATTAACAGACATTTGTAGGATTCAGAATCCAGCTTCTGGCAGCTAGCTTGGTGCTCAAACTGGTCATCCTCACAGAGGCCTTCATGGCAGAAACAGCATCTAAAGACACGCCCACCTGATAAATATTCATACCCATTTAATTTAAAAGAAATTCCAGAAAAAGAAGAATATTTAAAGGAAAACATCAAAAACTGTAGAAATGAATCAGAAAACAAAGAGAAAAATATAAATAATATTTACCAATATTTATTATTAATGACCTACTAACCATGTTCCCAAACATTTCTATTGCACTCGATGCATGTTGACTCCTGAAGGGCACACGAACAGGCATGAGTCTGCAGACATTTCTTGCTATGACAAACCCAGGCTTCACAGTAGTCACATATGGCACCCTGAATTAGGAAATTAGCATCAACATATAGGTTTAATAATGCATAATTTAAATAAAAAATCATTCAAAAATCACATAAACTAGCCATATTTAAAGACATACCGAGAATGAAACAGCCCAACGAAGTAATTATAAGAACAAATAAGCGGTGTATAAAGTTAAGCTTTAAGACAGTGTAAGAAGAATATTCAAATGCTATTTGAAAGTAGTCAGTTTTCACATAATTCTACTCGTCGGATTCGTATACATAGCTATGCAAATATCACTGAATGACGTTTGGCAAAGCCCCAACAAAATTTTGTAGATAAAGCCAGCCACAACAAAGTGTTACATGGCCAAGCTAAGACCTAAACATATAAACAAAACTCGAGCAGCGTTCTTGTTCGCCAGTTTTCGTATAAATCTATTGGTCGGATGCGAATACATGTGACAGATGTTTAGTTATCTTCGCGTAATTCTAATGGTCGAGAACTTGGCCAATCACGCTCTATGTTATATGGTCCACTTAAGGCATCTATATATATAAGCAAATCAGCTCGCAGCGTTAATTCATTCAATCGCGTAATTCTATTGGTCAGGGAAACAAAGCAAGCCACGCCCCCATCATTGCATGCGTTGCATGCTCACTTAAGGCCTATAAATGTAAGCAAACCTGAGTGCAGTGTTCATTATTCGCTTGACCATTGTCCAGAGGGGAGCATCTTATCGCGTAGACGTGTTTTTGAGTAGAAAATAGTTAAAGAGTGCAAAAATTCCACTGAACAAAAATGGCATTAGTAGAAAGCGCTAAAGCCTCGGTCGAATCGAAAGACCTCCTCAATAATAACTACGAGGTGATTCAGATTCTCGGAGAAGGAGCCTTCGGCAAGGCGATGAAAGCCGTCGACCGTAGAAATAAGAAAACTGTGGCCATCAAGTCCATCAAAAATATCGACAACTCGACTTTCGACGACGTGTCGAGAGAAATAGAAATCATAACGGATTTGAATGGCTCGAAGCATCCGGATAAAAAGTACGTGGTAAACATTCACGACTACTTTTTCCAAGGAAAATATCCTCATCTGGTCTTTGAATATCTGCCTTGCACCTTGAAACAATTGCTCAAGAGAAAAAGTCTCGGAGCAGAAGAAGTGACCACCATAGCTTATTCCTTGCTTAAGGCCCTGGCATTTCTTTCGTGCGGAATAGATGGCACGAGAGTCGTCCACGGCGATTTGAAACCGGACAACATCATGTTCGACTGGCAAGGTCGTCTCAAGATCATAGATTTCGGCTCTCCTACTACGAAAATTGCCAAGTTTTCGATTTCATAGGCAGCCTCTATTACCGCGCTCCAGAGGTGTATCTCTATACGAGGTTTGGCGCGGAAATCGACATGTGGAGTGCCGCGTGCGTAATATTCGAAGCTTATACCGGAAAGAGACTCTTCGAGGGTAAGAACAACGTCGAGCAGCTCATGTCAATAGCAGAAGTGCTTGGCTTGCCACCCCAGCACGCAATCCATGGGAGTCCGAGGTGGAATCAATTTTTCGTGCGCTATTTCGATGGCTGGTACGACTTTCCGCCAAACGATGCCTATAGAATGCCGGCAAGCAAGAGCCTCTATTCTCTCCTCGGACGCGCCTCTTACAATTACAACGACCACCTCGTCTTGAATCTCCTCTCCCAGATGTTGCTTTACAATCCAGAAGACAGAATTCTTCCTTCCGAAGCGTTGAGGCTGCCCATGTTTATCAATAACCACCTCGCCGAATATACAGTCAACATCAATTAGACAGCGACTTGTCAACAAGGTGGCTGCAAGTTCCAGATAAGACCAAGCACGCAAGCATTACGCTGCTCTCAAGATAACAGAACGACTTTAGGAGGAAAAGATTTACAGTATTTACGGAGAAAGATGCATTAAGAAAATACGTATTTTTAATATTATTTAATTTTTATTTAACTCGTAAAAACAATAAAATTGAAAAAAAATCCATTCGCACGTCTCGGTTTAGTTATATTCGCGTAATTCTAATGGTCGAGAACTTGGCCAATCACGCTCTATGTTATATGGTCCACTTAAGGCATCTATATATATAAGCAAATCAGCTCGC
This sequence comes from Whitmania pigra, assembly GCA_021613335.1. Lineage (NCBI taxonomy): Eukaryota > Metazoa > Annelida > Clitellata > Hirudinida > Haemopidae > Whitmania > Whitmania pigra. Next base: position 19,692 of record JAJTWR010000116.1, read on the forward strand.
AGCGTTAATTCATTCAATCGCGTAATTCTATTGGTCAGGGAAACAAAGCAAGCCACGCCCCCATCATTGCATGCGTTGCATGCTCACTTAAGGCCTATAAATGTAAGCAAACCTGAGTGCAGTGTTCATTATTCGCTTGACCATTGTCCAGAGGGGAGCATCTTATCGCGTAGACGTGTTTTTGAGTAGAAAATAGTTAAAGAGTGCAAAAATTCCACTGAACAAAAATGGCATTAGTAGAAAGCGCTAAAGCCTCGGTCGAATCGAAAAACCTCCTCAATAATAACTACGAGGTGATTCAGATTCTCGGAGAAGGAGCCTTCGGCAAGGCGATGAAAGCCGTCGACCGTAGAAATAAGAAAACTGTGGCCATCAAGTCCATCAAAAATATCGACAACTCGACTTTCGACGACGTGTCGAGAGAAATAGAAATCATAACGGATTTGAATGGCTCGAAGCATCCGGATAAAAAGTACGTGGTAAACATTCACGACTACTTTTTCCAAGGAAAATATCCTCATCTGGTCTTTGAATATCTGCCTTGCACCTTGAAACAATTGCTCAAGAGAAAAAGTCTCGGAGCAGAAGAAGTGACCACCATAGCTTATTCCTTGCTTAAGGCCCTGGCATTTCTTTCGTGCGGAATAGATGGCACGAGAGTCGTCCACGGCGATTTGAAACCGGACAACATCATGTTCGACTGGCAAGGTCGTCTCAAGATCATAGATTTCGGCCTCTCCTACTACGAAAATTGCCAAGTTTTCGATTTCATAGGCAGCCTCTATTACCGCGCTCCAGAGGTGTATCTCTATACGAGGTTTGGCGCGGAAATCGACATGTGGAGTGCCGCGTGCGTAATATTCGAGGCTTATACCGGAAAGAGACTCTTCGAGGGTAAGAACAACGTCGAGCAGCTCATGTCAATAGCAGAAGTGCTTGGCTTGCCACCCCAGCACGCAATCCATGGGAGTCCGAGGTGGAATCAATTTTTCGTGCGCTATTTCGATGGCTGGTACGACTTTCCGCCAAACGATGCCTATAGAATGCCGGCAAGCAAGAGCCTCTATTCTCTCCTCGGACGCGCCTCTTACAATTACAACGACCACCTCGTCTTGAATCTCCTCTCCCAGATGTTGCTTTACAATCCAGAAGACAGAATTCTTCCTTCCGAAGCGTTGAGGCTGCCCATGTTTATCAATAACCACCTCGCCGAATATACAGTCAACATCAATTAGACAGCGACTTGTCAACAAGGTGACTGCAAGTTCCAGATAAGACCAAGCACGCAAGCATTACGCTGCTCTCAAGATAACAGAACGACTTTAGGAGGAAAAGATTTACAGTATTTACGGAGAAAGATGCATTAAGAAAATACGTATTTTTAATATTATTTAATTTTTATTTATCTCGTAAAAACAATAAAATTAAAAAAAAATCCATTCGCACGTCTCGGTTTAGTTATATTCGCGTAATTCTAATGGTCGAGAACTTGGCCAATCACGCTCTATGTTATATGGTCCACTTAAGGCATCTATATATATAAGCAAATCAGCTCGCAGCGTTAATTCATTCAATCGCGTAATTCTATTGGTCAGGGAAACAAAGCAAGCCACGCCCCCATCATTGCATGCGTTGCATGCTCACTTAAGGCCTATAAATGTAAGCAAACCTGAGTGCAGTGTTCATTATTCGCTTGACCATTGACCAGAGGGGAGCATCTTATCGCGTAGACGTGTTTTTGAGTAGAAAATAGTTAAAGAGTGCAAAAATTCCACTGAACAAAAATGGCATTAGTAGAAAGCGCTAAAGCCTCGGTCGAATCGAAAAACCTCCTCAATAATAACTACGAGGTGATTCAGATTATCGGAGAAGGAGCCTTCGGCAAGGCGATGAAAGCCGTCGACCGTAGAAATAAGAAAACTGTGGCCATCAAGTCCATCAAAAATATCGACAACTCGACTTTCGACGACGTGTCGAGAGAAATAGAAATCATAACGGATTTGAATGGCTCGAAGCATCCGGATAAAAAGTACGTGGTAAACATTCACGACTACTTTTTCCAAGGAAAATATCCTCATCTGGTCTTTGAATATCTGCCTTGCACCTTGAAACAATTGCTCAAGAGAAAAAGTCTCGGAGCAGAAGAAGTGACCACCATAGCTTATTCCTTGCTTAAGGCCCTGGCATTTCTTTCGTGCGGAATAGATGGCACGAGAGTCGTCCACGGCGATTTGAAACCGGACAACATCATGTTCGACTGGCAAGGTCGTCTCAAGATCATAGATTTCGGACTCTCCTACTACGAAAATTGCCAAGTTTTCGATTTCATAGGCAGCCTCTATTACCGCGCTCCAGAGGTGTATCTCTATACGAGGTTTGGCGCGGAAATCGACATGTGGAGTGCCGCGTGCGTAATATTCGAGGCTTATACCGGAAAGAGACTCTTCGAGGGTAAGAACAACGTCGAGCAGCTCATGTCAATAGCAGAAGTGCTTGGCTTGCCACCCCAGCACGCAATCCATGGGAGTCCGAGGTGGAATCAATTTTTCGTGCGCTATTTCGATGGCTGGTACGACTTTCCGCCAAACGATGCCTATAGAATGCCGGCAAGCAAGAGCCTCTATTCTCTCCTCGGACGCGCCTCTTACAATTACAACGACCACCTCGTCTTGAATCTCCTCTCCCAGATGTTGCTTTACAATAAAATTGAAAAAAAATCCATTCGCACGTCTCGGTTTAGTTATATTCGCGTAATTCTAATGGTCGAGAACTTGGCCAATCACGCTCTATGTTATATGGTCCACTTAAGGCATCTATATATATAAGCAAATCAGCTCGCAGCGTTAATTCATTCAATCGCGTAATTCTATTGGTCAGGGAAACAAAGCAAGCCACGCCCCCATCATTGCATGCGTTGCATGCTCACTTAAGGCCTATAAATGTAAGCAAACCTGAGTGCAGTGTTCATTATTCGCTTGACCATTGTCCAGAGGGGAGCATCTTATCGCGTAGACGTGTTTTTGAGTAGAAAATAGTTAAAGAGTGCAAAAATTCCACTGAACAAAAATGGCATTAGTAGAAAGCGCTAAAGCCTCGGTCGAATCGAAAGACCTCCTCAATAATAACTACGAGGTGATTCAGATTCTCGGAGAAGGAGCCTTCGGCAAGGCGATGAAAGCCGTCGACCGTAGAAATAAGAAAACTGTGGCCATCAAGTCCATCAAAAATATCGACAACTCGACTTTCGACGACGTGTCGAGAGAAATAGAAATCATAACGGATTTGAATGGCTCGAAGCATCCGGATAAAAAGTACGTGGTAAACATTCACGACTACTTTTTCCAAGGAAAATATCCTCATCTGGTCTTTGAATATCTGCCTTGCACCTTGAAACAATTGCTCAAGAGAAAAAGTCTCGGAGCAGAAGAAGTGACCACCATAGCTTATTCCTTGCTTAAGGCCCTGGCATTTCTTTCGTGCGGAATAGATGGCACGAGAGTCGTCCACGGCGATTTGAAACCGGACAACATCATGTTCGACTGGCAAGGTCGTCTCAAGATCATAGATTTCGGCCTCTCCTACTACGAAAATTGCCAAGTTTTCGATTTCATAGGCAGCCTCTATTACCGCGCTCCAGAGGTGTATCTCTATACGAGGTTTGGCGCGGAAATCGACATGTGGAGTGCCGCGTGCGTAATATTCGAAGCTTATACCGGAAAGAGACTCTTCGAGGGTAAGAACAACGTCGAGCAGCTCATGTCAATAGCAGAAGTGCTTGGCTTGCCACCCCAGCACGCAATCCATGGGAGTCCGAGGTGGAATCAATTTTTCGTGCGCTATTTCGATGGCTGGTACGACTTTCCGCCAAACGATGCCTATAGAATGCCGGCAAGCAAGAGCCTCTATTCTCTCCTCGGACGCGCCTCTTACAATTACAACGACCACCTCGTCTTGAATCTCCTCTCCCAGATGTTGCTTTACAATCCAGAAGACAGAATTCTTCCTTCCGAAGCGTTGAGGCTGCCCATGTTTATCAATAACCACCTCGCCGAATATACAGTCAACATCAATTAGACAGCGACTTGTCAACAAGGTGACTGCAAGTTCCAGATAAGACCAAGCACGCAAGCATTACGCTGCTCTCAAGATAACAGAACGACTTTAGGAGGAAAAGATTTACAGTATTTACGGAGAAAGATGCATTAAGAAAATACGTATTTTTAATATTATTTAATTTTTTTTAACTCGTAAAAACAATAAAATTAAAAAAAAAATCCATTCGAACGTCTAGGTTTAGTTATATTCGCGTAATTCTAATGGTCGAGAACTTGGCCAATCACGCTCTATGTTATATGGTCCACTTAAGGCATCTATATATATAAGCAAATCAGCTCGCAGCGTTAATTCATTCAATCGCGTAATTCTATTGGTCAGGGAAACAAAGCAAGCCACGCCCCCATCATTGCATGCGTTGCATGCTCACTTAAGGCCTATAAATGTAAGCAAACCTGAGTGCAGTGTTCATTATTCGCTTGACCATTGTCCAGAGGGGAGCATCTTATCGCGTAGACGTGTTTTTGAGTAGAAAATAGTTAAAGAGTGCAAAAATTCCACTGAACAAAAATGGCATTAGTAGAAAGCGCTAAAGCCTCGGTCGAATCGAAAGACCTCCTCAATAATAACTACGAGGTGATTCAGATTCTCGGAGAAGGAGCCTTCGGCAAGGCGATGAAAGCCGTCGACCGTAGAAATAAGAAAACTGTGGCCATCAAGTCCATCAAAAATATCGACAACTCGACTTTCGACGACGTGTCGAGAGAAATAGAAATCATAACGGATTTGAATGGCTCGAAGCATCCGGATAAAAAGTACGTGGTAAACATTCACGACTACTTTTTCCAAGGAAAATATCCTCATCTGGTCTTTGAATATCTGCCTTGCACCTTGAAACAATTGCTCAAGAGAAAAAGTCTCGGAGCAGAAGAAGTGACCACCATAGCTTATTCCTTGCTTAAGGCCCTGGCATTTCTTTCGTGCGGAATAGATGGCACGAGAGTCGTCCACGGCGATTTGAAACCGGACAACATCATGTTCGACTGGCAAGGTCGTCTCAAGATCATAGATTTCGGCCTCTCCTACTACGAAAATTGCCAAGTTTTCGATTTCATAGGCAGCCTCTATTACCGCGCTCCAGAGGTGTATCTCTATACGAGGTTTGGCGCGGAAATCGACATGTGGAGTGCCGCGTGCGTAATATTCGAGGCTTATACCGGAAAGAGACTCTTCGAGGGTAAGAACAACGTCGAGCAGCTCATGTCAATAGCAGAAGTGCTTGGCTTGCCACCCCAGCACGCAATCCATGGGAGTCCGAGGTGGAATCAATTTTTCGTGCGCTATTTCGATGGCTGGTACGACTTTCCGCCAAACGATGCCTATAGAATGCCGGCAAGCAAGAGCCTCTATTCTCTCCTCGGACGCGCCTCTTACAATTACAACGACCACCTCGTCTTGAATCTCCTCTCCCAGATGTTGCTTTACAATCCAGAAGACAGAATTCTTCCTTCCGAAGCGTTGAGGCTGCCCATGTTTATCAATAACCACCTCGCCAAATATACAGTCAACATCAATTAGACAGCGACTTGTCAACAAGGTGGCTGCAAGTTCCAGATAAGACCAAGCACGCAAGCATTACGCTGCTCTCAAGATAACAGAACGACGTTAGGAGGAAAAGATTTACAGTATTTACGGAGAAAGATGCATTAAGAAAATACGTATATTTAAAATGATCTAATTTTTTTTAACTCGTAAAAACAATAAAATTTAAAAAAAAAATCCATTCGCACGTCTCGGTTTAGTTATATTCGCGTAATTCTAATGGTCGAGAACTTGGCCAACCACGCTCTATGTTATGTGGTCCACTTAAGGCCTTTATGCAGCGCTCATTATGCAAAAATTCCACTGAACAAGAAATGGTTTTAGGGTCTGTCAAATTGAAAGCCTCTTCAATAATAATTATGAGGACTACACATGCGTGCATTACCAAGCTCTTTAACTTCGCTCTGTTCCCATGCCAGTTTTGTTTGAAACGGGAATCAAGAAAAGTTTATAGATATGGGCTTATAGATATTATGAACAGAAAATATATTTCTTCACTGCCATTATTTCCAAATTTTTGTGTTTTGTTAACCTTATAAACTTTTGTTATAAATTTTAGAGTATGTTGTTGCAATACCAAATGCCAATTGATTTTTATGAACTAGTAGTGTTAAAACATTCTTCCTGTCCATAGAATTCTCTGAAATGCCAAAAATGTGCAAGCTCCATTTTGGCATTCTCTTATCAAACGAATTCTTAAAGACAAGAAAACTTATTAAGAATATGTTATTTTCAGTTTTTCCAACATCATTGTTTAATTTTAAGGTCACTATTTAAGTATTTTAACTAATTTCATAAACGTTAATAACACCAAATATAACGTCTACAAAATTTAGTGGATCCTAGTCTAAAGTATTTGATTGATAGTTCTGATTAATGTCACTAAAACAAAGTCATAAAAGTGTTAAGAATCCCTTCAGTTTATGTCATCTAATTAATACAAAATAAGATGCAGGAACACCATAAGATTACGGCATCTTATTGAACTTCTAATACCGTCGAAACAAATCAAAAACACGATCGGAAAGTCACCATGTAAACGTAGACATGAAACAACAATTTTTAATTGTAAATGTAAACCAAAAATGTAAGCAAACCTCCACCCAAAAATGTAGCTAATTATGATTAAGTTATTTAATATAAGCTGCAATCATGTTTAATGAAAATCAAGTATTACCACTAATTAATTGTATTGCTTCATGTGTAATAGCATGTAATGGAACCAATTTTCTATTAAATAAATGGCAATGTCATATTAAGCATTTTTCTTTACAATAAATAACTTATTTCAACAAAATTGAATTCAAGTTTTTAAATAATAGTCTTAATTAAATAACAATTAAATTAAATATTGCTAAAGATACCTACCACCATCTTGAGTCCCGTGGCAAACTGGCCGGGATGTTTGATGACGCAGTCACCAGACTTGCTCATGCACTTTGTCTTGCCTGAGATTAAAGACCATAAGGACCACAGTGATGATGATAGGATTATGATAACTAATTATACTTATGTTAATAGGGATTACAATGAATAAGGTAAAGTAATTATGATGACTAATCATTAATTATGTTAATGGTGATTAAAATGATGCAGGTATGGATGATGTTACAGATGATTTCTAAGATGATGAAGATAATGAGGTGAATGAAAATGTGAATAAGTATAGCTGATAGGAACAAATGAATGGAATCACGAATTAATGAATGAACAAACGACAAAACGAATTAATGGCTGTGTGGATGGATGGATGATAACAAAGAATGACTCACCACAGTTGGCACACATGGGAAGTCTTTGAACAGCACCACAGAAATAACAGAAAGCCCTGTTCTTCTGTTTCCTGTTGAATATTCATCAATAATAAAGGTTATCCTAATAAATAATAAAAGTTATTTATAAAGATCAAGATATTATTCTTCTCATTTAGTATTAATTTATTATTTAGAGAATAACAATGTAATTGGAGTATTATTCTGCTTAAAAGTATCATACATAAATGTCTAAAATCCGAAATTAATGTAATTGTAAAGTAAAACCATTGATAGTATATCATTAGCATCATCAACAACTTGAAAATTATACAAAGTATAACCTCTTGCATTGGTCACATTCCTGAAATTAAATTAAATACTATTAAGTTAATTTTCTTGATTCTAACACGTTATAATTGCAAGAACAATTTAGTGAAATTATAATCCAATCTAGAATGGTATAGTGTAATCATCATAAAAACTCATATTTTGTGACAACAACACACTCGTTTTTCTTAATTCATCAGAAAATGAAATGATGCAAGAATAAGTTCCTAATCTTGGTAATGTATATTTGGGTTGGTAGCTAGCCTTTGCTTCCATGCATATGACACCATACTATATTAAGCCTTGGTATTTATAAGTTATTAGTGAGGCACTAAAAGTAATTTTAACCATAATACTTTTTAATAGCTCCAAAGATACACAATATGGTGTCTGAATTTTAGAAACAGTGTTTCGTCTTAATAATTATTAAGTAATTAACTATTAATTTTGTCTTTAAGACATGAGCTTTAAGACTTTATGCATCAACACAATAATATATAATTTACCACAATATCTAACTCAAGATTCATAAAACTGTTAAATTAACATTCCAACATAAAGAAATAAAAAAATTGATCCAGTGGGTCAATGAAGAAAAGTTAGTCATTGTACCTGATTAAAATATACAACATATCTTTCATTAGTTAATACCTTTAAAAAAAACATCAAGCCATTCCCTTACAATGTTCTAATGTTTTTCAGTCTACCCTTTAAATATAAATTTAAAAAATTTATAAAGCAATACAATTATCCAATGAAATATCCATTAAGATGGACACAAACATTCATTTGCATACCATAACAGCATTGCAAGGTTGTTCGCCAAGGCTTCTTTGGGAGAAAGTCGGCCTCAGTTTCATCAACTCTTTTTGGCGTTCGGCCTTCTTCCTTTGTCCTGTCTTCTTATTAGGCATTGTTTATTCTGAGTGCGGAAAGAGAACTTTTCTGCTATCCAGAGTATGCTATCGGCTCCCAATTATCGTCTGTATTGTGATTATAGCGTAAACATAATCGTTTAAGTGTTTTAATAACTTAAGATTTATCTAACAAACTTGTTCACTGGTTTTATTTTAGTTATTTTTATTAAGTAGTTTTTTCTAACATTTAATTAAAGTCATAAACATTAGATTTTAAATATTTTGCGAAGAAGTCGAGGGCGTTTCAGCCGATATCCCAAGTGGTGGTTTGATTGCAAAATAAAAGGCGTGCAATAAAAAAATATAATAAATAGCTAAGCAACTTGCAGGTGTTAGTAATATATATTGCTTTCATAAATTAAAAAAAACAATTTTGATAGTTACAATAATTCAAAGAATTTGAATCTAATTAGAAAAATGCATTAAGAAATAACATGATTAATAATATAAACAATAAAAATGGCAGTGGTAACGATTAAACACCGGCACATGTTTCTGACGTCAAAATGAAAAAAAATAAGCAATTGAAAACAAAAACCAACCATGGAAATGCTCACTAAAGTAATTTTTCTCCGATGAAACGTATTTAATATTTTTGAATTGTCTCCAAGCTGACGAGTTCAATGACGCAAATATTATTAGGCGGGCTTTAGAAAAAAGTCGAATGCTTCAATCGATGTCTGAAAGCAGAAACTTCTTGACGAGAGTTTCTCTCGTGACACTGGCCACTTTTATTCATTTTATTCGAGGTTGTTTCATCAAAAACGAATTTAATTATTTCAATTATCTTTCGCTTTTGATATGTAATAATATACCTAATAAAAAAACGCATTTCAGAAAATTAAATCTTTCATAATACGAATTTTAAATGACTTTACAACCTTTTCGTTATTGGACAAATACAAATATGAGAAACATGACTAATACGAACTCAAAATTATCAGGGACATACTTTGGGAGAGGGCAGGGGAGGCGTTGCTCAAGTTGTGCGGGGTTCGCCCCCTGGGAAAAAGCTGAAATGATATCTTTGATAATTATTCATTCAATATTATATGAACAACATCATTAATATATTAATTTTCAAACATACATTTAATATATTGTTACCAGACATTAAAAATCAACTTCTTCAACAAATTCATTGACAGGCATTTTGGGGGATTACACGATTGTAACACAGTGCGGTTGCTTTAACAACGGTCGAAATGAGAACTCTATAATTCCAGTCTCCCTCAAGGACTGCGATGCATCCTTCTCCTTCGTCTGCTGTGCCGCCATTAAGATCAGCTCCACTGAAAAGGTCAAGCATCTCTGTTGTTTGGACAAAAAGGATGTCCAAGCCCCAGCATTCCTCGACAAATGCGTGCTGACCAGTCTGCAGTATGACAATATCGAAAGCATCTTTGGCAAGTCCAGCGTTCTCTACCACAGGCAGTACTATACCCTCAACTCCACCTTTGTCAGTCCTGACGATCAGATTGTCCACTTGTACAGGTAAGAATTTTAAGTTACGGACGGTGGAAAAATGTAGTTTACCATTTTAGGTTTCTCTCCATTTCCCTACGTTCATGTTGTTTTAAATGCCATCAAAAGTATCGCTGGAAACCATTATTAATTCCACAGACGCCACCATCACCTCGTTCCATATTTAGCATTCATCATCATAATAATCATCATCATCATCATCGCCGCCGTCGTCACCACCACCACCCTCACCATCATCATCATCACGACTACCAAGGATGGTAGTCACCGTTACAAACATCGTCACCACCAGCATTGATCTCAGGTCCAACATGCTATTCGGGGCAATGACCCTGGTCGCTTTCTTGTGTCTCGTGTCTCTCTGCTTCTGTTCCAAGTTCTGCCAAAGGAACCTCATCAGGAGAATCAACCAAGTCAACGAGGGCGCGAGAAGTAAGTTCTCAGTTAGCCCCCCCTTCAACAGTGGCGTCGCTAGGGTAGGCGTCACCCCTTTAACTCAATTTGGCCTGACTCTACTAGCGATGCTACTGTACCCCTATTTGATTGCATTTACGTATTTTAACCACGCCCACATTGTTAATATCATTGTCTGCGTAAAATTCATAATATTATAATGACGAGGTAGATATAGGTCACTGCCAATGTTTTAAGTGGTCGAAAAGTTTATTAGATTCATTTGTCAAATCAATCCATAGATTCAGTTTTGCTAACCCGCATCCCCACTTTCAGTAACGATATGTAAATAGCATTGTGCAATGACAAAGAGTATGCAAATTTTAGCAAGCTGGAGTATTGATTTTTGGTCCAAAAACCAACTCACTACTACCGTAAACGAAAATACAAAAATAATGAATTCTATGGCCGTCAGGTAAACTTGAGATGAAGTGCATAGGAAATATTTAGAAATAGAGTTTATACGAACACGTCCAACACGCTAGAAACACAACCTCGAAAGTTTTAAGATATTCGACGTCCTTGCATTCAACATCATTGGGAATGTAAAAATGGAATACAGTAAAGTTATTGAAGATGCTTATCACCACAAAAGACAAAAATTGAGAATTGTAAAAAGACACTAACGTTTTTCCAACCACAACAACGACAACAATTAATTTGCCGACAAAAAACTCGACAAACTCATAATCACGTGATCCAAATTTTGCAAACGTAAATCTTAAAAATTCTTGAAAAATAAAGAAATTGCACTTTTCATCATGATGAGATTCATAACGTCACATCACTTGAAAAACAAATCTTAATTAAAAAATAAATAAATAAATAAATAAATAACCAGAGATTTATTTTCAACGTGTTCGTCTGACTTTTGTTGAATCCATCGATATCAAGGTGGCTCTTTCTGGAGACAAAATGTAAAACAACAACAGCATGACACATCAGCATAAAATATTCACGACATGATTATTCAAATGTAAACAACAACAGTAACATACATCAGCATAAAATATTCACGACACGATCATTCCAATGTAAACAACAGCAAGACACATCAGCATAAAATATTCAAGACATGATCATTCAAATGTAAACAACAAAATGGACAAAAAGATCTGAGCATTCTAAAAATCACAGCAAAGATATTTCCAAGGCAAAGAGTGAATTATTTCTATTCAAACGTATTCCATTTTGTCTTTTGGAATCTAAGGTGTGAAATGGTTACAATTTAACAGGGAGAACTTCTGAAAGCATCTTTTAAAGATGATAATGATGATACCATTTAAGATGATGACTATGATGATGATGATGATTAAATGGTGATAACGATTGTAATGATGATGCTCAATCATAATTCTAAAATAGAACACAGAAAGTGATTTGTAACTCGATAGCATAAATACTTATAGCCAAGAGATCATCAATTTACAAGATGCACTTTGAACTCTATCACTAACATAATGATAAAAACACTTTCATTATTAACTAATAATTAACATCTAATTTTTAAGCTATAAGGCAATTAAAAATCAGCTTAATAATATGTTGGTGTTGATCATGACAGTAATGATGATGTTTCATGATGACAGAGATCAAGAGACAAATACCAAACAAATACACAAACATAAACAACAAGTCATACAGCAACAACAACAACAACAACAACAAGTCACACAACAACAATAGCAGCAACAAACTCAGGCCTCAATCATTGGTGGATCGACAGACAGGACACTTTGATTCGAGAGGTCAAATTCATCGTATCTGATCGTCCTTCGACAGACCTTTCTTAAGATGACAACGAACAGGACGACCAGGATGATTGTGAAGGGCACACCACCTACTATAGCCCAGAGGTCTGAAATGATGATGATGATGGTTGTGGCGATGATGATGATGATTAATAATGATGATGATGACGGGTTGGCTGGGTTAATATTAGAATTTTCATGACTAAAGACTAATTAATGTAAATTGAATGCAAAGAAAATTTAAGACAAATAATAACAATAACATTAATAACATCAAAAATTATGATTTAATAATAATAATAATAATAATAATAATAATGATTAATAGCAGTAATAAATATTCGAAATAAACATTTCTAGCAAAACATTTCAGCTTGAGAATAATTTCGTGCAACAGAATATGCAGCAATAGAGAGTCACCAGATGTATGATTGACTGAAGGAAATTGATTGAAATAAACAATTGATTAAAATGCCAAAATCAATCAATCAACATCTCTCTGAGTATACAGCCTTTTAAGAATCCCTTTGAATCAAACATTTCCAAGGACAAGAAAGGAATTGAAGCAAGAGACTATGGGTCAATTACCTCTCTTAATCTCTTAAACTCACATCTGTAAGGTTTGTCGCTGGTGGCGGTCGACGTGCAGACGTCCCGAGCGTTGACCTCGAATCCGTCGAAACAGTGGCAGAAATATGAGCCGTTCTTTATCGGTCTGCAGATTTCATTTTGCTTACAGTTGCCCATTTCGTCGGCTATGCATGACCTGCCTGATGATGATAATGATTTTTGTTTATTTTTTTAAGGTTATTTTTCCTGACAAATTGATTGATAATGTTAATTTTGACTCATAGATCTATGGCATTACAAAATTAATAAACAATATTTATGACATAATTTTAATATTATAACTTTTGGATATAGATTCAAATTTAAATTTTGTTTAATAGAATAACAATATTAAAATCAAAATAATAATCATGACTAACTTTTAAATTAATAATATAACGAATATTATCATTATCATTATTATTAATAATTAATATTATACATGTAAATGTACTTACAATCTAACATAAAAAATAATATTAATAATATCGTAGTCATCGAACTGTGAAACCTGTATTGAACCTAGAGATGGTCGTCATGACAACTGCTGCCGTAGTAAACACCTCGTAAGGCGTCATTATGTTCTGAGCTTTGGGGCACTTAGAGATGGTCAGGTCATGGGCAGGAATGAGTTCAAAGGTCACCTCAGAGGATACACTCAAGGAGATCTGAGTTTATAAATTAGTTATGATAAATGCAACAGTACAAAAATAATCTGTTAATTTATTACAAGTATATATTTATTCATCACAAAAATATTAACTGAGTATTCTGAGTATATCCTGTAATAGTAGTCATATTTAAATAGTAACATTGCCGTGCATGTATTTGTACGTATTTATTAAACTTTTTGATTGCCGTATAAATCGCATAATAAGATGCAAAGGAACTTTTTAATCAATCCATCATTTGTAAAGAGCCCCTATAATTTATAATAATTTATTATAAGTAATTAATTATTTAACATAATTAATAATATAATAATAATTATTATTAATGCAAATAATTATTTCTTCTAACCTTTATTTGCACAATGAACTCATCCTCTCTATCTGTAATGAGTTTCATTCGAAGGATGATTTTCTCTGCTATCTTTCTGCCCTCGCTATTTTTTGAATCTTCAATAAAAAGTGGTTAGAACAGAGAATTATGATAACTTAGCGATAAATATCAATAATTAGTGATAAATATTGACAAATTTTTGAAGCCCATGAATTCCCAATTGATGAAACAGTCCAAACGATTTGTAACAACTGGATATTCAAACCATGAGTAAATAAACTTAAACATATCCTAAAATTAGATGATTAACTCAAATAATAACATTAATTAAAATATAAAAAACGAAACACTGTAACATAAAACCTTAGTTTTGCAAATACCAAATGATTACAAATTCCGTATCCTGTCCAAACACCTCAATTAGTAATGATAACCCGCAAGCTTATTGACCCCGAACCACAGTAATGTTACCAGGCATAAACATAACATTTACTTACCAAAAATCCCATCCCAATAATTATACAACTGTTATTATAGTTTCCAATAGTTTTCTAATTATAATAAATAATTATAATAATCATTATTATTACAATTAATGAAAAAATAATTTTACAATTCATGAGAGAATATTATAATTTACTACAATTTGAGTGAATATTATTCCAACTTATGATGACAAAATAATTCATGATACTGTGCAGATTGGCCAAATGGGTAGCGATCCTGTATATGGCTGTAAAAACAACAGTCATTAAGTATTGCATTCGCAACCCAGCTTGGACTGCCAGGGAGCGTCCTCAGATGGGGAGCTATATAATTGGTGGATCGATTAAGAAGTGCCTTCACATCCTATCTGGATACATAAGGCACTCAATAAATAGGCTAAATGCAAACGCAAATACTGAAATTGAAATAAATTAAAGAACTGTTGGAAACATTATGACTTACCAGAGACACTGATATTTTTCCCGGGGATGAAAATGTCGTCGACATTCGCTCGCTTCTCCATATCGAAACTCCAATAAAACTGAAATGATGAATTTGTGGAGCAGAAATTTTCAAAGGAGAGGCCGTACACCAGTGGAGAGATCAATGACTGGAAATGATTAGATTTAAAATGAAAACATGGCTACTAAGATGATTTGATTAAAAGTTGCATTGAAAATATAAACTGTGCTGATGTACTGATGTGTAGGTTACATTGAAAATGTAATCTAATATGGTGATGTGCTTAACTTTTAAGGCTGTTGCACAATGTTAAGAAGGTTGACAAAAATTGCACTTTAACATCATAAAAAAAATGTTCCTTTATCATTCAGCGACATCACATCAGCTACTTTTGTAAATCCATTCATCAAAATCAGTTTTTTTTAACCAAAATAGCATGTGCATAAATAAAAACAAAGACCGTACAAAAAGGATATCCCCAGAGAACAAAAATCCTTTTTGAAGGAACAAAATCAAAAAGAAATAACATCATTTCTTTATGAGGGGGAATTTAGTAATTTAAAATTCTCAAAAAGTCAAACAGAACGATTGCATCCAAAAATAAATTTTTTCAGTTTTTCAAAACATACATTGATGCATATGGTAGCTTATAATAATAATTGTTATTATTTTTTTTTTTGTTGTTGTCGTTGGTTTAAATAATTAAAAGTCTCTTGCCGTACCCCATTCTGGGCCACACAGTCCATGCCAATGCAAGTATCAACATCCAGAGTAATCGTCTGGCACGAAAGTTCTGTGAATTGCAAATTCAATTCATTTGTTCTGTTTCTCAGATATTCCAGAGATTGGCACTGGCTGGGATTTGAACTGCATTCTGCAAAACAAATTCGTAATTTTTGTGTGCTTAATTACAAAGTGATAATGATGTTTTTTTAGCTTATAAAATGTTTTATCCAGTAAACATAAATATATCTATATTCATAAATAACAACTCATTTAATTAGCTAGTTAAAATTAATTCTAATATTCAATGATAACACAATGATAATACAGTAATTAAGCCTTATAGTTATTAATAAATTTGTAATTAATTAATCAATCTTTAGTTAATTATTCAACAGAATGCATACATTTGCTTTTCCAAGCACAGTGCTGCACAATTTTGCCTAAAAACACCTTCGCTACTATGAATATCAGCCAATAAATGAGATTTCGAATTTAAATTACTAGGACTATGATCAAATAAATTACTAGGACAGTCTAAATCATCTCGTTATGGAATTGACTTTAAATAAAATACCTACCTAAATTACTAGATCCAAATTATCTTAGTTATGCAACGGATTCTAATCAAATAAATAAATAAATAAGAAATTACTAGATTAATTATATTGTTGAGTTTTTTTGACTTATTATCCCAAAGTATGATAATCGCTAAATTCCGCTTTAAGAGTAAGCTCTGCCAAATTGTGGCTGGATTGCTCTAGCGGTCGTCAATGCCCAAAGCTTTCTAAATCGTCGACCAATATTTCTAAGTTGTAAACCCAAAATAGACATCCAAATGTGACTATTAATAAAGAGTCATGTAGACAGTCCAACCTACCGCGTATTAAAGAAGCTAAAACTAAATAGATCAAACGACCCCAGAAATTACGATCTGGCATTACGACATAAGCAGACATTGAATTATAATTTGTGATGTCAATCCTTTTCCGAGCGCTGTCGTCCAAAAACACAACAGATATCAGGTGATAGCTTACTCGAGGTAATTATTTGGTGATCACAAATTATATTGCCCGGAATAATATTTAAAGTTGTTATTTTTATCAACTTCAAATTGCTTTTTTTTTTAATTTATAGTATATTTGTTAGTAAGGTTTCATTCAATTCTTCTTTTTTTATTTTCATTTTTCCATCACAGGCGCTTTGGTGATTTATGGGCCATTAGAATGTTTGACTTACTTCAATTGAAAATTTATTACACTACTTATTATTTTTATTTATACAAAATCTTTCTGTCATATAATGTACTTAAATTCTGTTTAAAATTTCAGATGAAATCATGGAATGCTATCTCCTTCAGAATCTGAATAGCCAGTCCATACTTAGGGACTTCAATCCCTACAGCCCGTACGCCTTTGCTCCACCACGCTACGAGACACTACCCAAAGAACCACCGAGATATTCAAGGATTTACTTACTGGAGAGCGAGCCAACCAATGAGACAGGTGGCTCTGCTGGACAGCCCGCTAACCAAACCCAACTACCTCCAGGCGGAGGACAAAGAACCCAAGAAAGAGACGCAATGGTATCCATGGTCGTAACAAATATCCAACCACCCGAGAGCAAAGATGTCGTCGCAATCTCCAATACTCCTGGCGCAGGAGGACCAATTACGAATCAGATAAAAAATGGCGAAACGAAAGTCTAGTAAATTTTTTTTACGACTCGAACGAGCAATGTCTAGACACATGCGTTTGCATTAAAATCCATCCGATGTTTTGATTTGAATTTTTTTTAAATGTTTTATGATCCAGATACTTTTAAACTCTAAATATAAAAAGACGCTGTTAAATTAATATTATTCAGCTTTAGTTTAGATTACACAAATCAATCAATTAATTTTTTTTTATAAAATAATATAATGATTTTTAGCGTCTTTTCGTCATAAAATTTTGTTTACTTTACACGAGCAGTTAGCACTCTCGTATGAGTTCGTTCGATTAAAAAAACAAACGAATATACGAGGATGTTAATTTGCAGCAATTGCGCGACAGAAGTAGTCAGCCAATACGGAAGCAGCGACATCGTCTGTCAAGAATGTGGCCAAGTAATTGCGGAAGGAGAGCTCCAAATTAACGAATTTCCTCGAACTGACCAAAACACGAAGCAATGCCTGAACGCCGCACGACCCTTTCATCTGAGGCATCACAAAACGAAACGAATATCCGATGGCATGAACGCTTGCTACCAGTTGGCCCAGAGTGTTTGCTACGCTATGGGGTTCAGTTCGCTGTACGAAAATGTGAAGCAGATGATTACAAAGGTGCTCAAGCACGAACACTTTAGTCATAGGCGAATTGAGAGCAAGAAAACAATTACTGCCTGCTGCGTTTATCTAGTGTTTCGTGGGCGTAACCATGCCATAACTTTTGACGACCTGCAGAAACATTGCAAGGACACCCCCAGAAATTATGAGCACTGGAAGTCTCAAATAGTTCAACATTTTCCTGAGCTAATTGAACTTAATGTCAAAACTAGCATCAGCGAGCTGGCAACCAGGATAGTTGGGACTCTGAAATTCGACAAGACCGTACTGAACAAAGTCTTGGAAATTATCAACCTCGCAGACAAAATCTGGCTCACTGAAGGCCACAAGCCTGAACTCATCGTCCTTGCCTCTTTATATCTCGCTTGGGTTGCAGAGGCACCGTCGGGGCGGATGAAGGTCAAGGTCACAAAATTCTGCGAGATGCACAAGATCGCAGAGAAGACGCCTATGATAGCTAAGAACGTCACATTCCTTCTCCAAGCCCTGAAGCAGCTCGCCGAACAGCTGCCCTGGTACGAGAGCGACGACGTTCGTGCCAAGGAGACTCAAGGCATCAGGGTAATCCTCCATCTCGAGGACATTCTCAGCTTCCAGAAACTTCTAATCTCGGAGGCATCCAAGAAACTCAGAGATCCCGACTCGACCGAGCCCCCTCGGT
Source organism: Whitmania pigra (assembly GCA_021613335.1). Lineage (NCBI taxonomy): Eukaryota > Metazoa > Annelida > Clitellata > Hirudinida > Haemopidae > Whitmania > Whitmania pigra. The sequence continues at coordinate 38,303 of JAJTWR010000116.1, forward strand.
TCGGAGGAAAAAGGCCGCGGGCGGACGACAGCTGGGCCTACGAGATCCGGAAGAAGTTGAAGCCGGGCAGGAGAGGACCCCCGAAACACGATCAGGATATCGAGATCCCCGAGGGGTTGGACCTTATGAGGGAGGAACTCGACGAGCACGATCTGAACGAAGAACAACTCAGGGAGCACATACGTTCGCCAGAAGAATTCAGCTTGTCTTTGGACATCAGGGACTTGGTCGATGTCAATGTCGAACCGAATTAGTGTAATCGATGCGAATACATTTTCAGAGCATCTTCGACTTTTTTAATGAAATGTATTTCCGCCTATTTAGTTAAAGTTATTTGCATGAATTTTGTCGGTTTGTCTGGTGCAACATCCAGTATTGTGGGTCGAATATTGAATGTTTATTTCTTTGCTTTAAATTTTTTTTTCTGGTTTCGTTGCATGCTTAGACGTTTTGGAAGTTTGTACGAATTGTTCCTAAAGTCGTCTGTGATAAAGCGTTTTTGTGCTTAAGAATTAATTAAGAATTTAATTTGAGTTAAAAACTGTTTAAAAATTTTCCTAAAACATGTTTTGCTTAACCAACGAAAGAGGTGGTCACATGCTACAGAATTTGAAGATCAGTATCAGGAGATGAGCCAAGAAACTACGAATAACTTTATGAATAGGATTAGAATAGCCAATTGCACGAACAAATTTCAGTATCAACTTTGAGAATTCAATTCACGAAGAAAAGATTGAATGATTCGGAGAAATAATACTTATGAAGCGACAGCCCATAGCATAGCTTTTAGCACAAACGTAACGCAAAAGAAGCTTTAACACGAATATCATTTAATGGACACCAGCTGATTTATTAATTGGCCATGTTCACTGTTCTGGCACCTACAGTTTAAAAGTAATGAGCTTGTTGCAGTTACTCAGGGCAAGAAGTAAATCTTTCTCTCCGTCGTAAAGAATTTTAAACAGATACTCTCCGACATCGTGAGACGAAATGTAGTTTAGGCCTTGATCGAGAACCAGAATCAACTTGCTGAAATAATCGGTCAAGAATACGTAGCCGTAATTATCTTTGGCCAGGCGGTACGGCGATTTTAGTTGCTTTTTGTCCGAGTATTTTGCAATCTTGTTGCCGCTGTCGTCGACGACGCAGACTTCTTCGTCTCGACAGCAGACGACGTAACGCGTTTCGTCGATTTGAAGGGCGTCGTAAACGTCGAACGTCAGATCGACCGTCTTCACGACGTCTCCATTTTCTGAGAGATGCAGTAATCTGTTGCTCAGAACCAAAAGTAGCTTCCCACAGCAAGACTCGGACAAGCAGCAAATGTTTTCCTGGTTCGTCATCGTATAAATCGCCTCCGGGCAATGGCCGAAGGAAGCGTTCATTTTGACGACGCTGTCGTACAGGATTCCTCGTCTGCCCAAAACGAACGCGTCGTCGCCGGAAACTAGCACGTCGTGGACTTGAGTTAAATGGTTGCCTTTGTTTTTGAAGTCGTAGCTCGAAATCAGAGTCGTTCCTTCGAAGGTGTCGACACGAGACTCTTCCCAGTTGCAGGTGAAGATTTTGTTTCGACTCACGGCGAAGGAATTCACTCGGCCGACGATCTTCCCGTTCAGTCTGCTATCCTCGATCAAGTCGAACTTTGGCTCTTTGAAGTTGAAATAAAAGGTTTTAGTTCAATTGAGATGCTTTCTTAGATTAGATAATTTTATTTAACTATAACAAGAAAATTAATAAAATGCAATGTTATTCCACACTCACGACTTAATAAGTCGTTAGTGAATTTAGTTTAAAGTGAATTAATGATCAATCATGGGATTTTTGAAAACCAAATACAGAATTATGAATCAATTAATTGGTCTGATAAGTGACAACTGATCCAATAACATTTAAAAGAATGAAGAAATTCTAAGAAATCCCTAAAAAACCCTTCCAACCTGTCCTAAGAGTTCCAACTATCTTTTTCAAATCTCCAACAAAGTTGTCCTCTGCAAAGAGGAAGGAAGCGTTGAAAGTTTTGGAATATTTTGGAACGTTCAAGAATCCATCCTTGACAGGCAAAGGTTTGTAAGCCACGTTTTCGTAGGTCATGTCGTCCAGCTGTTCCATCAGAGTTTTAATCTGCACATTTAAATTGGCCTTCATGTTATCCAGCTCCATTATAACACTGTCAGCCTCAAATTGGTGTCGTTTTAATTCATCGTCGACATTTTGAATTAGTTCGGCCACAATCGAGTCGACGGCCTTCTTTACTTCTTCGCCTCTTCCTTTGATAAGCTCTTTCAAATTGGCAGCTTCCATGTTATTCTCCCACATCACATCCTCAACAACTTTGCAATTGGAAACAACATTTGCCATGGCTTCCAGTTTGATTTTTAAGTTCCTCTCCAAGGCAATTCTTATGGAGTTGAAAAATTCTTTGATGAATTCAATGCTGTGACCCTCGTGTTTGGACTCCGGACAATTGTCGCACAAAAGGATATTGCAATCTTTGCAAAAGGAATTCACAATTTCAAAGTGTTCCTCGCAGTTCACATTGGCATCGAGTTTGTCTTTTCCCGATGCTCGTTTGTCTATCGACTCTAACTGGTGGTAGCTGGTGGCCGGCAGCTTTTCGTGAACTTGCAAACAGCTTGCACAGTAGTTGTACGAACAGTCGACGCAAAAATGCATTGCCACATTCTCAGTGCAGATGTCACAATTTCTTGAAGGAACTACCAAACCTCCCAGCACTTCGTACTTATTTAAATCTTTCAATCCGCCCTCCGGTATTTGAAAAGCAACTTTACAGGTCGGACATGTTGACTCAGTTAACGGCTCGCCATCTTTTGAAGTCATTATTGACGACTCTAAACATTTCAGACAAAACCCGTGACCGCATAGCAAAATCCTCTGATCGTCAACGATTTTCTTGCAGATGCTGCAAAATTCGAACGAAACCAGATTCCTAAAGATAGACTCCATCGAGCCAGACGAAGCGAACAATAAACCGAAAGTTGAATTTGTAAATACCTGGCTCTAGGAAGCGTATACAATATGTATTCATCTATTTAAACTGTAGCAAGTTAATGTTTTAAGTAATTGGATTAAATTTTAAGCCATTTCATTTATTTAAAGTAAAATGAATAATTAAAAAAAAGTTCAATTTTCAAAAATCAGATCCTCTCTTGGTGCCTTAACTTCGGCTGGTAATACCTAACTCTTATTTATCGAGAATAAAACCTTTTTTTAGAATCATCTTTAAATCTATCAAATCGGCTCTGATTAAAATTGATTGATAGAAAATCAAAGTTTTCGAGTTCATACAAGATCCACAAAACTTGTAAATTCTAATTAATTAATCACTAACTAATACTGAATCCAATATCAATTAAGGGCTGCCAAAAAAAAAAAAAAAAACATTCAAGAAATAAATTCAAACTGCTTCAAAGCATATCAGGAAATTGGCTGACAACAACAATTGAGCGTGAAATAAGGCACTGAGCAACTCCCTAGGTTTTATGAGACATTCATAACCAAAATGATGTTCCATGCAGCTATTTGAAAAAAGCACTAGAAATTACAAGTTGTCTTCTCGAGGTCGCTAAGTTGAAACATATCAAGATTATAAATGATCGACGCATAAATGAATAAGGTAAATTAGATAAGCAAATCATTACATAATGAATTTCAATGACAATGAAAGCTGGACAAACAAACGAAAAAACAAAAGACCATTAAAAATGAGGCAATTTCAAGTTTAAAAAAAAAAACATAAAAATAAATCCTTGGCCTCAATCCAAGTTGAATCTTCAACTCAATCATTCCTTGAGTTTGTACTCTTCGAACCTAAACTGCACACCTGTTTCTTCCAGAGTCATTCTGTGGTCTTCACCGTGGACGGTGTTACTGGAATAAATTGGTAAACATTGCAATCTGTGCATGAATTTATTATTTTTAAATTATTGTTATTATTAATGACCTTGAATAATTAAGAATAATAGCACAATATGACCATTGACAGTAGTTAGATAATAATAATAATTATTAAGATATGTTATTATTATTATTATTACATATTATTAAAATTATATATTTGTAATTACAAGTAAAAGTGTAGCATTCCTTGCAATAAAGCAAAATAGGATACGGACAACAGATTCGTATCAACCCACTTGTCTAAGTCGTACAGGTGTTCGAAGGCAGGAAAAAAAACATCCGATGGGAACTCGCCAAGGACTCTCGTCAGGTAGAGTCTCCTGCAAAACTTGCTCTCAATGGCCTCCTGCGAGAAGTAATAGAAGTTCAATATTACTCGGCATGCTTTAACTAGATTGTAAATATGTAAGTAAATTAAATAATTGATTGATTATTTGTTAACCACATCAATGATATATATATGCTATGATATATAATAATAATAATAATCATCATCATCATAATAATAATACATTTATTTGTAATGCCTCATAAGCTGATGCTTTAAAGAAATGATCGACCTTATAAATATCGTGACCCCCGAGGAAGCAGATCCCATTGGCCTTTTCATCCCTCACCAGATCCGAAGCCACAAAGATGGCCTCCTTGAAGTTCTTGACGACACAGCAACATTCGGGGTAGTCACTGTTGTGGATTTGTTATTATGAATTATTATTATTATTATAATTATTAATATTAGCAGTAGCAATCACTATAGCAACATTCGGGGTAGTCACTAGCTTAACAAAGCATGGAGGATGCTAACTGAACGCTCTTGGTCTTCGAGATGATGACGTAGAGAACATGAGGAAGGTTCTTTTCCTCGGGTGTCATCGACTCCCACGAAGTCCGACCGATGATGGCGACATTTGGATGCCCTGAGAAGAGTAATAATTAATTGATGTATTTTAATATAAAAATATTAATGCTTACATTTTGTGTTTATTTACATTATTTTTATTATTATTATTGCTAAAATTAATGTCATTGCAGAAAATGGCGTGGCATATATAGTAATATGGTGCCAGTGTGTCGAATATAAGTCATGAAAAAGTTTATAGAGCAACCACCACAAAAAGGGTAAAAACTTATTAAAACTATTTATATTAAAATAATAATAAAATAATTTCACAGTTATAAATAAATAAATAATTTTATTTTGAAAAAACTCTATACAAACATAATAATTAACGTTAAAAACGATGGCAAGTCAAAAACCTATGAGAGTCAAAAACAGACGTCTAACAACAAACCCTCTGTCCCTCTCACTAAACTGGTGTAGTGGTTGAAATCTTTGCTGAAATAAGCAGAAAAAGTGAAAACAAAGACAAATAAAAAAGGACTCGGGATGGTTTTGTTAAATTTATATAAATAAACCATCCGATCTTTTTAGTGTATGCACTTTGGACGAGAATGCGCTTAAGTTTTGAAGCGTGCGAGTGGCGACTGGTAAAGATATAAGAATAGGTGTAAATACGTTAGACCAATGTGTGCAAAATTAAGATTCAATTATTAATATTTAGATGTAATACTCATCATTGATGAATTCATTCTATTTGAGTCATAAATAGATAATTATAAACTAATCACATCAGTAAAATATATCAATTAAACGTAAACTAGATTTGTAAAGCAAACTATCAATAAGAGTAATTAATTAAATCCTCGAATAAGTAAAATTTAATCATCAATTCATTCAACCTTAAAGTAGACCATGGCAGAATCCCATTGCTTCCAATTCCTCGTTTCAAGTCCATTGCTGCCACCAAGTAAGCCTGGATTTGCTTAGTGGCGGTTGGCATGTCGAACTGAGGTCGAATCTTTGAAAAGAAAATTCACCTTTAATAAGAACATACGCAAAATTCAGTTTGCTAAACAGGGGTATTTTTGACAAATTAAGTTCTTTTAATAGTAAAAATTTACAATTTAGTATCACACAAATTTTACAATAATGATTTCAGATATAACATAATTTAGATTTCAGTAAAAATATTCTAATTCACATTCCACAACAAATCCATATATGTTATTAACTAGCATTCATGTCAGCTCAATGGCAACGGTCATAACGTGCCACGCTTGTCAATCCAGCCAGGGAAATAAATATAAATATACATAAAAGTGCTTCTGCATCCTATTCAGATACATCAGGCGTATTCGAGAAATCGGCTAAATACGAGCACATCCAAGTACTTCAAATACAAGTACAAATACCTTCTGTAAACATCTGATCCTGTAATCAACGTCTCCTTCTCTTCTTAACGAAGAGTCAATCCAAGGGAGTCTGACAATTAAAGTTTAAATTTATGCATATTATGATTTAGTTGTGTTGCCTTATTTATTAATTATCATTATTAATATTATTATTATTATGATTAACTACCTACTTTGTGCATGAGCTGTGACAGCAATCACCAATGAATGCAAGTCACAATGTCAGTCATGATAAAATGCTCCCATAATGAAACAAAGCAAAAAGGCTAACCTCAGTTCTCTGAATTGGTTGACGTCAAAGTGGGGAAAGAAAACGTCGCATTCGAAATCCTTCATGACTTCCGTCAAGTAGATCCTGTGACACGACTCGTGATTGAGGGCCTCCTATGCATTAAAGAAACATTTGAGAATATTTTAACCATATTTTTTAAAGAGAGGTTCAAAGCAATCTTGCCCGAGGTTAAGTTTCGATTAGGTGAGTTCATGTCAACAACTATTATTCAGTTTCAACTATTCAATAATTTTTTGCATTCAACAACTCTGAAGGGTTAGAAACCCTAAAACCCATCCTCCCCCCTGGATGTTCCACCATGCCTTTCGAACTTAAAATCCACATTACAATGCCCTTGTAAGTAAGAGTCATTTGAGCTGTCAGTTGTGGCAATACAAGTTCCTTTTCAAAAACACTTTCATTTGATTTGCACCTGAAATACTTCACTGCCTCCAATGACGTGAACCTGATCCAAATCTGTCTTTTTGATGAGATCGTTGAGTGCATTTCCAAAGCTTGTTGAGAACTGGAGTTCATCTGTGCCTGGCTTCCTGTTAGGTTGAGAGAAATTTGGATTTAATGGATTTTAATTTTTTTTGATTTTAACTTTTAAATGTTAATATTAAATAAATATTGGTTGGGATCAGTAACTTAAGTCTTGAGATTGAATTCTTAAAATTGTGTAATGTAATATATTCAATTGTTAAATTTATAATAAATGAAGACATTTAATAATAAATTAATTAAATTTAATAATCTACCATGATTAATACTGTTTACTTAGTGTAATAAATTAGTAAAATAAATAAATAAGCATAATTATAATATATTATAGATTAGCATAATAATAAATCAATCTAATAAATAAATTAGCATAACTAATAATTAAGCATAATTTTACAAATTAACATACTCCACGGTCCTACTGAGCACCGTATTATATCTGTTCCTGAGCGGTCTGTTCTTCTGTGGAATCGAATCCCATGTCTTCCTGCCCATTAGGACTGCATTCTTCAGTCCTTGAGGAATACGAAATCGATTGACCAATTTCGAATCATACAATAAAGCTTTCAGTGTTGTTCACAATGTAAACAAAACAATAACTATTCTATGGAATGAGATATCCTTGGTTGATTTTGTTATTGTTGCTATTATTAATGTTGTTGTTGCTGTTGTTGTAACAGACCTGGTTTGCTGGTCTCTGAGGTAACCTTCTTGAAGAAATCCATATCGCCCCTAAAATGACAAATGCACTCATATGACATTAGCATAACTTATGAGTGCTTTTAAATCAAAGGCAAAACAACATCCACAAAATCCAATCTCATAAGCTCTGTTGCCATAAAAACTATCAATAAGAAATTTTAGGTAGGATGTGTTCTGATTCTTCACTGCTTCTCCCAGCTCATATTACGTTTTTAATTACTTATGAAGTATACCAACAAATGAACACATTAAAAGCTTTCTGCAGTTCTTGTTCTGTTGTTTGTTATAGTATCAAGGGCTAGTCTAAAAATTCGAGTGTATCTGACACAACATTGTTAAACAGGTAAATAAACTAAATAAACAACAAAAATTGTTTCAAAATTAAATAATAATTGATTCACATGGTTAGATGCAAAATGTCTTTTAAGAAAGCATGAAAAGCTAAACCTAAAAAAAACTGCATTGTACACATCGAACATTAATAAACAGAATGAGACTGAAATTACACAACTAGCTAAAATAGTTTTTTTTTATTCTTGGTAAACTTATTGTGGAATTCACTATAAATAAATCTCTTGGCATTGCTCTATTCATGAGCCTGGCTTTGTGTGGCCCCCAAAATTTTTCACGAGTCCCGCTAAGCTTTAAAAAGACAGCACGAAGCCATGGGTGTCATTAAATAATCTGACATATTTCCTGCAATCCCAAGCATACAAGCTTTATTTAATGCAAACCTGATTTTCCATGGCAGTTCGTTATTAATACCTATACCGTTGTTACTTTTACAAACGGCAACAACCAGATTCAGCCGTAAGCGTTTCAACGCCAAGTTCTCCATCCTTGTAAACAAAGGTATATACAAAAAGTGTATATGTAAAGGTATAGCTAATCCACTGTCCATTCTGGAAGAATAAAAATATGAAAATTATATATATATTTCTAATTTTCACAGCAGCGTTTTGTTAATTCACAATTTGTTTTTATTAAATTTTATTGGTTATTTTTGTTTTAACCAAATTTCTTAGGTGGGATATAGGATTTATGCAAGAAATATGAATGGGTCATTCTATATATCTACATAAATACAGCTTCATTTAAATAAACATTTAAATATTCCAAAATGATTGAATTAGATTTCTAGATTTCTGGAATTCTGGAAGACTGTAAAAACGTAACTGACGTGCAAGTCTTCGTCCCACTTGCATCACACAAGCTCCAGGCGTGCAAGACTAGGAGTGGAGTGCAGACACTGAACTTTGCCCCACAACTTCTCCAGGCTACAAGCGTGTAGGACAGCGACAATGATTCAGCGCATACCAGTGGACTCTTGCTTCAAATCTTTTTTTTTAATTAACGTCCATTGCTTAGCTAGATGATTGGGACGGTGCTCCCGCAGCGGGGTTTGAATTCGCGCTGCCATCGTGAGAGGAGCAGCCTTAACCGTTAGGCCATGCGGGCGCACTTTTGCTTCAAATCGTAACGAAAGTCTAGTTAAGCAACCAGAAGCCCTATATAGTTTAATAAGTCTAAGCAACAAGTTGTTATTACGATTTCGTTTTGCAAAATATGAGCAAACGGTCTTCAAGTTCTCGGGATTTGCACATAAAATATCGCTATCTGGTCCAGCGATTAGCGTGCAAGAGGCAATTTAATAACGATTATAAAGAAAGCCATGAAGATTCATGTCATGAAGGAAAACATATTCACGTTAAAAGTTAAAAGTTTGACTAAAAAAGGAGCTCCAAAGAATCCGTTTGAGGCTGCAAAACGTCTTCAGCAACAGATTTGGACAATCCAGAAACTCAGTCAGAGTCATTTGATGAAAATGATAAATGTAATAATAATTATGATATAAATGTTAATTTATAATAAATGTTGAATTGCCAACTTCAACCATGAAAGTGAGTGAATTTAGAATAGAATCGGAGTCTGAGCAATCTATGACCAAAAACCAGTCATCGTCAGCTGTTATTACTTGTAACATAGAACAATACTGGGTAGAATGTGTTGGAAAATATGAACATCTTACTAGAATGTTACAACGCGGGCAAGAATTGCAGAACAAAATAAAAGCTCAAGAGCTTCCTAATATGAGATTGTTACTAAATGAAATAATGGATTCATTGGATCAAATAAAAGAAGCCTGCAACAATACACTGCAAATCTGCCAAAAAACATGGGTAGCAATAACAACACAAATGTCAGGCACCATTGATAAAGTGGAACAAGATCAACAACTTGTAAGTCACGATCCAGGTATTAGAGGACCAACAACTACAGATACCCAACGAAATTACTTTATTTGGGTATTCAATGGGTCCTTTTCAGCCCAGATTGCTAAGCTTCCCTGTAGATGAAGGAAAACACCGTTTCAGAGCACTTTGGTATGAAGAATTTGAGCATCTTGAATATAGTATTGAAAAAGATAAAGCTGTTTGCTTTGTTCGTTATTCACTTATGGACCTGGGCATGAATATAGCGTAACAAGCTGGTATTTGGAAGGAGTAAAAACTGGGGGAAAATGAAAAACAAAGGAACCCAGAAACAAGGAAAGCCTGCTTTGCATTTTTTTCCTGAATCGGACTAGGCAGCCCTTGCTGACTATTGTCATTGCATGATGAAGCATGGATTTGAATTGATTTCCCTTTTCTCTTACAATATGTAAAAGTGTAATGTAAACATAAAACTTTCCGGTATCTACTGGGCCATCTAAGAAAAATAACTTACTCTGACTTTGTAATATCCCATATATTAAATCAATCTCATTAGATATCTGTCAGCTTTATTATGTTTTGCTTCTCATTGATTAACTTTCTATTCAGAATTGTTAGCTCTTGATCATGTTGGACTTAAAAATGTTTTACGCTTAACTGCAAACGTAAATAAATTTATTATATTAGAATATTAAGTTAAAGCGCGTCCAGTGTAGGAACTGTGGGATCTTCACTAATTATGTAAATTACTGATACCCTAAAGAAAACATTATAGTCGACAGTTTATTGCACAATTGAGGAACTGAGGCGAGTTGAAAGAGCTGAGCACTGGAATGATGAAAGAATGGTTTTTGAAAGATTTCTTGGACAAAAATGGTACTTTTAAAATGTGCTTTCAAAAATAAATAAATGAAATAAACTGAAAAGAATAACATCATTGCACGACTTACAACATATCTTAGGGAAATATCGGGCCGGCTCCGTTGGTGGTTGTCGTGCGTTTCGTCGGTTGTTCAAGTTGCAGGATTGTGCGTTGTACCTCTGCTCGTTGACTTGTCAAGATTGGTCACATCAACGGCAGGGACACCCGTCTGATCAGCGGGTGCGGCCCAACCCCCGAGAGTGTAAGAGGATTTAAGGGCCGAAACGCTCAAAGAAGGGGTCTCCTCTCTGAGGATTCCTGCCGGAGCTCGGAAAGAGTTTCAGCTACTATATATAAGGTATATATATATAAATATATTGAAATTAATACCAATTAACCTTAATTAATCATGTTACAAATGTTGTCACCGAGAGAAAATTTCTTCCAATCAATACCGCCTAAGTTTTGAGCATTATGCTTCCACATTCGGACATGAATAGAAACTATAGAAGCTGGAGTGATCGTCATTAAAAATTTAAAGTTGTTGCAAATCCATTGTTTGCTTCGTTCGTCTCCAAATCGACGTTATCTTTTTAAAAAGTTTCTATACAACCCTTCTAAGATATAAAAGTCTGAGAACATTGAGGCGCAATTATATTTTTAGGCCATTTTACATTTTTACATTTACAAAATGATTTTCAGCACATTATTAATAGTTTTACTCGGTTACAACCTCGTGAATATTTCAGAATGTAATATCAGAAGCATATTTCAGATGACACTCGACTGTTACGGCAAAGCAGGATGTGCTTTGGACCTTCCATCTTCAGTTGAAACAGGAGTAAAAACCAAAAGCTGGTGTGCAATGATTTGCAAGAATCAGATGAACTGCACGAGCTTCAGCTACTTTGAAAATAATAAAACATGTCAGTTGTTTCGCTTCCTTCCCTTCAAGATCATGTCCTATCCTAAATGCTACAACTACTATGTGAGTTTTAGTTTGATTTGCAGATTTTGACAAATTGGTACTCTTGAAAGGTTCTTTCAAAAATAAATAAATGAAATAAACTGAAAGAGTTACATTGATGTCTTCTTTGTAGATGCCTTCAAGGATCGTCTTGCCAAGTAAACTTAGTTTTGCAGTAAATTATTTACTTATTAAGAAAAAAAAGATTAATAAAATACGCATTTACTTTAAAGAATATTTTTACTAAGTTAAATAAATTATTAATTTCGAATTTCAGCAAATGGAAATCTTGCCGTAAAAAGACAATCATGTCAGAGTTCAACAGTGGAAGCTTTTACGGGCAACCTCTCGTCATGGCTGGCAGTGGATGGTTTGCATGAAACTGCTTTTTATAAATGTGCTCAAACTAAGGATCCTGACAGAGGAGAGAACTGGTTCATGGTGGATTTGAGGCAAACTGTGAGCATCAAGCTCGTCCGTGTTTTGACGTTCTTGGGAAATTGTAGGTTTTTTGGTTAATTATTCATTTAATTAAAATACATTCCATAATTAAGATGTTTTGGATTGTCACTGCTAATTCATCCATATAAGTTTAAATGTTCCAAAACTAGTTCTGAATGTATTTATATCTCAAGTATAAAGTAATTTCTATAATGAATTAGGACACTCTGGCTTTCGAAAGGTAATCGAAACTACAAAACGTTCGGATATTTAAATTAAGTAGCTAAATATCATTAGAGAAAAAATTATAAATTTATTATTGATGAGTATTGATTATTTATCATTTATTTATACAATTAAAAAAAAACGCATTCCAAGCTGTCAATCTCCCGAGATACCTCAACCTGACCATTGGTCTCACCAATGATTCTTGGCTCGTAAAGAGACCAGTAAGAAACACCTATCTTTTGTGTGGAATCTACCCTAAAATACCAACTTCTGGTTTCTGGTTTGAAGTCAATTGTTCCACCAAAGGAGCACGACCAGTGAGATACGTCATTGTCCAACAAACTCCAGTCAAGTCGTCCATTGGACAGATGTGTCTGTGTGAAATTCAGGTCTTTTAAAGATTTTAAAAGTTGAAAATTGAAGTTGAATCGAATTTCTTTAAATTTCCAAAGTGACTCGGTTGTGAGACACCAGTGATGGGCAAATCAAATCGCGATTTAGGCAAGGTTGCGATTCGATTTGAACATTGTTGGATTCGATTTTGGCCTCCGCGATTTTGATTCGATTCGATTTGCCTTTTTTTTGTTCGATTTGCTTTTTCAAATCGAATCATTGAAATAAAGATGGTTATATATTTTTAATTTTTTTAAAATGGTTATAAATTTAAGAATTCTATATCTTTGGCGTGCTCCTCGTTAAATAAACATTGTTGTAAGTTACTTGCTTCTTGTTCTACTTGTAGCATTACCGCCCTTTAAATATGTCCGAGTTAGATAGCAGGAAATATGGGATTTTTGCGAAATTTTTTAAAGACAACCAAAGGACGGAAAGCCGTTCATTTTAACCAATTATAGGAGTAAAATTCCACTAGTTTGACAAAGGCTTTCAGCTGAAAACAAAGACGGTTGCTTACAGACACTTCGGGTCAAAACATACAGGAAAAAATATTTGTGCAGCTTTTGAGGAAATACTGTCAGAGTATGGGGATGCAGAGCATTGGCATTGGATATGTTGTTACTGACAATGCCAGAAACATGCTTAAAGCCTTCACAATATTTTCAGAGGAAGCTGCCAGGTTTGCGTTTGATTGTACGGAAGATAAAAGTGAAATGAGAGAACGTGATGAGGCTTCAGAGCCATTGAATGACATTGATGAAATTTCAGAATTTTTGTCAGATGAAAATTTGGATGACAATGAAGATATTCTTCAGGACATTCATGTTTTAGGAACAACGCAAACTGGGTGTAATGATTTTTTTAAATGGTAATAAAACTGTAAAAGTGTCAAATGAATGTTGGCTGTTAATTTCATTGTGTTTTGCTCGAAAAAATTTGCGAAGCTACAGCAGCAGTAAATTTTGGAAGATTTGATTCGATTTGGGATTTGTGCATTTGGGATTTGATTTGATTTGGAAATTTGAGATTCTATTTGAGATTTGGTTGTTGATATTTGAATCATTTTACAAATGATTTGAGATTTTACCATTGAGATTTGATTTGAGATTTGCCCATCACTGTGAGACACAAAATCTCGAAAAACATTTTCATGAAATTTTTTAAAGTTTTTCTCATTTGATGAATGATTTAGTTGATATATTCTTACAATTGCCATCATTCAATGTAGGTTCTGTTGTGTTATCTTCATAATCATTATCATAATCGTCATCTTCATCTCCTTGATTATTCCTCGTACATATATGGAAAGCATCCTTCAGTCCAGCAGCAACTTTCTTTCATGTTGTAAGATTCTGTGATCATTATCATCATCATCATTATCATCGTCGTCATCATCATCATCATCATCATCATCACCACCATCATCATCATCATCATCATCATCATCACCATCATCATCATCATTATCACCATCACAACCATCATCATCATCATCATCCAAAAAATTAAACATTTCCTCCAAGTCAATAAGCTTCCTTATTTTATTTGTTTATTTGATTATAGTCCTTTGCATAACAGAGATGATTCCTTACCTACTGTTGCTTGCTTATTCAGAATTCTGCCTGCAAATAGATGGTGTTTCTGTGCAATTTTCCTCAAATTGTTGCCAACAGAAAGCCTTGTCTTGAAATCACAGAAACACTTTTGAATCTTATTAGGGATATTAACGAATAAATTTGAATCTCACTTGGACCTTGAAATGTAGGATCAAAAATATGTACTGCAATCTAAGCGCGTTTTATAAAATAAATATGTTAATCTTAAATAAAATTATTAATAGAAAAATAAATGATGATGTAATAGTAATTACATAATATTTTAATTAGTTAAGACGTACAATTATTAAATCTGTTGTTAAAATTGTCACTTCATAGTTGGTGATAGTTCGGCTACTATTGGTTTTTGGCTGGCTAGTGCAAATATAAATAAATATATTTATATAGAAGTAGTCAACTTTTGCATGATATAATTAAATAATATTTAGTAATATTAAACGATTTACAGTTATATTATTAATTAAAACTAATTATACATTCAAATTCTAAATATTTAATAAAAACAATAAATTTAAATTTAGGGAGTATATCCCTTCTGGTTGACATTTTTTTTGTACAAAAGTATGACTATGTATATAATTCATTTGATTATTTTTGTAAATGTATGTTTTAATATTTTTGTTTAATAAATCTTTCTCTGATAAAATACCATACATTTTCATCGAAAATTTTTTAAAAATTAATAATTATTCAAAGAGTATAATTTCTTCATAAAACACCTCTTCTGTGTTGCCTTGCTTTTTTTAATAAATACATGTGTTAAATGTGCAGGATTTGGCATTACTGAATTAATGGTTTATAATTTTTGAGACCCACTGCGTGTTTAAAACTTAAAAATAATTGATGGAGGTCGTTATTATTGTGATGACGATGACAACGATGATAATAATGATGAAGCATCGAACGGAAATAAAAGAAATCACAATCACAAAATCATAAAATACGAATGAAA
Organism: Whitmania pigra; assembly: GCA_021613335.1. Classification (NCBI taxonomy): domain Eukaryota; kingdom Metazoa; phylum Annelida; class Clitellata; order Hirudinida; family Haemopidae; genus Whitmania; species Whitmania pigra. The sequence continues at coordinate 53,629 of JAJTWR010000116.1, forward strand.
GTTGCTGCTGAACTGATGCAAAATGAGATCTTATCCATGCACGGAGGAGGAAACATGGATGAATCAATAATCTGCAAAATGATGATGACGATGATGATTATGATTATAAAGATTATAACAACAGAATATATGGTGAATGAAGGTAATTGTAAGAAATACATCAACTAAACCTTACAACAAAACTGAGAATTACTTGCAAAGATTTCTGGAAATAAATTTTTCGAGATTTTTGTGTCTCACAACCGATTCACAAAAATGTCAGTTAGGAAATTCAAAGAAAAACGATTCAACGTCAATTTCCAACTTTCAAAATCTTTTATGATGAATGAATTTAATTGTAAGAAACTAGACCTTATAACAAAACTGAGAATTACTTTAAAAGATTTCAGGAAATAAATTTTCCGAGATTTTTTTTTATCAATCGCAATTAATACAGGCTGGAAAACAATTTTTATCAAAATTACACATAAATGTGGAAGACGATTTTAAGCGGCATCACAGACGTACAGTGATGGGCTCTAACTACTTAAAAAGTAGTTAACTACATTTATAAAAAAGTAGTTAGTAACTATTTTAAACTACTTTTTAAATAAGTAGTTAGTAACTACTTCTTAACTACTTGCATAGTAGTTAACTACTTTTTAACTACTATTTTAACTACTTTTCCGTTGACATTTGATAAAATTAATTTTCTGGACTATTGAACAAGACATGATTATTAGCATATTTATTTACACTAGTGTAACATTTTCAACAAAATGTTATTATCCAAATTGATCAAAAACAGAAGTATTCAGTGGATGTTTCAGTCGATCTCTTAAAAAAATCATCCTATCAACATGATTATTCTATAATTTACATCGTCTGTTACATAAAACCTGCCCTGCTACACTAAAAAGTCTTTCAACTGCTGTCGAACTGAACTTGGTAATGTTGAATTAAGCTTGATGAAAGCAGCACAAGCAGTTGGATAAGTAAGTAGAGTTTGTTCATTTCTTGCGGGGTTTGATAAATAATCATTAAGCTGTTCAGCTAACACATTATCACAAGAGTTTGGTACACTTTCCACATAGTCATATAAATCATCATATTCACTTTTCTGAGTCGCATTGCATTGTCCGCAGAGGTGGTGATTGCTAACGATGTAGGGCTTTTGGAAAAAAATTATTTTTCTTCATTTTATTTTAAAATTTTTTTAAAAGTAGTTAAAAAGTAGTTAACTATTTGTAGTTAATAACTACTTTAAAAGTAGTTAACTACTATTTTTTAACTACTTTTTAAGAGTAGTTATTAACTACTTCCTAACTACTTTTTAAGAGTAGTTATTAACTACTTCCTAACTACTTTAAAGTAGTTATTAGTAGTTAACTACTTATAGTTAGTAACTACCCATCACTGCTACAAACAATGATAATCATCATGTTGTTGTTGCTGCTGCTGATGATGATGACGATGACGTTTTCATTTGTTTTTGAACTTCAAAGGAGTCACAAAAACAAAAAACAAAAAACGGATTATTGGCGTCTGAAGTCTCTTTTAAGGCGCCCCGTAAAAATAGCCCGGCTATATAATAAATATTTATATATCAATTAAATATAATATATATAAACAAATAAATATAAACATGTTGTTAAAAATGCTGTCTCCGAGAAAAAATTTATTATAATATATATTTAAATATATACATACATATATATTTATTTATTTATATATATATATTTTAAAATTGTTAAAAATGATGTCTCCAAGAGAATATTTATTTTAATAAATACCATAACATTCGGAATGTGGCCGTAGAAACCATTGAAGCTGGCATGATCGATATTAAAAATTAAAGGTTGTTGCAAACCCATTGTTTGCTTCGTTCGTCTGCAAAACTATGTTTCCTTTCTAATCACCTTCCATAAACCCCTTTTAAGTTATTTGTTATAAAAGTCTGAAACTTCTGAGGAGTTAGTTTGAAATTTCAGGCCATAAAAACACTTTTATATTTAAAAATGATTTTCAGATTATTAACAGCTTTACTCATTTACAACTTCGTGAATATTTCAGAATCCAATTTCAGAAGCACATTTCAGATGACACTCGACTGTTACGGCAAACCAGGATGTGCTTTGGACCTTCCATCTTAAGTTGAAACAGGAGTAAAAACCAAAAGCTGGTGTGCAATGATTTGCAAAGTTCATATGAACTGCACGAGCTTCAACTACTTGGAAAATAATAAAACATGTCAAATTTTTAATTATTATAATTTATTTAAATTAAAATTAAAATAACTTATTAATATTTATTTATTGATTTAGTTAATAAAATATTTTATCTTTTACTCCTCGAGCGAATAATTCTAAAAATTATAAAAAATATATTTAAAAATACTTATTAATATTATCATTAAGAAAGCTAATAGCTCGCTTATGTTGTAAAGTCATTCGATAAGCTATGTTAAATTCTAACTCCAAATCAAACTCTTTCTTGCAAACAAGGCGACAGGAACTAAGGGAATGATCAAAAGAAACAATTGGAGGAAAACTTTGCAAAAAACACCCTTGATTTGCAGCAGTATTCTGAATAAGTTAGCACAGGTCTAAAAAAGCCCGCATGGCCTAACGGTTAAGGCTGCTACTCTCCTAATCATCTAGATATGCAACGGACGTTAATAATAAAACGAGGCTAAGTCGCCATGAGAAACTCAACTTATATGATGTGAAGCTAAACTTCTAAATATCCTGGATCCCGTAAATTAAAAATTTAAACAAACTAAAAATAAAAACATTTTTAAAAACAAAATTTTAGCTATGCACGACCCACTACGTACCTTAGCGAGATATAGTTTAGATATTACTATATATTTATAGATATTACTAGCCTTAATATCAAACATGTTGTTAAAAATGTTATCTCCGAGAGAACATGTATTTTAATCAATACCAAAACATTCGCAATGTGGCCGTAGAAACCATTGAAGCTGGCATGATCGATATTCAAAATTAAAGGTTGTTGCAAACCCATTGTTTGCTTCGTTCGTCTGCAAAACTATGTTTCCTTTCTAATCACCTTCCATAAACTCCTTTTAAGTTATTTGTTATAAAAGTCTGAAACTTCTGAGGGGTTAGTTTGAAATTTCAGGCCATAAAAACATTTTTATATTTAAAAATGGTTTTCAGATTATTAACAGCTTTACTCATTTACAACTTCGTGAATATTTCAGAATCCAATTTCAGAAGAACATTTCAGATGACACTCGACTGTTACGGCAAAGCAGGATGTGCTTTGGACCTTCCATCTTCAGTTGAAACAGGAGTAAAAACCAAAAGCTGTTGTGCAGTGATTTGCAACGATCAGATGAAATGCATGAGCTTCAACTACTTGGAAAATATTAAAACATGTCAGTTGTTTCACTTCCTTCCCTTCAAGATCATGTCCTACCCTAAATGTTACAACTACTATGTGAGTTTTAGTTTGATTGGCAGATTTTGACAAATTGGTACTTTTGAAAGGTTCTTTCGAAATAAATAAATACTATAAACTGAAAAGAGTTATATTGTTACATTGATATCTTCTTTGTAGATGCCATCAAGGATTGTTTTACCAAGTAAACTTAGTTTGCAGTGAATTATTTAATTAATAAGATGAAAGAAAGACTAATAACATACGCATTTACTTTAAAGAATGTTTTTACTAAATTATATAAATTATAAATTTCGAATTTCAGCAAGCGGAAATCTTGCATTAAAAAGAGAAACATGTCAGAGTTCAACAGATGGAGATTCTATGGGCAACTTCTCGTCATGGCTGGCAGTGGATGATTTGCATGGAACCTATGTTTGGATGACAAGATGTGCTCAAACTAAGGATCCTGACGGAGGAGAGAACTGGTTTATGGTGGATTTGAGGCAAACTGTTGGCGTCAGTCGCGTCGGCGTTTTGACGTTTTGGGGAAATTGTAGGTTTTTTGGTTAATTATTCATTTAATTAAAATACGTTCCATAATTAAGATGTTTTGGATTGTCACTGCTAATTCATCCATTAAGTTTAAATGTTCCAAAACTAGTTCTGAATGTATTTGTGTCTCAAGTATAAAGTAATTTCTATAAGGAATTAGGACACTCAGGCTTTCGTAAGGTAATCGAAACTGCAAAATATTCGGATATTTAAATTAAATAGCTAAATATCATTAGAGAAAAAATTATAAAATGATTATTGATGAAGAATTTATCATTTATTTATACAATTAAAAAAACGCTTTTCAAGCTGTCGATCTCCCGAGATACCTCAACTTGATCATTGGTCTCACCAATGATTCTTGGCTCGTAAAGAGACCAGTAAGAAACACCTATCCTTTGTGTGGAATCTACCCTAAAAAACCTAGTTCTGGTTCCTGGATTGAAGTCAATTGTTCTACGAAAGGAGCACGACCAGTGAGATACGTCATTGTCCAACAAACTCCACTCAACCTGTCTACGGGTGGATTCTTCAGTCTGTGTGAAGTTCAGGTCTTTTAAGGATTTTGAAAGTTGGAGATTGACGTTGAATCGTTTTTTTTTTTAATTTCCAAACCGACATTTTTGTGAATCGGTTGTGAGACACAAAAATCTCGAAAAATTTATTTCCTGAAATCTTTTAAATTAATGCTTAAATTTCTTACAATTACCTTCATTCACCATATATTCTGTTGTTATAATCTTTATAATCTTAATCATAATCGTCATCATCATTTTGCAGATTATTGATTCATCCATGTTATTAATTTAATCGAATTATTAATAATTTCATGGTGATTAGTTGATTCATCGTTAGATATGCATTTGAACCTAATTTCGTGAATTATGATTGGTTGATTTTTGTGTAGACATTGATAGTCATGCGCGTTGGCCTATTTCCGTGAATTGCGATTGGTCGCTATTTGTGTGTTTCTGTATCGAATTGGCTGTCGTCATGGACGAATATATTTGAATAATTAACTAGACCAGAACGATTATAAGTGCTAGCCCGACTAGCGGGAAAGGAGAGGCCTGGAAGCTGAAGTTGAGGTGACAAGAAGCATTAATAAAGTTTTGTTTGTAGTTTTTGTGCAAATATATTTTCGAGACTTGACGGGGGACGTGAAGAACGCGTTGACGATTAGTCTAATTCAAGGTTTCAGTGATAACCTTAGAATTAGTGGTGGCAGCGGTACTACCTGTTACGGTCCCAAGAGCAGTGACAGTTCCGTTAACTGAATACTTGCTCTAATAAACTTATTAGTTAACTTGCTTATTTGCGGACTCCCGGGTTGTTTCAATATTAAGAATTCGTCCAGAAGTTCAAGAATAAGGTGGCAGTTCCAAAACACAAGAAATCGGACGCATTTCAGAAAAGCCACATGAGACGATTTTACTTAGTCAGGATAAATGATTTGTAAGTACATTTGAAAATAGATGTGGATTTAGAGGAAGTAATGGTGATAGGAACGGAAAGAAAAGGTTAATGCGAGGGTACTTCAATGAAAATTTTGCGAGCGTGGTTCGAGAAACTTCAGGTCTATATTTGTCGTCGGACCGCAAACAATATGAGTGAATATCAGATGAACGTTTAAAAAAGTTATTGAGTGAATGAGGCAATAGATTGTTTGAATATTTATACATAAAGATAACAATCGGAAAGTCATTTATTTGGTAAACGTTTAAAATTGAATTTTCGTAGAAGATTGGCTTGGAAGATAACGAAGAAGGAATATTAAAGAAGATACGAAGAGAGCCAGGGGCGCAACTAGGGGGGGCAGGGGGGGGCTTGCGCCCCCCCAGGCCTAATAGGAGAGACCCTGCAATTTTTCCAAATCCGATGAGTTTTTTTTGGTGGGGGGGGGGATAAGGGGATTTAACTGGTTTGAAACTTTGAGACAGAAGATAGTCAAACTCATAATAATAATAATCTGTTCTATCTTTAATTCTTTATTAATTATAATTGGTAGTTTTGATTTGAACAGTTTCAAAAATTTTTCGACTGCGTCGGGCTTTCGTCCCTTTTCTAAACTTGAGCCCCCCCCCCCCCCACAGCACTTTTCGCTGGTTATCTGATCATCAGATAACCAGTCATTTTGACAACCCTGCCTTGGCTGCTCTTGATGCTTTGCGGAATGGCACAATGACTCCCGAGCTTTCGGAGTTCTGCAGCCTTCATAGAAAAGACGCTGAAACTATGCAAAGACAGTTCCTATTCACATCGACAAGTTTACGTGCTGATGAGTCTGATCCCAATGCATGTATCGAACTTCAAGATCTTTTCTGTGCCACAAGCATTCAGCCCGAGTTGCATTATATGCTCGATGTTGCTCTTACTCAGCCATTTACGTCTTCAGATGCAGAAAGGGCATTTTCTAAACTTCGCCTTATTAAAAGTCATCTCAGGACGACTATGTCTGCCTGTCGTTTGCAAAGTTTATTGAGAATATCTGCGAACAAAACAACTACTGCATTTCTTCCATGAAATGAAATGGTGAACAGATTTTCACAGACTGATCGAAAAATTATTTTGTAACTGCAAACACATCAAAATGTAATTTAGACTACAACATTTCAAAATTGTTTTAAACTGTTTAGGATCATAACTTTATACATAATTTAGATTAGGTGAAATGTTTAGGATATGATATACTACTGCATTTCTTCCATGAAATGAAATGGTGAACAGATTTTCACAGACTGATCGAAAAATTATTTTGTAACTGCAAACACATCAAAATGTAATTTAGACTACAACATTTCAAAATTGTTTTAAACTGTTTAGGATCATAACTTTATACATAATTTAGATTAGGTGAAATGTTTAGGATATGAATCATATCATATTACAATTTTAAACATATCATAAACTTTTTTTTTACAGTTGCTTTAACTGGCTTGAAACTTTGAAACAGAAGATAGTCAAGCTCATTAATAAATTATTAAAGATACAAAAAAAGACTGCAGACTTATAAATAAAAACTTATAATAATAATCTGTTCTATCTTTAATTCTTTATTAATTAAAATTAGTAGTATTGATTTGAACAGTTTAAAAAATTTTTCGACTGCGTCAGGCTTTTCTAAACTTGAGCCCCCCCCAGCATTTTTCGCTGGTTGCGCCCCTGAAGAGAGCGTTTTTGAGATATGTGAAGGCATTTTAGTCTTGTGGTGTAATTTGAAGCCCAAGCAATGTTGCAGTATGATAAGTATGGATAAATGAAAGTGTAGTTCAACATAAGTGAAACAGTTTTGTCAATATAAAACCGAATCTTAGATAATATACCGTTATTTTTTTGAAATCTCGGATAAGACATATTTTATATGATCTGACCAAGTCAAATGCTCATCCAACCATACACCCAAAAATTTACATTTTAGTACACGATTAATAGCAACATCATTTAAACATAACGAAACATCAGAGTGAATGGGTTTGGCCCTAGAATGAAACAGGATGTAATTCGTCTTTTTTAAATTTAGGGAAAGTTTATTAGCACAGAACCAGTCGAACAGGAAGCTTAAAATAATGTTAATATTTGTTGCCAGCGTTTGCAGATCACTGCCAGAACGTAACAAATTAGTGTCATCCGCAAATAAAATGAAATCGTAAAACTCAGAAACACGACACAAGTCATTAATATAAATAATGAATAAAAGTGGACCCAGAATGGAGCCCTGAGGTACGCCACAGGTGACGTGTTGAACCGGTGAAGTTGTGTTCAGAGGGTGGACCTGTTTAGTTCTATCTGATAAATAGCTCCTGAATCATTCCAAAGCGATGCCCCTGACTCCATAGTAGTCAAATTTTTTTAAGAGAATGGCGTGATTGACAGTGTCGAACGCCTTCGTTAAGGCCATGAATATGTCAATTGAAAATTTATTTTGGTCAATTGATTCCGCAATTTTTGTGTAAAAATGAATTAGTGCTATGGAAGTTGAGTGACCCTTTCTGAAACCGAATTGGTCATCTGAGATCATGGAAAATTTTAAACTCAAGCGAGCTCTTGATACCGATAGAGAATTTTCAGAATGGCTTTTAAAAGTAGGGAATGGCAAATATGGAGATACAATCACATTTCCTCAACGATGTTATCCAGAAACGCAAGATCAACTGTATGGGAATATAGACTTCATAAACGTTAATTTCGAAGACCCAAAGGTTTTGATTTCAATTGGGTTTGGAATGCTTGTCGTGAGAAAACATTTACTGCGAGATCTTTCGTTCTACAAATAAGAAGAGAAATGGCGTCGCTTCAAGGGTCTTTTAGGCGGATTGCTCTTGTGTTGGTGTGACTGCAATGAATGTGGATGTATTGCTCTTTTTTTTTATTTTATCTAAGCAAATAATGGGGACCTACGTCCTATTACCACCCGAATGAAAGAACCTTGACGCAGGGAGTAATTAGGGGATGGGGCAGGGGGGATGTTGCCTCTGACTTTAGACTAGTCAGACGCAAAAAAGTCATCCCCTCATGTTTTAAGAGGGTTTGCACCCCTCTGAATGAATTTTGGCTAGAAGAAAAAAAAAAGATAGTCTCCTCAGGTTGTGCGAGAGTTTGCCACCCCCACCCCTGGAAAGTGCTGAAATGACGTCCCTGGTTTGACGAAACAAAGCCTACGAGATAAAATAAGCGATGAACATTTACAATTCTATTGACGAAATATAGTTACTGCTTGTGCTTATTAAAGTCATGGAATGGATGCTAATCAACCCATCAAGAACGTTAGCATCATCCGCATATTCATTATTTAACCTAACGTTCCCACAACTGACGCATTTTCGACTTTGTCAGAAATTAGGTTACGTAAAAGTTCAAAAATCTCGGTCACCGTAATAATATTTTTACAAATTTAATTAAAGCACTATTTCAACATTCTTGTAAAAAAATCTACTGAACTATCAAAAATAAACCTTGTTATAATAGAGTCATATGTTAACATAGAATAATTTTAATTATCAAAAATATACATAAATATAATATTTTATTAGAAATTTATTTAAATTTAATCAATTGCATAATTTACATACTTAAATTATAATATTTCTGCTAATTGAATTTGAAGTAGAATGGGGGCAGAGAGTCATTTGATTCCCGCCACGTTTTCGCTGTTGAGCGACAGAAATGTCGACAGATTTCTTAATGGCTGTTCTGCTTACTTTGATGTATTCACGTGGTAGGTAAAGACGTTTTGAATTCGTTGTAATCTCAATTCTTTCACATTTGTTGAATAAATGGACACTTGACTTTAGGGACTATGTTTTTTTTCTTGTTTTGTTAGCGATTGAAACCTCATCCCTGTTTTGGTCCTTGTGTGATGGGTTCGATAAAAATCGTGCGAAGATTATCCGGTTAAGGTCAACATGTGCGGATTGCCTTAAAGTGTAGTGAACATATTTAGAGAGTCATGGAAATTGGAAAGCGGATTTTTAGTTGATATGTAAAGCAGAATTTTGAATGATCCTTGCAGATGTGAAGAGAATACATGCTGGAATTCTACAATAAATTTATAAAAAAAGTATATAGCATGCATGTAATACATAGCATTCGACGGGAATTGTGAAATCAAGTTGCATACGAAACGAAAACAATAATGGCGGGATTTTGGACGCCGAGCAGTGCTAAAATTAGATCCGGTCTAAATAATAAATTATAAGTTTCTTTAGAAGAACAGCTCATTTAACAGATTTTAGTATATTAAATAAAAGATGGATTGCGATCAGTTCTCCTAAGATTTGCGTTGATTGGTTGGTTTTCCGATCATTTATGTATGCAAATGATTAGAAATGTAGCGGGGCAATAATTGCACTCTTATGCGTCACCTATCATGGAGACAAGCAATGAGACTTTGATGTTACCATCGAACACTTCTCTGAGCGTGGAGCATGGGAAAGCTTGTTGATTTTTTCTTTTGATGTATTCTTTGAAAGATGTTTGTCATCATGAGTAAAGTCTTTTGGTTTCAACGACTTTCAGCAAGGATTGCTGATCGGCGAGCTAGAAAATTAATAGTTAATTTATATGGCGCTGCATTCGCGGCGTCGGAGACATCTCGTGTCTCTTGTCTTGGCTTCGTGATGACGTCCTGAAGAATCTTCAGAAGTCGTTTGAAGAGCTCCAACGTACTCCCAAAGAGTCTGGAGGTTAAAGGTTAAAGTTGATAAAAGATTAAGACCGATTCACTAAATTAAATGAGGAAATTTTAGTAATGACATTGTAGTTATTACTACAAGGGATGTACTATTTATTTATTTGATTATAGTCCGTTGCATGACAAAGATGATTTGGACTTTACAAGGGATGTGCTTTTAGGAACAGATTTATTAAATCCTTGGGCACGTGTGCACGCTAGCTCCTGTGGCGGTTCTCGGCCATAACAATGTGAAAGTTCCATGTCTCCTCGGAATTGTGCGCGCTTTTTTCACCTCCCAAATAATGATAATGTTATCTTTCATCATAAATTCATAACGAAGCTGAAATGACAGAATATAAAATAATTCTTTTGGCAAGGATTACTACTACTGTGTGTTTGAATGGATGCTTGTTGGTGTCACTTGATGTCTCTCTAGTTGTGATGGCATATCATAGCTTCCCGCACTGTTTTTGTTTTTGTGTGCATCGATCTATCACAATAATAAGTATGAGTTAGGTTTTTTACGAGCTGCTTTAAGCACAAATTCGGAACAAAGGACTGTTAATGAACTGTTATTCCAGGTGTGATGTGTGGGTGCGATTTATTGTTGTCCGTCCTACCGTGACCTGATCTCATTGGAATAAATTTTGCAATTAAAATAATAGTATTTAAAAAGTAATTAACTCTGCAATGTTTAAATCATTGATTGCCTTTACTAACAGTCTTTTCAGTAAGTGTGCTTTTATCAGAGTCTAGTGGATTGTCGTCAGCTGTTTTCAACATCACCATTGAACGAGGGCCAACATTTAAGGCAGTTTTGCCAGGAACAACAGCTACAATGGATTGCGTGGCTCGCTGCAACGATCCTAACCAGTGCGAAGTCTCTTGGTACTTCAAAGGATTTCTGATGTATCCGACAGAAAAGCGCAGGTTTTTCCTGAATGGTTCTCTGCAGATTACTGACTTTAACAAGTACGATGAAGGAGAATATGTGTGCAAGGTAACCTCCAAGCCTTTTGCAAGATGGAGTCAGGCTGTTGTTTTGGATTTAGCAGGTAGCAATTAATGCTGATGGTGCATTTTCTGGCTTTGCAATTTTTAAGCATGCATTTCGGATTTTAATTTGTTATTAACTAAATAATTCTAGTTACTGGTGAATAATTAAGTTATCGTGCAATTTGGGAACCTTCAAATGTATCGAATCAATTCTTTTAAAAACAGAAACAACATTGTGGATATAGACCATCCTGTATTTAGCATAACTTCCATTTTATTTACTTGTAATTCAAGAAGCAAACTTGATTTACTGACGAAACTGTAATTATTTTAAAATGAAAAAGTATTATTTCTTCTCCATCGCGAGCTGACATTTTCATCGCTTCAGTAATTCAAAAAGAAACACAAAGAACATTTGAAGAGCATGCCACTGTGGGTGATAACGTGTTCCTGCCGTGTTACGTGGAAGGGTTGCCAAAGCCCAGAGTCGTGTGGACAAAACATCCAAACCATGTGCTTTTTACTGAGAGGTTTAGAGGCGTTTCAATAATTAAATTTTAGCTTACAATGATAATCTTATTTTCTAGAAATATGTAATTATTTGCGGTGTAAATAATATGTTTCAGCCTTTAGTTGCAATGACAGCTCACTCACAAAATGCCTTGAACTTAGTAGCGGTTCTTTTTGGTTAGAAAGTTACAGAGTCTTTCCTTGGGGTTAATTTGGCAGTGCAAGCCAGGTTTGAAAACACGACGAACTGGTTTTTTACTGACTGCTGCTTTTCCCATCAATTGTAGGAATGCAACGATTCAACCTAATTACAATTATTAAATACATTTATGTTAATGCTATTATGGTTCATTTATGTGAATGTTAATGTGATTCATTTATGGTAATGCTAATAAGTTTCGTTTTTGTCAATGCTGTCGTGGTCCATTTATGTTAATGATGTTATGGTTCATTTATGTTAATGATGTTGTGGTTCATTTATGTTAATGATGTTATGGTCCATTTATGTTAATACTGTTATGGTTCATTTATGTTAATGATGTTATGGTCCATTTATGTTAATACTGTTATGGTTCATTTATGTTAATGATGTTATGGTTCATTTATGTTAATACTGTTATGGTCCATTTATGTTAATACTGTTATGGTCCATTTATGTTAATGATGTTATGGTTCATTTATGTTAATACTGTTATGGTCCATTTATGTTAATGCTGTTATGGTTAATTTATGTTAATACTATTATGCTAGGGCTGTCCAGACGATCTCATCTGAAAGTAACAGTTTGCACATACATCGCATCACCTTGGAAGATGTCGGCATGTACAAATGCCATGCTTCGAACGTGGCTGGAAAAGTTCTTGCGGCTTCTTTCGCACTCAACGTGTCTCGGAAAGGTCGTACGAAATTTTCATTTTGGCGACGATTTGAACTCGTGGGATGTTTGGAACGATTTTTGCTTCGATTTTAAATTTAATTTGTATGTAGATCGTGGTGAGTTGCAGATCTGAAATTATTTGTAAAGTATTTTATTAATTTGAAGTTTTAGCATTCTGCAACGGCAGATAGTTTCGGTCATTTAAAAATTGATTTTTAAAATTACAATCCGTTTAATACGGCTATTTAGTTCCTACCTCATTATTGCTATCAGGTAAGCCTAAGTCCATCAGACAGTTGAGTAACATAAGAGTGGTGGATGCCATGTTGGACGAACCGGTTACCTTGGAATGCCTCTGGAGTTTTTCAGAATCGGTTTGGTACCGAGGTGCAGTTAAGCTCGTGGAGTACACGAGGGTAGGATCGAATTTGTTCATCGCAGCGGCTTCGTTCTCCGATGCCGGTGTTTACACTTGCCGGAATTCAGAAGATTTTTTACTTTACACGGACGTTAAATTGACTGTTTACGGTTAGGAATGCTCTCTAAATTTTATTTCAGTTATTCTCATTTGTTTATTATTTCATGAAGTAAAATGGAGGGATTGTGTGGGTCAGAACAAGGATTTGAATCAGATTGTGAAATGCTTAAGTGCTGGAGTACTAAGTGATATCAAATAATTTTAAGAATCATTATGTTAATTTAATGCAAGGTAAATTGACAAATAAGGTTTGATGTTATCAGCAAACAGTTTAAAATTCACATTGGCATCAAAAGCATGTACACTTCACTGGGTCATTAATTAAATTAGTTAGTAGTTAGTAGAAAATTGATTACTTGCTTTGATGGCTTGTGCTGCATTTTTTAAGGAAGCCTTTAACTACACATTAGTCAATTCTGAAGCTTTATGCATGGAGCTCAATCGTTAAGTTTAATATGAGAGAAAGTCAAAGTATAACTTTTTTAGGTTTTGTTGATAATCTGATGTAGCTTCAATAACAGGAACCAGTAATTTGTTCATTCAACAAGAATAGTAATTGAAGACTTTGGATTGAGAAAGCCATATTATTCTAAATTAGAAGGTTTATTTGGGTCATTAAAATGGAGATATTTTGAGATGGTTGTGTTAATATCTTCATTATTTGAAAGTTTAACAATATGGGAGATACTTGACTGTAATCATCTTTTTTTTATGAACATGAATTTCCATTTAGACGCTTAAGTATAACTTTGCGTTTTAGCATCGCCCTTGCTTCTGTCGAGAAGGCAAGCGCAAGTTAACGTCAGAAACGGGGAGGAGATCGGCTTGATATCCACCTACATCGGACATCCGACCCCCGAAGTGAAATGGTTCAAAAATGGTTATCTCCTAAAAGAGAATAAGAAGACACCTAAGATGAAAATATTTGTCAAGAAACCAAACTTTCCCGCACACCAGACGGAGTTGTTCGTTTATAATTCTACTCTTTCGGACTTTGGCATATATCAGTGTGTGGTCTTCAACCACTTTGGATCCTTTGAAGCCACATTTTTCGTAACTATCTTCGAGCCAGGTAAAAGTCAGTGTTTACAAATTCTATATATATATATATATATATTTTTTTTTATTATATAATATTTTTAATTTAACTTTTATTATTTTGTCATCTTTCTTGTCTTTCTCTTTGGCAATAACAGTAGGGCCGCCAGAAAACGTGAGAGCCAGGCCGGTCATGGATGGCGAAATAGAAGTATCTTGGGATCCTCCTTCTGATTTGGAAGGGGAAGCTACATATTCGGTTTATTACTGGTCTCAATACGGTTGGAATTAAAGGCTCAAATATAAAACATAACCGTTATTAATATTAATATCTTATTCCTTTTATTTCTTAAACTTAGATCCTTCTGAAAAGTGGATGGAGACCAATAAAACGGGCATAGTCCTTATTCGCTTACAGCCGTACACAAATTACTCATTCTATGTGAGGGCCCATGCTAATGGTGTAATAAGTGAACCATCAAAATTTGTCAGCCAGACGACCAATGAGGAAGATTGTAAGTATTTATTTGATGATGATGTTAATGATGATGTAAGTATTTATTTGATGATGACTATATTAATGATGACAACATTAAGGATGATGACATTATTGATATTAATCCCGGTGACCCGTCATAACAGCCCGGCGACAGAATAGCCCCGACAAAACAGCCCCGTCAAAATAGCCCGGCGTCAAAATAGCTCAAGACAAAACAGCCCCGACAAAACAGCCCCGACAAAACAGCCCCGTCGAAACAGCCCGGCGTCAAAATAGCCCAAGACAAAATAGCCCCGTCAAAGTGACCCCGTCAAAATAGCCCCGACAAAATAGCCCGGCGACAAAATAGCCCGGCGAAAAAATAGCCCCGTCATTATAGCCCCACGATAACTCCATGTCAAAGTATTTTTAAAAAATGTTGTGAAACTGAATCAAAATTTAATTCGAAATTAGTGGCTTGAATGCTTTGACCGTTTTGAGTATTGTTTGTTGTTATTATTGTTCTCCAGAAGTTTAATTTGCATAGTCTTGCTTATTCGTATATATTATTGTATTTATATTATTTGTATCTGGCTTACAAATTTGTGTTGACATTATCCTCATCACAAGTTGCTTGTGAGAGGTCGTTTTCATCAAGATCATTCATGCTGATGTCTTGTGAGAAAGACTCTTTTCCAAGAATCAATAACAATGAAATCATTGATGTTTTAGCATCTACCAGTGAAACGATAAAAAGCTGTTATAATAGTTAATAGTGAATAGAAATTTTATACTCTAGTATTTCTTATGTTTAAGTTGATCAAACTAGGAGTTAAATAAAATTTCCCGGGCCGGTTTTTTAAGCCAGTCCGACCCTGGGGACAGGGCTGTTTTGACGGGGCTGTTTTGTCGGGGCTATTTTGTCGCCGGGCTATTTTGTCGCCGGGTTGTTTTGTCCTGGGCTATTTTGTCGCCGGGCGGTTTTGTCGGGGCTATTTTGACGGGGCCATTTTGATGGGATTTTTCCGTCCTGGGCTATTTTGACGCCGGGCTGTTTCGACGGGGCCGTTTTGTCGGGGCGGTTTTGTCGGGGCTGTTTTGTCTTGAGCTATTTTGACGCCGGGCTGTTTTGTCGGGGTGCCATTAATCCCCCATGATAGGCTGGATTATCAGGTTAAGGGCTGTTAATGCCTTTATTCCTCCCCTATGTTGCTTTTCATGTTGTGCATTGCATTGTATAATCTTGCAAGAGGTTTCCTCATACTGATGATAAATGATTAAAAATGTTCATATTAATGAGTAATAATATAATGTAATTACTTGTAATATTAATAACTTTAATGATGATAGTACACAAATACAAGACAATATTGTACGTTAATTAATATCATGAATTAATATTAATAACTTTAATGATGATAATACACATTTACAAAACAATATTGTACGTTAATTAATATCACGAATTAATATTTTTTTCACTTTTCAATCCATTGCTTCAGTACCTCTTTCCTTGCCCGAAGTTACTTTGCGGGTCGAAGATTCTTCGACCGTCGCTGTCTGTTGGAAGGAATTGTCCAACAGGGCAGCCAATGGAGTTATTGTGACTCACAAGGTCCTACTTAGGAGCTATGAAGATTTTAAGATTAAAACTTACTTGGTGGATGGGTCTGTTTACAACATCACTTTGAAAGGTTAATTTGACTTGTGAACACTTGTTGTTGATAACTCTGATTGTTTAATTTTTAATAATTGTTAGTACTGATAAATTACTTGCTGAATTGGATTTAATTTCTTTGTGGCACGTTTATTACGTCCCCTTACAATGCTTTGCTAGTTTTAAACGGATGCTCATATATTTCTTGCAACTTGGCAGAAAATGAGCTAATTTATGTAAGCAGTACAAACTCTATTGGGCAAACTAGGAATTGCATCGGAGAGAACGCTGGGACTGCTCGGATAGTGATACTGGCTTAATGGCAAAATTGGTGGTACAATTGGTAATTGTTATTAATTTATCAACTTCAACGATGATAATTCTCTTTCAGATTTGAAGCCCGAGACCAGGTACGATGTTGCAGTTCTTTCGGGCAATCACGTCGGGTTTCCGAATTTGGAAGATTTTGAATTTGGGGATTACGATCCCTGGGAAACCGTATATTTAAGTGCAAAAGGGGAATGTATGAATGTTTTAAGTTATGATTTCATTTCAAATTTGAATTTTTCTCTATTTTCTTACTTATTTATTATCTCCAGTTATTATGTTTCATTTTTTAAAGGCGAGCAGGTTAGCCGAATGGGTCATGTGGTGACCCGTCATAACAGCCCGGCAACAAAATAGCCCTATCAAAATAGCTTAGGACAAAATAGACCCGTCAAAACAGACCATCACTGTTTTTTAAAAAGTTTGTGTAAATTGAATACATTAACCGATAACTGATTCCAAATTTAATTCGAAGGTAGTAGTTTTGAATGCTTTTATGACTGTTTTGAGTTTAATTGGTTTCAGGGAATTTCATTAAGTTAAAGATTTATCGTCTAAAATATTAGTAGGATTGGGGCTACTTCCTCACTTTACATGGACTTTTCAAGTTGGTATTTAATATAAATTGTCGATTGACAAGCAACATGTGAATCTGCACTAAGAGAATTTACCAGAAACTCATTAAGTCAGGAAGGTTCCTTTGATCGTTTAATTTTTTTTATCCTTCCCCGAGTTCCCGCTGCAATGTGTACAATGAAGGGTTTGATTTGGGATTGGAATTTAATCTATGTTATCGATTGACGTACAACATATTCAAGCCACACAAAGTGAATCACCTTATCGAACTCACCTCACCTTATCATCACGTCATGTGGACATGTATCAAATGAACCAATTTTACCCCTATTTCGTCCTGAGCTATTTTGTTGCAGGGCTAAACGGCTGACGGGGATGTTACGACAGGGTGCCTGCATACGGCAGTAATGGCAACAGTCGCAATGTTCGTGTTCGAAACCCAGGCTGCACTGCTGACAGAGCCCTTGGCAAGGAGCGCTATATAAATGGTTACTTGAAGCGCCTCTGATGCTATGCATATGGCGCTGTGTAAATGAAGTTACAAAGGGGAATGTATATATTAAATAGGTATTGATATTAGATTAGCCTGTGCAACGCATTTATTTAATATTTTCTCTACCTTGTTTTCAGGTTAGGAATAGATTAATACAGAATGTGGAATAATTTATCAGTTAATTAAAAATAGTATTAATACACTTGTGGAGTTATTTACTAGTTAATTATTAAATAATATTGTTCGCACCGTCTAACCGATTAATCGTTTGTTATCAACACATGCACAGTATACTTCCCTGAAGATCTGAAGGTAGAAATGATAAACACATCAACCGTAACCATCACTTGGGAAGTGAATCAAATGTCCGAGGATGTTGATTTGTACGGCTACGTTTTCCAGTACAGGAATCACAAGCAAAAGACATTGAGGCTGTTTGCAAGTTACCCTGCAACGTCAATAACTCTGAATGATCTAGGCAAGTAAACATTTTTCGTTTTGAACATGCTATTGTTTCTAATAAGTTGATAAATAAATTGGTTAATTAAAAATATTAATTAGTCCCAGGCCACTCTTATGAGGTCATCATTCATTCCATGTCAAAACTTGGCCCGGGAACACCGACAACTCTGAATATCAACACCCTCGAACGACTGAAAGAAGTTCAATGTAGGTTTAAAATACTTCTGATGCTATGCACACCTTGCAAATAAATTATTATTATTTTTATTATTATTATTATTATTATTGATAATATTATTATTGTTATTGCCATACCTTTTAATTGATTTTTAAACAGCAACTACGAAAACAATCACTGTTGAACATGAAACAGAAGTTCTGAGAACTGATACCTTAAAATCTCTGGCTGCGACCAAAATTATAAGTACATTTTTGGCCATACAGAAAGAGGATGCATTGGAAACGTTCTCAATACCTCTGTTAGCTGAGGACGATTTAAATGCTGCGCTAATGGCAGAAGCTCTAAATGATACCACCATCTTGATATCACTTTCTGAAACCTACGAGAGATTGTTTGATACAGATACGATTAAAGTCTGCTACGGAGTTTACGAGGCACAAGAACCGGCCGTATGTCAGCAATGGTTGAGCCGGGATGATTTTACAAGGTGCCTTGAATTTTTAAATTTATGTAATTGAGGTATTTTAGTCTGATTATCGTATTTGGTCTGCTGTTCTTCCCAGTGGTTTTGAGATTTAATTTTAAGATAAATTTCTGTTCCCCAGCAACAAGATTTATGTGAGTGGTCTTAGGCCGATGACGAAATATTATTTTGGAGTTCGTGACGAAAAGAAATGGCTTAGTGAGATAATCACATGCTCCACTGGTTAGATTATAACTGATTTGATGACGTGTGAGGTGCTACGTAAACCGTGGATGGATTTTAAAGTAGCTTCGTGTCCTACGTGGATGCATAAGGCACTCAAAAAGATCTGTTAAATAAAAGTAATTACAAATAGGAACAGTTGTTTGCTAAAACAATTTTGTCTGACTATTCAGAGTTGCCAGTTCCGATGAACTTAAAGTACACTCGAACTACTGGTAACAAGCTCAACATCACCTGGAGTGTCCCAGAAATGGCCAAAGACGATTTATACTTCATTGTATCTTACACCTCGGACGCCTGTTGTTCGGATTCAAACTGGTCTAATAATTTTGTTGAAGGTAGTTTGACTCAAAACATGGCCTTTGTAATTGGCAAAAGCCAGCTTACTTATGCCAGCCATTGTCAAACAGCACTATCACTACTACTAACCTTATCCCTATTACACTCCATTTTGTCCCTACACTTAAGTATAACCCTAACATGAAAATCTGAAACATTTCTCCCTGTGGATTATTAATTATGTGAATATTATTAATAAAAGTTAATTGCTTTATCAAGTATTGTCTAATAGTGACATTGTGTTGGCAGGTCCAAATTAAATGAAATTTAAAAGGCTTTGAATTTCATAACTTTGTATTTACATTTAAATTTATGTATAAATAAATTTATTTACATTTAAATCCATTTAAATGCCTGTCACAGGCTCGACAATGTTCTACGTAATTGAGAACTGTACGACCAATCGGGCTTACATGGTAGAAGTCATCTCTGTCCTGGGCGACGTTGTGAGCGCTGGTAGTGGTATCCTACATGTGCCAGCCAGTATTGATGGTGATGGTGATGGTGGTATGGATTGTTAACATTTTAAACGTAGATATTATTTAAGTTATTAATTTTTGAAATCGTAAAGATAAAAATGTTATAAGAATTCAAATATGTTACTAATTAACATATTAGTATCTTAATGTGACATAATATAATTGTAATTGTCGTAATTGGGCTTCATTTTTATTGCGCCAGGTGTATATAGTGTCTATTATAACCATTTATATAACGCTCCTTCCTTTTGAACACAAATCATTGCAACTGCTGCCCTAACTGGCGAATCCAGAAATGCAACCTATTCTGCCGGCCTGCACACAACCATAATATCACTAATAGGGATATTATTATTATTATTATTATTATTATTATTATATTATTATTATTATTATTAAATATTATCAACTTTTATTGCTATTCATAATTGCTTTTAAATATTTTCTTGATAATATTAATGTTATTTCTTATTACCCCTTTACAACAGAAGGACCTCAGCATAAGCAGCTAGGCCTTTCTCTTTTCGAAATAGCGTTAATAATAACTGTCGTCGTTGTGGTTGTTGTCGTCATTGTTGTTCCAGTGGCTTATGCTGTTGTTTTGAGAAGAAGGTTTGCATGGTGAGTCTGTTGGATTTATTTATTTATGTTTTCAAGTTTTTCCTTGTTTACGTTTGGATGTTTGTTTACATTATTAGCTGGTGATTTTATTTTTAATGGAAATACAACATGCCTGCATGCATTGGGGAGATTTTGTTGTTGTTGTTTTTGCTGCTATTACTATTGTTATTGTTACTATTACTATTAGCATTATTATTATTATTATTATTATTATTATTATTATTATTATTATTATTATTATTATTATTATTATTATTATTATTATTGGTATTATTATTATTATTGTCACAATAGTTGTTGGTGTTGGTGTAGTTATTGTTATTATTAAACTTGTTGACCCTTACTTTCAACTGAAACAACAGTTTCTAACATCAGAAACCCTCATGACGTCTTAAAAAGCTGGATTTTAGTGCTGAATGGATTCGATTGAAGTTTTTAAATTAAATAATTTATTTTTTCAAACGACTCAGGATGCCACAGGAGCCCATTTCAGCCTCGAGGATCGAGAAAGATCTTCGTGCTTCCTCAAGAACTTCTCGACTCAACCTCGAACTCAACGGTAACAACGAAAACCACGACAATTGCGAGACTTGCATCGACTGATGGCTATCGAGATGACGAATGCGACTGGCATTTAAAGCTTAAATGCATTTCTTTTTGTTAAATTTTGTAGCTATTGTGTGTAAATCATGGCCATGAGTTGACAGTTTGGTTTGTCGTATTTGTTGGTTGGTTTTGGCTCATAAATGAAATAAAAGTGTTTTTTTAATTCTTAGTTTCACACTGAGTGTCAGACTGATATGAATTTTTGTTCAAAGGTTTGCTTAGCAGTTTCTAAGTTCTTTAAGTATGAAGCCAATTTTATCCACAGAGGAAGATGCTCAATCCATTTTTATTCTTTTGGTTTTATTGTTTTTGTTTAAATCTAAATGCATTTAATGACGAGTTGTTTATTCTTTTTTTCTGGCGAAATTCTTGGTCCGTCTTGTTTGTTCTTGTGAATGAAGTTTCGTTGTATTAGTTGAAAAAGACTCGTCAATGTATTTTGAATATCACCACGTTTGGTGGCCAAAAATCTTAAAAAATCGAAAAGAGGGCAGTACGTTGTTACAAGGAAAGTTTAAGATTTTGGTCCCTTTGAAATGACGTTCGCCCCTCTGCCTCTGCCGCATATAATAGACATTTTAGGAGATTGTTTCCTCATTGCCCACTCCCCAAAATGATGTCCCTGTTTTAACTGCTTAAAGAAAAACGTTGTAAGAAGCTTCAGTCCTTGATCCAGGTAATACTCTGAATTGTATAAATCAAAATTTTTGATTAGCGGAAGACATGCAGGTTGGCCGAATGGGTTACGTGCCTGCATGCGGCGATAATAGCAACAGTCGTAATGTGTCGTGTTCGAAACCCAGCCTGCACTGCCACAAAGCGCCCCTTGGATGCGGCGCTGCAGTTTATAGTTGAGCGCCCCTGACGCTTACTTTTATGGCGCTATACAAATACAAATAAACGCATTATTATTATTATTATATTTTATTCTGAATAATCAACACATAGCAATGACAGAATTTGTTGAACCAATTTTATTTTCGGTATGACATTTGATCAAACTTGTAGAATGAAAAATATATCTTGATTAATTTTCTTCAAAAGTGCCTTTGCGGCCATCACGGCATTGTCGTCAAGAAATTTGTTTTCCCGTGCTTTATTGAAAACCTATAAAACAATCATAATTTAAAATATACAAATCAGACTGATACTCCGATTAGAGTTACAAAATCAGGATTTCAAAATCAACCAACTTGTCTTAAGGCGAGCTCATGATTGTCCTGATTTACGCTGCCATACGAACAAATGACAAACATTTCCAACAACTTCCTGCATAGTCCTTTGTTCAAATCTTTTTCCACAATCTCCAACATTTTACGAGCAACCGGAAAACTTGTGATCTAAATAAGTTTGAGTGATTAAAGTCAGATTGATTAAAGCACATTGTAATAAAATAACTAATCCCCTTACTATATCTCCAATAATTTCCTCATCGCCAGAGAGAGCCTAAAATAGTAAGTTATTAGCAAGATTCGAATTATTCAAAATAATATTATATTAATTATATATTAGTATTAATATATATTATATTAATTATATATTAATTAGTATTAATATATATTAATTATATATTAGTATTAATATATATTAATTATATATTATAGTAATTATATTAAATTCAATCAGCCTACTTTTCCCAAAGTCAAATGGTTGTGATAGTAACTGGTTATTATGTTAACAATTTTCCTAAAACATAAATAAATGAATAATTTAGAAGCTTAATCATAGTTTATCTTCAGAATTTCAATAAATGAGTCTTGTTTCTTACGTTACGAAGTCGTCAGAACATCGACCAGTCTTAATATATTTTAGGACCTCTTTTCTATCAATTGTAATAATTTGTGAAGGACTCTGAACTATCATTTCCAAAATAAAACAATAACTATGACTACCTGTAAGGACTGTAGACGCTGCCAGCAAATGTATTCAAGATAATCTGCATAAAAGAAGATACAAATCAATTGAATGTTGTTATTTATTTTTTATTTTTTGAGAATTGTATTTGTCTACCAAGCAGATAGGTAAACCAAATAAAATAGATCAAGGGTCAGCCTTGAGGAAACACGGTCAGACCTAATTAACACATTATAAATAGAAATGTACAGTATAGCATATGTACAAAACAAAAAATAGAAAATTTAAAAAAATCTACTCAAAGAATTTTGTAAACGTTATTTTAAAAAAAAATTTCCTAAATGTTAAGAAATTGCTTTTATCTCTTAACATTCATTACCATTATTACATTTACATCAACGATACCAAGCAAAATAAAATATGATGGTACCTTTTCGACCACTGCTATCTGCTCTTGTCGAATGAATGGAAGATATCTCAAGATTATCGACTTGATATCGCTAAATGCTACTTGTGCGTAAAGCTCAAATGTGGACAACATTGTTTCATTAAACGAGCCAAATACCTACAAGTGAATATTTGGATTTGAGTTGATGTTTATGACATGCATACGAATTACAAAAAGCATTCTAGGGCGCATTCGTGTTTTTTACCTGATCAGCAAGAGACTTGAATTTATAGTAAGATGGTTGATAATTGGATAAATGGGTGAAAAGGACACGTCTCCTCCGCTCGCTATAAACATCATAAAATCCGAATTTTTTCCACTTCCTACATTTCACAGATTCTAAAATACTTTTTTCCCTATAATGAACGAAATTCAGCAAATTTATTGAATTTGGCCGATCTTTTAAATGCTTTGCACATATGTAAAGGATGTTCTGCACCCCATTCTGCCAACCTGAAGGCCTAAATGTTACCATTACCACTTTGTTGCAGAATAGCAATTGAGCCAAACTTCAGGCTGGTTGAACGTTTTCCGTGTATTTAAAATACTATAAACTTACATTAATATAGATGGCGTTACATCCAGATTCTCTAAACTTGACATTTTGCAAATTACAGAAATTAATTTTTGAGAACATGCCTTTGATTTAATTAAATATCTTATATCCAAAGTCCTGTCAGTGTTAAAATATTATTAATTCCAACTGCTCATAACAAATTCCTTATCAGCTTACCTTAAGTTATTCAATGCACGCAAAGCCTCATAGAAGTACAAGTACTCTGCTTCTGAGAATGGAAGAGACAAAACTTTAAGTTTCTTAAGACAAGAGATCGACAAAATTAAACGGTCACTCAGAGATTCGTTTTCCAATTTCAACTCTTCTAAAGTATCTGAAAAACGGCGAAGATCGATATGCAATTTATCGTATTGTGCCTTAGCATACATCCTTGTTAAGGTCAACTTTTTTAAATGTGGAAATGGTCCTTTTAGAAATTCTGTTGTACATGATCTGAAATGATTAAACGTGATTATTAATTTGACGTGAGGCATTACAAAATAATTGAATTATATTCTAACAACTAGGAAATGCTACCTGGAGTAGTATTTGAGGTCCAAACATTCGATTGTGGACCCCATTGCGCAAAGGGCACTAAGTCTTTCATCTGATATGTTGTCCACATAAATCGAAAGATTTTTTATTGGATATTCAATCTGACTCATCACATTCAATACATCACCATCTAGCATATTGTCTCTACAGTGGTCGTAATATAAAACAACGTCTATGTCCTTCCAACTCAAAACATCCCTAAATGTCAATAGCTTTTCCATGTAGAAGTTCTGTATACACCAGTTCATTTCCTTGCTTTTGTAGATAATTTTCTGAAACAAACTAGGAGGAAGCACCTTTTTTCTTGATGTAGAAGAACCTTCATAATGTTAAGAACGAGATTTTTATTTTATCGGTTGATTTGCATACTGTGACGCTTAGTAATAGTATAGTACCATGAAAATTAACTTATGTTGTCATTGGATACTATTTTATTTCAGAAAATAATTTATGCGCAACAGTGCATAACCATCTACTATATCACATCAAAATGTGAGATTCGAAAAAAACTTTTAAACTAAAAATGAGGGTGAAAAATAACTTATTATTATTAATGATAATTAAATAATCTTTAAATAATAGCGCAAGTATTAATAGCATAAGTAACATTAACAATAACAAAATAAATGTTTAACATCATATTATAAGTATGAATGTTAGATGAACCTCTCCATAAAGGGGAAAACACTTCCTTGTGATTCATGACGATAAACTCCAACATTATTTCTTGCATAGTTTGAATGTTCTTTCTCGTCATTTTGGTGAGTATATGCTCTAAGTCTGCATATGTATTCTAGCTTTATCACTCTCATTGCAACCATCGAATGAGTAAAGACTGTTTTGTAAACAATTTTATAGAAAGTGTTATTTTACAAACAAATTTTAATATTTTATAAAAAAATGTTATTTAAAAAAAATTTTAAATTTTATTCCAATATTACATCTACTTTATTTCGTAATCTATCTATTCTATCTATATAAATAAAACAAGGATCTTGTGGATATGTATATTTCTTACACAAATTTTTAATTCTGAACCAATTTTGATTGAAACTTGAAACACTTGAGTACGTTGACAAGGGGGTCAGTTTAGTCTACTTTGCAAAACAATCGATACATTATTTAGCCTTTTAGGGCACCCCGTCATAGTAGCCCGGCGATAAAATAGCACAATCAAAACGTAAAACTCATTTCATTTAATCAATTTTGAAAAAAGTTATAGGTTAATGTCTTCATTCATATAAATATTTTTGTATAAAGATACATTGACGGGGATGTTTTGTCGCTGGGCTATTTTGACGGGTCACCGCCTTTTAGAGCCAAAATATCTTTTCTGGACGTACGCTTGTTCATGTAGTAAGCTTTTAATTTATGTTACAAATTACAACAATTCAGAATCTTTTTGATGACAAACCTCACACAAATTTGTGTTAACAAGATTGCCATGAAGAGCTTTTATCGCTTAGCTTCTTTAAGTAAAGACAGTGCAAGAGCATTTGCGAGATTTTTTTAATTGGTCATGCTTTTATTTAATTTTTTATTTGGGGTTTTCGACCTCATCTTTGAAAATTGTTTTAATTTAAGACATGCTCAAACAGTGCTGGCTTAAATCAATTTCAAATATTTGAGTGAAAAATAATTAGGTGAAAATCCAACCAAATTATTGAACGCTGTTTTATTTTATGATAAGCATGCTCATTTGAACCATTTGAACTGATGCGGTTGAGCAGTTATTTGATAGTAAGTGTGCAAGTTTATTACAGTAGTAATTATTGTAGTAAGGTAAGGCAACAACGATAGAAATGTGAACTATTTAAAAAATTTTAATTTCAACATTTTATTGCATAGTAATAATAGATCTAAACGTAGTAGGATGTTTTACGATAATTTATCATGACTTTGTCGTGGAATCGAAATCAGACCCAACAGAGTTACAATAAAATTACACGGCTTATTTAATTATTATTGCCAATTAAATTGCCATTATGTACTGGTTCAAATTGTTCTACACGATTCCTAAAAGTGTTTTTGTTTCCACTTCATTGCTCAAAAGTTCATGGCTGACATATTTGTCTAAAAGTTCTCTTTTCTTCCTTCGAATCAGGGCCTGTTCAATTTCTTTCTGAGTAGGCACACCAGAAGGGATCAAGAAAGCTGGTCCTTCATTTCTAGTCTCGCAGTTCGAAACTGTTGAATTGCCAGTTGTACCGACGGAGTCAATTGCCCGTGAACTTAGTTCGTTCGACCGCTTCTCGATAAGAGCAGCTCTGACTTTAGTTTCTATTTCTTCTTCATTAAGTAGTATTACACCATCGTCTTCGAGTAGATAGCCATAAAATTCTGCATCAAGGCATTTCATCAGCTTTGCTGCAGACTTTTTTTCTGGAGGAACTGGTTGAACTTCAAACAACTCTTTCACACCAGGCAGGTCTCTTGTAGCTCCATAATACCTGTAGCCTCTATTCCCCAGCGCTCTCCTGCCTTCATCATTGAACAACTTCGGACCAAATTTTCTGAAATCGTGTCCACCGAGCTCTTTGATCCTATCTTCCCAGTGGCCCTTTTCTCGTACCAATTTATTGATTTTATCGTTCATTTCCATAAGCCTGAATTGACCCAAACCAGCATTCTGAATTTTCGTAGCCAGCTGAGAAATCTCTCTAATTATATCTCTTCGATAGACTTCAGCTTTTTTTAGATTGTCGCACAAACTCGCTAAATACGGTCTAACATCTTTATCTTTTAAGCCCTCGATGTTCTCTAACCTCCATCTTGCCAATTCTGTCTGAGCCTTTTCGGAATTTCTGGCCATCTTTGAATACTGTGAATGAGCGGATTCAAAATGATTTTATGATATCTACAGTTTGTGATGCATTACAATTCTATTGACTTAAGATGCAGTAAGAAGAAAAGATCTTGAATATGAGTTATTTTAAAGTATATTAAAATTTTATTAAAATAAAGAATATTCATCGATTTATTAAAAAGTAATACGTCATTAAGTGAATAATATAATTATAATTTTTAAATAAAAAATGGAGAGCAAAATAAAATTTAAAAAATGACATAATTTATTAGTCATAATTTATTGATCATTTTTGTTTTTGTTGAGAGATAATGATGACGAACAAGTGGACGTGTCTGTTTGAATTAAGTGCCTCGTTTTTGGATGATATTACATACTCTTTAAATATAAATTGTGTTAACATGCAATCAAATTCATCGTCGTCGTCATTAACATTTAAACATTTTTTAGTCAATCTTCGATTCATTTTATTTTTGTAATTGTTTTTGATTAAAGGGATTGACAACATGACGACGACGACGATTTTTGATGGTGATGATGATGATGATGATGACGATGAAATATATATTGACCTATGGCGTTCAACCTTTGAGCGTGTTCGTCACACCAGCTGTTACCGAGTGGAGCAAAAATATCGTTACGTGAATTTACACAGGTGTGATTTGAAAGATGATTTACTGTTCGACTGTTCGATTGAAGTTCAGCAAAAAAAAACGAGAAATTGAATTGAATTAAAATTAAAGCCACAAGCATAACCATTCTTCAGTACTTGGGCCTCAGTTCTGGGCGCCAGTTTAGATCACATAATAATAATAATAAAGAATAATAATAACAATAATAATAATAATATAAATCATGACATCCTATAATTACTAAAATTTGTATCCTCGTATAAATGCCTATTCATAACCAACTTAGCAGAAATACTTAACAAAACATATTTATAGATACCTTCACATTAACCAGTTTTCGGCTATTGTTTCATCATCATCATTATTATTATTATCGATGTTATTATTTTTATTTTAACCACGTCCGTGATCGTTTCACTCATGCCTGGGCTCGGTGTTAAATTTTTCAGCTTAAATCAATAAATCTGAACCACATTTTACTTCAGCATGAAATTTACCAGATTGAAAAATTAACTTAATTTAACAAAAGCGCTGTTTCTGAGAAAGACACTTATTTCGTAATAAGAGACGCCAGTGAGTTGGAAATTAGGTGGACGAGAGGAAAGATAAATTGCTAAATTAGATGAGGTTTTGAGGCTCCTAGAAATGCGATGACTGCTTGTCACGATTTAGTAATTATGTTGCCTAAATTATGGCGTTGTTTACATAACTGACTTAAGCACGATTACCAATAGGTTTCTCAGTCATTGTGACTATTGTTCCGCTTCACTAGAAATGAATGTAACTGCTTACTGGGCACTGCTTGCCTAGCAACATTTAGCAAAGGTGCAGTTTTCAACAACAAATCATACTATTTTATTGCAACGATAAATAACAATTATGTGTAATGATGCTAACTGTAACAATAGAAGGCTCTGCTGTTTTATAGTAATTCACAGAAGATTTCAAAAATTTCAAGCATTGTCGCAACTGGTTAGATGCGGTTACATTCTGCTTGCAGCAAGTGGTAGGTTTTATAAGGAGCTTCGAGTGTGCGGTATTCAGTCATTTTGACACTTTACTCAATGAGGACAATGATGAGGTCTCTGTTGGCGATTACGTTCGTTTATTTTGCTGCTGCCAGTGCCCAAAGTAAGAACATAGTCTAGAAATTTTGCTTAGGTCATGTTGGTATATCATTTTATTGTTAAAATTTTGTAAGAGAATCAAGAGAGGTAAAACATTAATTTTAGATTTTTTTATTTTCTTATTGGTAAAGTTGCCATCATGTTTAATAGTCAGAGCTGGTCAATATTATGAAAATTTAAATGATAATTGGGAATTTATTAGAAAAATTCAAATATACATCTAATGGGCGCCTCTGAAGCAACGCTTTTAACTATTATAATTACTATTAATTAGTATGGGGAGTTGTTAATATTATACCATTAATTCCTAATTTATTATCATAACAATCACCATAATTTTTGTAATAATGCAACTTTTCAAAATATTGGCAATGAATTTTCATAACCAGTGTATTTGAGACGTCATTTTGAAAAGTATGGTTTTAATATTCCTTATTAAAATACATTTACTATTCAAATTATGCAAACTTATGAAATTAATACAAAATATTTTATTATAAATATTATAAAAGCAAACATTTGTTAATATTAGTGGCTATTTTAATTACTAATCAATTTAAATATTTAGTTGCAAATTCGAGCGATAGTCAATACCTTTTATTATTGAGTAACAACCCTAATGTGATTAATATATATATATATAACAAGATTAAATAGATTTGTATGTATTAGTTTAACAGCACCATTCCACTTATGTAGATTAGAAATTGTAATAAGTTTAATCATATATTGAAATAAATATCAATATAGCATATCAATATACATATATCATATATTTATATCATATCAATATTTATGTTTAAAATTGTATTAATTTTAATTTATAATTAATCTAAAAAATCCTAATACTTGCTATTTATCAGCTGGCACAGCATGTCCAATGCTTGCTTGTGCCATCAACTGCACTTACAGCCAGAAATTGGATGCCAACGGATGCAGAACTTGCGAATGTTTGGATCCTTGCAAAGTAATTTACATTATTATTATTGTCAGTGTTTGTGTTATTGTTATTATTATTATTTTATTATTATAATTTTAAAATTTTTATTATTTAATATTATTTTTAATAATAAAAACAATAATTATTAATAATAATTAATAAATTATAAGGACAAGGTTTGTCCGCTTGGAGAAGAATGCAGAGTTGAAAAGGAATTGGCTGTGTGCGTAAAGAAAGGTTTCGTTAAATTTTTTTATAATTTCAACAAAAATTTAAATTTATGAGGTTACATGGCTCTGGAAAATTTTATAAACCGCTTTAAAAGCCAAATATTTTAAAAAATAAATTAAAATAAAAATTATTTATAAATTAAATTGGAAATTAATTGCTTTTTTTGAAAAATCAATCTTATTTTTGTTACGTTTCAATAGAATGTCCTCTCCTAAAATGCCATGCCTGCAATAGTGGATACAGGTTGAACTACGATGGATGTCAGACGTGCTCATGTGTGGATCCTTGTGAGGTAAGTAACAAAAACTGAACTTACTGATATGTTTGATCTTAAATTCTGATTATTATTTATTGATTATTTATCGTCGTTACTACGCCAATTTGAAATTCTAAAAACATGCAAACCTAATAACAACAATAATAAATTTAAAACATAGTAATAATATTAATAATAATAATACAATAATAATAAACATAATAATGATATTCATATTTTAACATAATCTGATTTTATACAGTATCACAAATGCGAAGAGGGTCAAGTATGTACAAAGAAGGAGGTTCAGTGCATCAGAGCGCCTTGCTACCCAGTGGCCGATTGCAAAGGTTATTCAAATTTATTTTGATTTTTTTCTAATGTTTGAATAACTGTTGGATCAAAAAAAATAGGATAATTGTAGATAGATTTTTATTCAACAAAAATAATTTATTGCAAGGTATAAATAAATTATTAATAAAACTTTTTTTTGTAAAAATAGTCATCAAAATTTATTTCTTAATTTCAGTCTGTCCTCAAATCCGTTGCATTGCTCCTTGCAAAAGTGGCTACAGGGTGGATTCCAACAAATGCCAAACATGCCAGTGTGTGGATCCTTGTGAGGTAAGTAACAAAACTAAACTTACTTATATGTTTGATCTTAAATTCTGAAACAAAAAAACCATAGAAAAACCAGATGAACAGTTTTAAAATAATTATTTCATTCTGATTCCAGACGAAAGGTTTCTAAATTTTAATATTTATTTATCGTCGTTACTACTCCAATTTAAAATTCTAAAAACATGCAAACCTAAAAACAATAATAATAAATTTAAAACATAATAATAATAATAATAATAATAATAATACAATAATAATAAACATAATAATGATATTAATATTTTAACATAATCTGATTTTACACTGTATCCGAAATGCGAAGAAGGTCAAGTATGTACAAGTAAGGAGGTTCAGTGCATCAGAGCACCTTGCTACCCAGTGGCCGATTGCACAGGTTATTCAAATTTATTTTGATTCTTTTCCAATGTTTGAATAACTGTTGAATAAAAAAAATAGGATAATTGTAGATAGATTTTTATTCAATAAAAAATAATTTATTGCAAGGTATAAATAAATTATTAATAAAACTTTTTTTTGTAAAAATAGTCATTCCAGTCTGCCCTCAAATCCTTTGCATTGCTCCTTGCAAAAGTGGCTACAGGGAGGATTTCAACAGATGCCAAACATGCGAGTGTGTGGATCCTTGTGAGGTGATCATAAGTTGTTTTATTAACAATTTATCACCTTACAGTTTTTATATTTGCTATTTATTATATTTCAAATTTAACTTTTCTGTAACTTTTTTGTTCGAGTTCTATTATTTAATAGCAGTTAATAATAATTTATAAAATTGCTCAGGCTCAGGCTAAGACTAATTTAAGCAATATTTATATAAAATTTAATTGTTGTAATTCAAATTAACAGGTTATTAACAGGATAATTTACAAAAAAATATAATATAACATGCATCATAAGGTGCCCGAAACTAATTTTTAATCAATTATGTATAAAACTGCAACCATAATATTCAAACAGTATCCCAGATGTGAAAAGGGCGAAGTATGCAAAAGACAGCAGGTCTTCTGCTTTGTCCCTCCTTGTTATGACACTTACGAATGCGTCAAAGGTGAAACTCCCTATTGAAAGATTCAAAGTTGTCTTCGTTGAACACATTCATATCCAATGAGTCTGATTTTCGATGACATGAGATTATCTACCTAAATTTTTGTTTCTATTTTTGGTCTCTAAATTTGTTCAAAAATAGCTAAAGTGTTCGAGGGAATAAATCTAAACGCTTCGAAATCCATGCTAATAATAGTATTCACTTTTATTTAGAATGTCCTCTGTACAAATGTGCTCCTTGTAACCATGGATACAAAGTCGACAAGAACGGTTGTCAAACCTGCGATTGTTTGCCTCCGAGAGGCCTCAATTGCGGGGTATGAACAAACAGACACAATAATAATAAATAAATAATGTTGTGGCAATATACATAGTCAAGTAATTGTGAATGAATTTTAATATGCAGGGTGTGTTGTGCAGTAAAGGTCAGATTTGCAAGAAAGTAGTGGCGCCCTGTCTCATTCCGCCTTGCCCTGTGATTGGAAGATGTTACAATACGAGTAAATATAAATACGATCATTACAATGTTAACTAGAATCATTTTAAAGGAAATTTTTGAACTTACAGCTTCTGTCTGAAAACATCTGGTGGAAATTCCCCACAAGATCAGAATCTCTTACCAAAGAATAGCTTGATGAATATTAAATAATTTCTGATTAACTTTTGATTCATGAGTTCAAATGTTAAATAATGTTTCAAATGTTTAATAATTTAAATTTAAAAGTCCAAATTTCATTTGTGCATTGCTTGACTTAGAACACAAACATCACCAAAAGGCTACTTGCACTGCTCAATTAATTCGAACAATATGGCAAGTGGTGTTGAAATAGATGCGCCTATTGCCCTTGGACGTCAACGTAAAAAGATAGAAAAAAATGAAACTAATTTCAAGCCTAAACAATTTTTATTAGATAAGTATGTACATCAATAATTGTGTAGATAGTGCTGGCCCGTATTTATGGGGAGGGTTTACGTAAGCCTCCGAAATATTAAAAAAATATTTTAATTGTAAATTTTAGTGATTTATATAACAGCATAAAATCAAAAAACCTTAAATTCGTCTCTATTTATTATTATTACTATCATTTGATTTTGATTTTGAATAATATCAAAATGAACCCCTAAAATCATTTTCTGACTACTATTTAGTAGTGCAATTATTTGTAACAATTTACCAAAGTTAGTTCATACATATTTATTACCTTTGTTGTAGGAGATAGATTTAATTGAAATACTATTTTAATTGAGACTACAAATTTGAAGTCAACATGTCCGATAGCGTGGGACAAGTCATGTGTCATTTTGTTATTGCCTAATTCTATCGAACTCTAGCCTTTATTTAATTTTTTTATTTAAGATATTATATATTTTGATGATAAACAAATAAACTGCAATGATATCATTGATAGCTTTCAATCAAAATATCGAGGTCAGTTGGGTTGATACATCTTTTAGTTGCAAATTTGTGAGTTATGACTCATTAATAACGATTACTAACCATCCTATCTCATATACCCTATAAGACTCAAACGAACTTCAATTAACAAGTAATTCATGATATAAGCACTAATAGTGACATTTTTCCAACAATTCTTCACATTAACAAACACATTAATTTAACCGGTGGGTGGCCCTGGGCTCACTTGGAAGGGAGGCCCCTTTCCAATTCCCCTTATTGCACATCATCACATGCTAGTAACCTAATATAGAAATACTTTGAACACGAGTTGCACTTGAAAAATTTATTTACCAAATAAATATGGCTAAAATCAGAGAATACATGAAGTTATAACAGCTATTAAAGTTCAGATACTTTTCTAGATCTCCGTGTGGCAAAATCGCTGATGATGTCACTGAAGTTTAATTCACGCAGTACATCCGACTCGATGCTCAAAATTTGCAGACCATTGTACTTGCCGCTCATTGCAGATGCATTTTGGTAGCTTTGCCCGCCATAGTTTTCCCAGTTCTAAGTCATGCGTCTCGAGAGCGATAGTAGGGTGTAAACAGAATTATCTTTCTCCGGTGAAAACCGCAATAAATCTCCTTTAAAATACTTTGCTTAAATAAATATCGACTTAATCCGTTTTCAGACTTAGATATCGCTGTTCGGTAAATATTTCTTCATGACGAGGTCGTTAACACCAGATTCTCTCGAACTCATTTTGAACTCGGTTATGAAGCATGCAAATGAAAATTCAAATCTGCTAATAAAGAAACTGAATGATCATATGACTAATGCAATCAACCAAATGAATGTCAATATTGTCGAAATAAACGCCAGAATTTTGGCTTAGCTAAAAAATTCACTAACTCACCAATAAGTATTTACCCACGCATTTTAAACTAAAGTATCAGCCCAACCATACTCAAGAAAATTAATTTGAGATCGAACAAATGAAAACGGCAATACTATCATTCCAGTTTATGTGTTTATCATCAAAGTATATAATATCACATAAAAATTACATAAAGGATAGAGTTCGATAGAATTAAGCAATAACGAAGTGACCCTGGAGACACATGACTTGTCCCACGCTGTCGGACATGTTGACTTCAAATTTGTAGTCACCACGGACCAAAAAGGCAGGAATTTTGTCTATCTTGAAGGGAAAAGCAACTGGAGCCAGACTGTAGGTTCCCTGATGGAATAATCGTCGTCAATAAATATTAAATGAAGTAAAATTTTAAATCAATAATTAACCTCTTGAATTAAAAAGTAATTAAAGTAAATTTTAAATCATAAACTAACCTTCTTGAATGGGCAGTGGCAGTTGAGGTTTGAAGCGTCCTCAGGGTTGCAAGTAATCTGTTCGAGTAGTGGGCAGATGTCGTCGTAATTGCAAGATCCCATTTTGTTGAAGCATGGAAGTCTTACGTAATTTGTACCGCGCAATTTTTGCATAAGAACTTTGGTCTGAAATGATGAATTTGTTGTGGTTAGATAAACAGCTAGCTAATCTATTGTTGAGTCTAGCGCCCGCACGGCCTAATGGCGGCGCTTCTAACGATGGCGAACCGCGCTGCGAGAGAACCTAACCTCCTAATCATCTAGCTATGCTATATATCTATACATAACGGACGTTAATAAAACATATGTTTGTTTTAATTTACAAGGAATTTTAAAGCAAAAACCTTAAGCGGTCCATTGACGTCTCTGTTCAATGTTGCTTCGAAGGATGCTGTAAGAGTTCCTGGGTAATGGAGGGGATCAGGAGTCAATGACAATTTGCTGATGCTTCCTGCAGCGCCATTTCCGCAGTCTTTCCACGAGAAAGAATTTGCCTGATGATAAATTTTTAAATTCAATTAAACACATTTGCAAATAAATATTAGTAGCAATTGGCTGTGATATCAGAATCTGTTTTAAGATAAAATTATTATAACTCGAATTGTCGCGTTCCTTTAAGCCAGGGGTACTCAAACTGCGGACCGCGGTCCACAATCCGGACCGCCGATAGCTTTTAAGTGGACCTCTAATTATTTCCAAAAAAATAAATTTAAAAAGTTAAAAAATTCTGAATTCTGGTCTAAGTTTGTAATTGAGGGTCCAAGAAATTGGCTTTATCAGTTCTGACAATATTTGGATCAACTTACACCTGTGAATCATCATTTTCAACTATGAACATTATCAAGTCTAAAAATCGAAGTCAATTAACTGATATACATCTTGGAAATTGTTTGAGAATTGCAATTACTAGCTATTCTCCAAATATCATAGAAGTCACGAAGTCATAGAAGGACAAGCAGTTCCATGCATCACACTAAATAAAAAAAGTCTGGCAGCATTTTAATATTAATTCATTACTTTTTACTTCACAACCCCCCCCCCCCCGGTCCACATGACCCTTGTGGACCGCCACCTATCTGAAAATTACGTAAAGTGGATCCCGGCCAAAAAAGTTTGAGTACCCCTGCTTTAAGCGACGACCAAAAGCAATAGCGTCCATAACCCCTAGTGCTCTACCAGGGTGCTTTTTAGCTCTCTATGCTGTACTCGGACATATAAAGCACTCAAAAATATTGACTAGTTGCAAACTGTGAAATGGACATACTGCGACGGGTCCAACTTGGCTGAAGTTGACGATGTTGTTTTCATAGTCTGCTTCGCTCCTTCCATGTGCTTGAGCAAAGGCGATCACAACCAGAGCAACCAGTGGCAAAACTAGTCGTTTAAAAGTAACAAATTTAGAAAATTCCAGCAACGGTTATTAATAATCTTCGACTTGAATTTATTTTAATATTTTACGAAAAATACTTGAACTGTTAAGTATTAGAAAATAGTCTAAAGAGCACTCACTTGTTCCAATAGATGCCATCTTTTGAAAATTTCTGACAGTCAAAGTGTTATAGGACTTTACTTATAAGGTGCACAAACATGTGATTACAAGGGGGAGGAGATCATGTGGATCTGGTGCATCTATGTATTTGATATTCAAATCACTTATTGATGGATCGAAGGTGATTGAAAATGGACCAAATTAAAAAAATAATTTGAATACAATTTATTAATTTACGATTAACATAAAATTCCATTTAAACAAATAACTTAACAAGTTTAATTGTGAGCATCACCTGACTAAGAACCCGCCTAGTTTGTTCATCAGCTTCAACACCACTGTTTGTTCTTAGTTTTACATTCGACTCCCATAATTAGCTTAAATGAAATATACAAATATAAAAACAAGACTTTTGACGGTCTTAAAGGCGACTTTAATTGAACGTGTCTCGAATAAGTCTGAATTCTCTGTAAAAACAAAAAACTGTTGTTATTTTGTATTCAATGTTTTGCCAGCTTTGTTAAATTGAGAGAATGTGGTTGATGCAATGATATCACAATACGATATCAAAATATGATATCAGAGTTTATTAGAAATCGTTAGTGTCAGTAATAAGGAAAAACATGGATATAACTTCAATATAAAAATTTAACAATCTGAAAAAATTCAACGTTCATAACAATTAATAGCATAAGTTTTTGTTTGTGGATCAGCTTAAAATATCGTTAACTTGTATCATTTTTAAGCAGAAGGTGAGGTTAAATTTTAAAGAATTTTATCTTAATTAATAAATTTACTTTGGATAAATCACTTTACCTCAATTAATAGAATTCTTTAATTCAAATAATGCACCAACTTATTAAATAAAAAAACTTGAAGGACCACTTTTTTGTATTTCAAGGTTTCTCCCCTTTGGCAATGCTTCTATCTCTAATCGTAATTTGCATTACATTTGACCTTTGGCCCTGAAGCTATCGATTATGAACAATAAACAACAATCCTTTATTATTTACTTTGTGTAAAATAATTCTTCTAATAGACCATTAGTTCTGAAATGTCATGTGAAATTTTTATCAGTTAATCAGAAATATTTATTTACTTAAGAGGCTTCATTACTCTTTTAATATTGGTCAGTTGACATCACTATCATGCCATAAATCGTCTAGTCACAAGTAGAACGTTTCTACTGACTAGTAGAAATACTTCACATGGCATGATACATTGAAATTTTGATCATATTATTTAAATAAATTGAATTTAATTAATTACTTTACATATTACGCAAGGTATTCATTCCAGCCTAAGAGTAAGGTGCCTATTTATTGCAAGAAATGTAGTCAGCATTATAGCAACTTAATCAAGCTTTTGCTTTTACAGGATAAACATAATTGTTCAGAATCGTCGACACTAAGACGGAAACGAGTGTTCTTCAAAAAGTTACATGGGGAGTAAATTATAAATTGCCCAGAAGATAATTTAATAATTCTTTAATCGTTCGGTTGGTTAAATCCAATCAAAATACTCAAAATTAAAATGCAATTAATAATTTATTTATTTATTATTTCTCAAAAAGAAAAACAACTAAGTAAACTTCGAGTAAATTAGATTTGAAGTTTGAAAACACAATAAAAACGGACCAAAACCATCATCGATACATGAAAATTGAAACCAATTATCTTTCAAAACCTGAAAAGTAAAATGTCATCAAAGGAAACTCATGAATATTTCTTGATTTATAAAAATTCTTAATGATTTAAAAAACAAAAATTTGACCATATTATTTAAATAAATTTAATTAATTAAAATACTATGACGTTGACTGAAATCGTAATAATGTCGTAACAACAATATTTATTTATTTCTAAATAATCTTAGTACAGCTTAATTTGGAATCAGCTCTTTTTCGTTTTCATCAGCAGTCAACCATTCATTGCACGGAAAGGTCCAATTCTTTCCAGCTGAAGTGAGGCTCAACTTAACCTTTTCCAGGAACCAATCCGATCCAACTCCTGAAGCATCATGTCCAACTCTTCAATAAATAAATAAATAAATAATTGAATGATGAATATCAAAACGGTGATTATAACAAGCCATAGTGCCAAGATCTAAATTAAGGAAGTGACTTAAAGAAATTAAGGACATTAACAATAAGTTTGGAAACTAATAACATTTTGAATTAATTTAACAAACAGTGTCAATTGCTAGGTCTGAGATGTAATAGGATACATTGTAATTCTCATTTACGCAATCTTTTTGACGTTCCCGACATCAGGAGCTGTAATGAGGAAGCGATCCATCTGGTTTTTCTCAAACTTATTTCTATTTTGAGATTCTTTTAATTCAAGCATGCCTGTTGCAATCCAAATAAATAATAATTAATAGCGATTTTATTGGAATTGTTTAAAATTTATTGGTATTTCTAAAAACAAATTAACCCGTGGTTCCCTGAGATCCGAATATGACAAGATAAGCGTTGGCATCTGTGCCGGCGCCAAATTTGTTCCCAGTGTAGACCTCAACACAATATTCAGTCAATTTTCCTGAGTTAGATAACATATATTACGTATTTTCATTTCTAATAACTATGCACACACATTATTATTTCTAAGAGAGGGACCTTTTCAAATAAAAAGTTATTTTCTCTGATGAAATGATTTTTGAAATAATTAAACGGAGATTTTATGAATAGTTTGCGTACTTTCATTTCTGGGAGTTCGTTCCTGAAGATCATTCAATGATTTCGATGGACGTTTATCAGTTTTTCCGAAGTTCAGACTTCTGCTTATCTCATGTTGCTTTAACTTCCTCAATTCCCTTTCGATATCGCAATCGTCAGCCTTGTACGAATAGTCATCCACATCATAATCTTCATCATCGTAGCTGTCGTAATTGTCAGGCATGTCTTCATCGTAATCATTTTCATCGCCTTCGTAATTTCTGTGCTTCAGACTTGATCTACTACTGGATAATCTACGATTTTGAAATGATTTCAAATCAAAGGAATTCCTAGCCAGAGACTGTTCTCCTCTGTTTCCTTTGGAATTCGTTGATTGAGAAAGTTTTGACCTTTTGTCAGTATTTCGTAAATCCTTCTCTGAATCGACAGGAAGCAAAACACGAGTCAATTTTCCTCCTTCTTTTGGATTAGAAGAGAGCCATTGTTCACATGGAAAGAAATATCTGTTTCGGTTAATGTAAAATAATTATAGAGATGACAGAAAGTCTATTGTAACTGATATTTTCACGTTGTTATCTAGAATTATTAAAATTTATTGAAAACACAAAGTATATAAATATTGAAGTCGCAGAGCATGTTAAAATAAACAATCGATTAGGTTTTAAACTAACTTTCTGCCATTTCTGGCATCGTAGACAGTAATCCATTCAACGAACCATGCTGCAGCTAATCCTTTATTGTCATGTCTGATTATTAATTTTTTAAGATCTCCTATGAACTTGCTGGAAGCTTCAAAAGTGTCCTCCTACTCTTAGTAAATTGTTAAATAAAAATTAGTAATGGTTATATAAAAAAATCTCGAAATCTAAATTGAAATATAACTAATCAATCCCAAGTTGATATAATTTTAGTCCAGTTAACAACAATACAATAATTAATTAATATAACCTAAAGATAATTAATTATGGAAAATTAATTAACGATCATCCGAATAAAATATTGTTCTGAGACAAAAAGTACACTTGCCTTTCCCTTTTCGAATTTATTAACTGGCTTTCCTGTTTTCTTTTGGCTTTTAATATCATCATTGTTATCATCATCTATGAACAAGGAATCGTCCAATTGAAATTCCTTGCTCTCATCAGCTGATCCTATGAGCTTCAGGAACACATTGGCATCGGTTCCAGCTCCTGACACGTCTCCTGTCTTAACTCTGATGATGAACTTGGAATCTGTAAGGAGAATGTGATAGCATATTGAAAGCCTAGTAACATAGCAATTCTAGTAAACTTATAATAAATGTTTAGGTAATGTGGATGTATCTTTGAATTGTTAGTTTAGAAACGTTATTGGAGTTACGTTTAGCTTCACTGCACTTCTTGTATTTAAAAGTAATGCTTTTTGACCTCCGATTGTTGTAATATCAGTTTGAAAGATGATGAAATTGTTTTTATTTAAACCTTCTTTTTCGTAGCTTGTTCGTGGACGAGTACCAGCAAAAAAATCCTTTTTCTGATCATTTCTGTTGGAACCATCTCCCCTTTCAGTCGGGTAAAGTTCTCTTACCAGTTGGCCATCTCCCTTTCCTTTGTCGAACCATTTTTGACAAATGAATAAATAATCTTTCATAGAATCTTCGAAATCATTGTTTGCATATTTTGAATTTCTCCGAGCATCATTTTTGCTCGACTTCGAATTTTGATTAATTTGTGTCTCCTGAGATTTCCTAATGAGAATCTGCAATTTATCAAAATTTATTCAAGTATCAATAATTTTAGTTTAGGTCAAAAAG
The DNA here is from genome assembly GCA_021613335.1 of Whitmania pigra. Taxonomy (NCBI): domain Eukaryota; kingdom Metazoa; phylum Annelida; class Clitellata; order Hirudinida; family Haemopidae; genus Whitmania; species Whitmania pigra. Next base: position 94,404 of record JAJTWR010000116.1, read on the forward strand.
TCCTCTGACCTTATCCAAAAACCATCCTGGCATAATACCGCTATTGTCATGTCCCACGCGTATCTTCTTAATGTTACCAATGTCTACTTCATCAATCTGTTTTAAGTCGTCATTTGAGATTCGGATAATGTTTAATCGGATAATTACGATTTTTTAAGAATACTATTTTCCATTCAAGGTTATAATAAATGAATAGAAATTAAAAACTATTCTAGGTCACCTTAAATACATCATGATGAGCTCGTTCAAAATTATTCTTCTTATCATCGAGATATATTTCATTTGTCGATCCTTGATCTCCGAACATTTGAATGAAGACGTTGGCATCAGTACCGGCATTCTTTTCATCTCCAGTCCATACGTTCACCTCGTAAGTCGCTGTAACAGGAAGCTAATTTTTGAATCACGGTTTAGGAAAGACAGATGCCGAATAATAAATTATTCTTACAAAGTAAATCAGAGTCATTTAATTCGATTAAAACAAAATTGAACTAAAACTCTGCATACTCTGCAAATCTTTTACTGCTTTATCATTTCGTTGTTCTGCCTTAGCTTCCAAAGCAATTCCATTTTCGTTGGTTTTGCTTCCTTCAATCCAGCGATCCACTGGAAACTGATGCAAAACACGATTTCCTTTCTTATTCTCGTACTCCACATTTACTCCAGAAAGATGCCAACTGCTGCCAAAACCACTCCCGTCGTGCCATATTTTCAGTTTTCTCAGCTGTTTAAAACAACTTAATGTTAAATTAATATTATTATAAACTAAACACAAGTTGTTAACATGTTATTTTTTGTCTTAGAAATGTTACCTTTCCAATATAAGGAGCCTGAAGAAGAAAAACATCTTCATGGTTTCTCTCAAATTTATTCACATTCGTCTCTGATTTGGACAGCTTCAAGTCTCCAGTGTCTCCTGCATCACCGAACAACTTGACCCAAACATTAGCATCCGTTCCTGCGTTCATCACGTCGCTAGTCTTTGTAGTGACTTTGTAAGTGGCTTTCATAAAAAGTTAATGAAATATTTATTTATCTATTGGCAATATGTTGGTGATTGATCAGAACAATCGACTGTTAAATACTGTTGTTGCGTTTAATGTAACTGCAGACATAAATATTTATTTTATTACGGCCAAATTTTATTCATTTAATTTAAGTTTGGCCAAAGATCCACGAAAATCGCAACATTTAAAAATTAAAAATAAAACCTTGAGGTGTTTTGGATTCCGACTTTCGACTCGGAAACACCTCAACAACGTTTGTGTCCTCAGAACTTTTGCTTCCTTCAATCCACCGTTCAACGTCGAATCGACAAGGATTGTGATTTTCACTTTTTCCCTCAAAAGCCACAACCACGTGAAATAAATGCCAACGGCTGCCCAGACCACTTCCATCATGCCAGACTTTGAGTTTTTTTATCTGATGGAATAAGTTCTTAATTCACAATATATTTATAATAAAACGGTGTTTCCTTAAATAAAATTAAATATTTAATTTAAAAAATACTTAAAACTACTTAATAATCGACCCTTGTCTCTTGCATACGTTTTATTTTTATGGCCAGGCTTTTAACTTTATTAGTATTACAACATTTAATGACATATTTCGACTTTTCACAAATTTAACTCCTAGATTACTAATGTAGCGTATAAAACTTATTGTGGAGAACAATAAAAATTAAATTTACCTTCCCAATATAAGGAGTTTTAAGAAGAAAAACATCTTCATGGTTTCTCTCAAATTTATTCACACTCGTCTCCGATTTGGACAGCTTCAAGTCTCCAGTGTCTCCTGCATCACCGAACAACTTGACCCAAACATTAGCATCCGTTCCTGCGTTCATCACGTCACTGGTCTTTGTGGTGACTTTGTATGTTGTTTTGGAAGTCTCTTAAAAAGTTAATAAAAATTTTATTTTACAAAATGACGTAATTCAAATGTCAAATAATTATTTTTTAAAATTGGTAACAAAGAAGTAAAATCTTTGAACATGGCTTATTCAAGGCATTGCAGATGTAGAATCTACATTAGTAATTCATGCTAATTAAAATACAATTACCAGCTCCTTTATTTTCTGAATCTGGATACAACGTTTGCTCCAGAACACTATCTTTATCGTTTGCCAGCCACTTGTTACAAGTGAAAGTCTGTTCCATTTTAGTTTTCATTGATTTTATTTTGACCTTTCAAACAGAATAAGCAATTAAACTCATCTTTTAGATAAAAATAGCGCATAGGTTTTATGTAAAAATTAGGTTTTATGTAATTTTAATTTTTGTACCTCTTCTAAGAACCAGCCTGCTCCCAACCCCTTATTGTCATGACCCACATCGATTTTCTCCAGTGGAAACAAATCTAAAATATTTTTGCTTTCGGGTCAGATCAAATGTACTCAATAAACCTGCCACAAAAGTATCTAAAAAAACATTATATTTTGACACAACAAGCATACAAAATATTGGTTAGATATCATCACTATTTTAGAAGATATTGCCATTTTTACTTTTCGAATTTTGAATTTTTCGAAAATCAGTCACACATAACGTGTCGTAACTAATGTTATATTTAGAAACAATTTCAAGAAAATTTCACTTGGCGTGTTACTATAAAAAAAAAGAAGATTTAGAGTTCTTTTGAAAATTATTTGCAAAATCAAATTGCGATATAGTAAACTTAAAAAAAAATAAACAGCAAAATGTTTAAAATTTCTGGTCAACCTGGAGTAGTTTCAATGTGGAAAACTTCTGTTGAATTCCTCTCAAATTTTCCATTTTCCAACCAAATCTTTTCAGAGCTTTTTGCATCTTTGGAGCTCCTGAATGTTTGTTCTTTGCTGGTTTTTTTCGGACCGTACAATATTACGTAGACGTTTGCGGAAGTTCCCGCGAACCGACAATCACCTGTTTTCACCTTGATTTGATATGATTCTTTTTCTTTACCTAATATGGTTTGTTATGTTAACATTAATATCTCTTGGTATTTGATTAATGATAACTATAAACCGGGATGGTGAAGGTAATTAAATGTTATTCGACTGAAACAAAATTGATGCTGTTAAAATGTTTCAATCAACAATGCACTACAAAATGGAGAAATGTTCTTTACCGATTATGATATTACTTAAATATATTTTATATCACCTTTCTCGCCCCCACGATTCCGCTCGTTAGAAGAATTTATGGCATCGGGATCATAAAATAATTCTCTGCTGATTTTTCCGTCGGATCTTTTGAGCGAAAACCAACGGTTACAATGAAACGTGTAGATTCTGTCCGTCAAACTGTCGTCAACCACTACCTAGAAAAAGGAGGTTAAGATTCATTACATGTCTTCTACATAAATTCAGAAGTTAATAATTATTTAATTAAATATTTGGTCATATAACGATGATGATAATAATAGTGTAACTTTTAACTGTTAACTTTTACTTGTCATTTAGTGTTTCAATAAAAAATTCTAAAAAGAAAAAAATGCTGAATTGTAAAATGTTTGGCTTTTGCAAAATCAAGTCATTTTTCTAATATGCAAACGTTAGCTAATAATAAACTAGTTCTGAGTAAACCATCTGCATGAAGTCTAATACTTTTATCTATTTATTGAATATAATAATATTACTCGATAATAAATATTTTTCATTGACCAACTTTGAGTAAAAACCAGTCAGGATGTGAACCGGAGTTGTCATGACGGACTTTGACTTTCATGAGAGCACCAAGGTGAAGACTCTCAAGGTTGAACTCGTTCACGCTAAAAATCAGTTAAAATCAGGGATGGGCGATTAACTATGTAACTTTTGACGGAAGATGATTACACCAGAAGCTGACCTTCCAGTTTTGAAAGCTTCAAGCATTTTGGCAGAAAGTCTGCGCTCCGTCGATTCTCCGAAATTTCCGACCAAAGTCAAGTAAACATTGGCATCAGTTCCGGCATTTTCTTGACTTCCAGTGTAAAGTGTTACTTTGTAAGTTGCCACTGTGAGTTGGATAAGTTAATGTAATAATAAAATAATACGCTACGGCAAAATAATATCTTTAGCAGTAGTATAAAAATTTAAAGTAGCCTAACAATATTGTCAAAATTAACTAACATTTGTGTTGAGTTTTCAGATGATAAAGTGATTATTTGTTTTAAAACAAATTCACTAACGCTGTTTAACATCCATTGGATTGAGACTGGCTACTAAAATCTTCTTTGTTATCCACTCTTTGCAGTGAAAGTAATATCTCCAGCTGAGGTTATTCAGGTCTGTTATAACCATCTATCAAATGGTCAGTCAACAAATTGTTCATAATTACAATCGTAAATTTTCACATTTTTGAAAAGTTGAAAACAGGGTGGAACTGGTTTCAGTGGTAATTGATATATGTAAGTAAACTCACCCTCTCAAGGTACCATTTTCTTTCGCCTTCGTATTCGACGCTAAAAATGAAATTGAATTAATTGTCATAATGTTCTTTGCTATTATACCTGCAATGATTTAAAGCCATGTTCTCCTTTTTTTATAACCTAATTGGTCTAAATAAAAGTCTATTTATTTCCTTTTGATCATACCAACAAATAAATGTGTTGCATGCACACAGAGAATATCTGGCCTCTACGTTAGGTCAATTTGGTTTTGAAAAAGCAATGAGTGGTCCTGATTGTAAAATGTTATTATTTTAAACCCCGGGCGGGTCCCGGGCTCGCATTTACATTTTAGTGTTTTAAGCTTAAATGACAATTCCGAAGCGCAGACTAACCAGATTTTTCTTATGGCACCCACGCTGTTAGTTGCTATCCGAAACACATCACTTTGGTTTCTTTGAAAAGGAATGCTGTTGTTGCTTTGATCGAGAAATAACTTTTCAGATTCTCTCGTATTACCATAGATGGTCAAAAATACTCTTCCATCTCCTGAAATTTTCTCTAAATTTCCAGTTACGACGACCACTTCGTATTCTGGATATTAAAATTATATTGAAAATTACTTTTCAAGACGTTGACAATGTCAAGGAGTCTGTGACGTGAACTATGCCATTATCACATTCATGTCAACCGAATTAAAATGATTTTCATTATTAGTTATGTTATCTACATAATATCACTTCATGTTGTTACTATGCTTATAAATATTGTTTATAATTATAACATAAATTTTAAAAAATGAATTTTTAATATTACCTGTCTCTGGAGTCTGTCTACAGTAAAGTTGTCTCTTTCTGAGACAGTCGCCAATGTATAAGGACAGCCAATCTTCGCATACGAAATTCCAGGATGTATTCTTACATCCTTATTCAGAAAATATTTAAATCATTTAAACAATTTAGTATCAATTTAATTAGTAATTAAATGTTCATTTGGCAGCTCTGTCTGCCTAATATCAGTGATGTGGAAATAAATGTTTTTAATATTTTCGTAGTAAACACTTTGTATTTATTTACAATAATGACTCTACACAATAAATTTGATTACGTGTGAATTGAGAAGACATTATAATGCACTTCTATTTGTTGTGACATATGTAAATTATGCGCGAAACCTTTAGTGACAAATCTTCCCCTGTCTTTTGCGTTATAAAACATTCGCGGATCCAAAGAATCTCCGGTTAGAACTTTGTTAATGAGACTTTTGTCAATGACTGGGCATTTGAGTATCTTGATGCTCTTCAAGTACCAGCTATCTTCTTCTGAAACACCATCGTGCTGCAACAAGTCATTAAAAGATGTTGTATTAGTCATCTAGGACCTAGATGCGCCGTGATAATAAATGGTACTGAATCTGGTCAAAGTGGACCATTACCTAGAATAACGCTTGTCTACAGTTTACTATTAAACTGATGTTATTCATAAAATTTATTATTCAACTATTTAAACAAATATTTGGCTGGTGAAGTTTATGAAAATAAATTCAATAAGGCACCTGTTTTCGAAACAAGTACATCTCTTATGCTATTATCTTAACTTATCATATAATTTTAGAAGATTCTAGACACACTGGTGCCTTGTATCTACATAGATGTACAATATATTTAATCCATCATCCCCAAATGTCCACAAATACGAACCTCAACAACCACTGAAAAAAGGTCTCCAACATCTCTGGTTTCGCGGTAAAACACATTTGTTGTGGATGGTTTAAAGGAAAATGGAGAGGAACCTACTTTGGCTTGTTTTTTTGTTAGCTGGAACTTTGATAGTTCACCCTTGCTTCCTTTTATTGCAATGTAAACCTGCATTTGCGTTTGTGAATTTTTATTTTTTTAAGAAAAGTGAATTTATTGTACTTGCAATATATTTTATGAAGAACCAAAAATACTACATTAGTTATGATCTACTTCGATATATATCTACATAGATTTAAACATGAATCTTTCAACTGGCAAATCATGCCATAATTCATTGTAGTGAGACAATAAATTAGGGGCCATTCATAAATGACATTACGCACATTAGAGAGAATATTTGAAAAGCAAGGCTTTAAATTTGGTAAATATCAATTTGGGTCTATAAAGAATTATCTTTGTTTACGTTCATGTATACACATCGTTGCATGTTTCTAATATTTTTGGGTTTAACGTTTTTTAGCGAAATTATTCATATTTTCCGATATTCGATAACAGTTCGTTAGTTAAATTTCTTTTAGTTGAATAAACATGACCGTACATTTTGTCAAGTCGGAGCGATAAACGGCTGCGGAATTTTTCGGATTGCGGTTGTGTGAATGTTGTTTTGAGGAAAATTAAGAAAGTTTGAAGACGTTGGGTGTGTTAGACAAGCAAGAGTTGACTAAAAATAACAAGGAAATTCAGGAATTGAAGACCATTCTGAGGAGGAACGAAGACATTATTGCGGCCTTAGAGTTGCAGAAGAGGAAGATTCATGGGTTAAAATCCAAGATTGATGACATGACAAAGGACTCCAACAAAAAATGGAATGAACACCAGCAGGCTACTAGTGTGCTAACAAATATAGATGGTTTTACAAAGGATTCCCTCATTAAATTGAATGAACACCAACAGGCCACAAAGGTGTTTAAAGGAAAGGTAGATCTGCTGACCTGAGTCATATGAGCACGGTGAAAAAAGCCATTGTTTAAAAATAGCTAGCACGCTTAACTTCTCAGAGCTTGATCTCCAAACTGAACTCATCAAATTTAAAACAAAAGTATATAATTAATCTAGAAACATTTGGCAATATTTTCATGTATTTAAAAGTTATAAATTGTGAATAATTTAAGAGATACGAGTCATTATCTAGACACAACTTCCACTAGCACGGTGAATCAACTTCTCATGGCTTGATCTCTAAATATACCCAGCCTATTTTAAAACACAAAACGTATAATTAATCTAGAAACATTTGGCAATATTTCATGTATTTAAAAGTTCTTAATTGTAAATAATTTAAGAGATACGAGTCATTATCTAGACCCAACTTCCGCTAGCACGGTGAAAAAAGCCATTGTTTAAAAATAGCTAGCACGTTTAACTTCTCAGAGCTTGATCTCCAAACTGAACTCATCAAATTTAAAACAAAAGTATATAATTAATCTAGAAACATTTGGCAATATTTCATGTATTTAAAAGTTCTTAATTGTAAATAATTTAAGAGATACGAGTCATTATCTAGACACAACTTCCACTAGCACGGTGAATCAACTTCTCATGGCTTGATCTCTAAATATACTCTTCTTTATTTTAAAGTTCTATGATGACGCTAAAAAAATTGGGAGCACTAAAGTAACAACACAACAAGATGAAATGCCAAGCAGTGCGAAGGTATCAGTTTTCACTTAATTTAATAACTGGCTTCATTTTCCATAATACATCATAATTACAGGCAGAATCCAAACAAACAGAGGACATTGTGATTATCGATGACGAAAACGACGATACAAAAGTATATCATTAATTTCAATTGAACGCTTATTTTTCATTTATAACTGAAACAATCTTTATGCAGCCTTCACCTACACATCGTCTTACTGGAACTAATTGGTTTTCCTCAACGGACATTAATACAGCCCAGTCATTACTAAAAATTAAATATCCGACAATTGGGGGGTAAACATTTTAATTTGAGTAAAGCGTTTAATATTACATTCAATAACATAACAACAATTCCACACTTTTCAGCCTTTATGACACCGATTTCCTAAGTGGGGTGTCCGTAGAACCTCTACCTGCAGAATTCAATTCGGGACCACCCACCTCCAAATTCGTCCAAATTATTAATGTGGGAGCGCACTGGGTCACCATATCGAATTTGAATTCCGGACCGGACGAAGTGATGCTGTATGACAGCTTGAATTACGGCATCAATGAAGAAGCACAAAGGACGATAACCTATATGGCTAAAAATTTTATTCGAGGTCCGGTGCTCACAATCGTCCGGAAAGGAGTCCAGCAGCAACAAGGTTACGACGACTGCGGACCTATGGCCATTGCTTTTGCGCATTCCCTGTGCTCTGGCAATGACCCTAGTGGTTGCCAATACGAGCAGGGAAGCCTGAGGGATGCCATAATCCGGTCCTTCAGGAATGAAGAGGTCAACATACCAATTACCGGAGTAAAGGTAACCTAACATTTTTTGGCAGTACTAGAAAATAATGTAATTTACTAAATTAATTTTCAAAAGGTTCGCAAAGACTATGGTATGGTGAAGGTTAAAGTGTGGTGCGACTGCAAGCTAAACTGGATCAAGACACCTAGGAGGGAGAATGAAGACATGGCCTCTTGCGACGGGTGCGTCCGATGGTACCATCGCTACTGCCAGAGGATACCGGACAAAGTTCTTCAATATGGCAGCGATTGGATCTGCAGCCATTGCAGGGAAGTTTCAAAGAAAAAAAAAAAAAAATTTTATAAATTTTATAGTTATTTTTGTTTAAAATACTACATAAATATTAATTAATCACACTACTCCTCTTTGTTTTATATTTGTTTTTGTTTATTTTTGCGAAACCGTGCTGGCCCATTTTGTTTACATTTTAAAGGCGTGCTCATATGACGCTGGTGATCTGCTGGTTACTGATGTTGGAGTGGTTCAAAAATCTGTCATTGCTACAAAGAACACATTTGAGATTTTGATTGTGCAATCAGGCGATGCCATCCACGACACACAACTTCAGGAAAGCCGATTATCTCATGATCAATGAATATTTACTTGATAAGGGGATAAGCTGGAATTTGCTTTTTCAGTTTTGTCCCACAGTGGATGAATGTTGGCAGGAGTTTAGATATCAGGTTGAAGTGGCTTTTGAACTGTATGTCTCAAAATTTTCACCTACAGTATTCAAATATGGATGGAAAAAATACCCTCTACACATCAACCAGCTTCTGCAGGCAAAATCAAGGCTTTAGAGAATTTGGAAACGAAGTAGCAACGATGAGCACAAAACAAGATACAACAACATTGCTAAAGCATGTAGCAAAGCCATTAAGAAACACTATGCAGCTTTTGAACAAGAACTCCCTGGCAGGAACATCGGCAGATTGTATAACTATGTAGGTAGAAAGTTACGTGCATGAATCAATATATCTGAGGTTGCAGTTTTCAATTATCATTTTACTTCAGTCTTTATGATTGATGATGGTATAGATTCTGTGTTCCTTCTTGTTTCAACAGCACATTAAGCAGCATTGATTTCTCTCCAGAGATCATACATAAAACTCTTCACACATTGGATTCATCATTGTCAGCAGGACCTGATGGTATTCCCAATACATTCCTAAAAAGGCATGAGTCATCGCTTGCTGTGCTATTGTCCCACATATTTGATATATCTTTTAAAGACAAAAGTTTGCCCCAGGAATGGAAAGTAGCACCATAAAAAAAAGTCACACCCTTCCATAAAAAATGCACCCACTAGGGCAACTGGAAACTGTAGACTTATCTCCATTACTGTTCGGGACTTCGAATGCTGTGTGCAAGCTTTACGCTGATTACATCAAACTTTATACAGTATGAACGGATTCTCTCAAACCCATATACAATTTGCTCTTGACAAAGTGACCCAGTGGAGGACATATGGCAACTACAACTTGCATCTGACAAATGTCAAAGCTTTCTCTGTAACAGGATGCAAACAGACAGGAGTATAGCATACTCAGTATACCATGAATATTTCATCGACGGGCATGCCCTTCAGCATTTCGACAAGATCAGAGATCTATGGATTATAATGGACCCATACCTGAAGACTCACACGTTGAAACCATCACTAAAAGAGCTGCTACAATCTCCTGGATGATCCAAATGTCATTTTCTTCCAAAGATCAGGATATTCTAAAGATTGCCTTCTGTACCTACGTTAGGTCAATACTTGAGTACAGCTCAACAGTCTGGAATCCTCATCACAAAAATTTAATCGACAAAATAGAAAGTGTTTGATTATAGTCCTTTGCATAAATGAGATGATTTGGACTTTTACGTGGCTTTACTAACTCCTTAATACGCTCCCTGCTTAATCAAAACTATACAGGAACAAAAATAAACAAACTATTCCATAGACTGTTAAATTCGCCTTTTGCAATAAAATTGTAAAGCCATGGAACGCATTGCCACGTGCTGAATCAACTACGGTCTCCCGTTTTAGCGCAATTATAAATATATAAATATGATAATATTAGCGTGACCTCGACTTTAGTCGTTACTTAAATTACATTTAATTTATGTGCTGCCTTCGCGTACATGTCGGTCGATGCTTTTGTTTTTGCAAATGTGTTAGTGGTCCAACTGGGCCCTTAAAACTGTAATGTTTTGTTAGTGTCCGTTGCATAGCTAGATGATTAGGACGGTGCTCCTGCAGCGGGGTTTGAATCCCGCGCTGCCATCGTGAGAGGAGGGCCCTTCAATTGTGTCTAATAAATAAATAGATAATAATTTAAATATTCACCTTGGCCTTTCGTGAAACAAAGATGAATGGTTGAATTAGCGGAGAAGGCGCTCAGTACATTGTTTATATTATTATTATTATTATTATTATTATTCTTTTTTTTAGATAAAACTTGAAATAACCCTTAATTGCAAATTTGCTGGAATCACTTTGTCACTTCTTTGTTGACGTTGGAGGGTCGGCAGCGAGCTGCACTCTGTTGCCGGTGATGTGCGTTGCCAAATGATTAATTTATTAAACTCAACGCTTACTTATGCTCAGCAAACATCTCCGGTAACATATGCTTGTTCTAACCCTGGCTTCGAAAAGAAACTGTGCGCAACTAGGTGAAGTTATGTTTAAAAATTAAATCTTAATGCTTAATGTTTGAAGCTTTGTCTAAGGTACTCAATATTTTTTTTAAGCCACAATTTTAACAGTTCATTGAAAGGAGATTCAAATGGTCTTATTAAACTTTTTTTGTTAGTTGTACTTATGTCAATAACATACATAAGATCAGTTTCTTACTCTTGCTGAGGTGCCAGCATCTTTCTTGCACCCTGTTGCTACTGAAATTTTATATCTGATTTTGTTTGAAAAACCCAACTTCTTGTCAATCATGTTAGAGCTGACAGGCGCCTACAAATCAGTTTGAAAAGCACGTTTATTTGGCGTGAGATGCTTGGTCATTGGTAGTTTAAATATCTAATTAACAAAATTCTATCGATAAGCTACTAAATATTAAATAGAAGGAAAAATGCATGAATTAGAAATAAATGAGAATATTAATGAAATGTTTGGCACACAAAATGTTATACAGTGTCTATGATTGTGATTTTGTAGAAGTTATGATGTGGTTAGCAACTGTTTCAATTATAATACTAATTATTAACATGTTGGATAAAAAATTTCTGATGAATTTAAAAAGATCATGATTAATTTAGAATTTCAAGGTGAGATCATGATACAAAAGTTTAGGAGATTTTGTAGAAATAGCATAACACAAACAGCCATACTAATTACCCTAAAACATAACCTATAAAAATGAAATTTGTATTAAGCATTTCATGTGGGATGAAATAAATTCCACTAAAAAATGTTTGAGTCATGCAGTAAAGATTAATGACTTACTTTCATAGATGCCAAGAAGATGGGCTCCTTATAAGATTTTATGGAGATATTGTCTAGTTGTTGATTTAGCTGATCAGATACAACAGATTTGGTTTTGGGTTTATCTTCTGGTAATATTTCAACCTTGATTGAGTTACTGCTCTCTAAAAAAAAATAATATGATTTTCTTTAAATGTAAAACATGCTGTGAATGATCATTATAAAGTTTATTTTTAGTATGGGAATATAAATTGAAATCCTATTAAAAAGAATTTGTATTAACAATAGGAACAAGAAAAACACCACATGCACATGATAATGTTATAAAAACAAGACATTGTTCCAAAAAATGCTAAATTAACTTGGTTCCACATCATGTGCAAATTTTACTCCTTGAATAGACCTAGGCCTTTTGTGGCCAGCTGATATGTTCCTCTTCAGAATTGATCTTGTAGGCTGATCTGGAACATAGGAAGTAATTTGATATGAATTGTTTTGTTGATTATTGCATAAGCCATTTATCACAACATTAAAGGTAGTCTAGAATAAACAGAAGACAAATAAGATTTTATCTATTTTCTTAAATAGTGTCAGAATTATGGTGTTGTGAATGAATGACCAATGAGAAAACCTGAGAGTTTTGATTAAAATGAAGAACTTTTTTAAATTATTAATTATTTACCATTGAAACTCGACTGAGTACTTTATGGACATAAAGCAAATTCATACCCGTGGAACATGTCAGAGAATTATCATGGTAAAAGAGCGAAATCCTATTAAATTCAACACGCTCGAAAGAATTCCAAGATGATGAGCGAACAATATCCGAAATATCTGAAATAAGAGATGTATTAATAAAGCAAAGCATAAATCAAGTAAAGATAACGAACAAAACCTAAAAGGTTCATATTAAACACTCAAACCGGCTCGAATAATGCACGTGTGTTTCCATGGGTACAACAACCATCAAATAAATATACTTTAGTATTCAGGTATAAGTGTTCTAATAAAAACATTCACAGAAAAAATTACAACCAACGAAAATTGATTAACAAGAAGTAAAGAAACAATGCCGAACGATAAAAAAATCCAAGATAGATTCCTAGTTATTCGACCCAGACAGAGGAAGTGTCGTAGGTCGAACGACGAATGTAGTGGTTTGTCGGCCTAGATAGCTCAGTTGGGAGAGCGTTAGACTGAAGATCTAAAGGTCCCCGGTTCAATCCCGGGTCTGGGCATAAAACCCACCGTCCCCGGTGGCCGACACTACTTTTGGCCCATCTCGACTTGGGGCGAACAAATTCTGTCGTTAGAACGCCCGAAACGAGTCTAACAGGCGAGTCGTATCATTTCGCGCTTGCCCGTCGACTATTCTCTCGATGCCGAAGGGCCAAAACACGGTCTTCCCACACCGGGAATCGAACCCGGGCCGCCAACGTGAAAGGCTGGAATCCTAACCACTAGACCATGTGGGAGAACGCCTGAGAGTGGTCTTTGAATGGTTGGCTATCGCTTCAAGTCCTAGATGAGTT